>OY978006.1:11600823-12110795 GCA_963854515.1 Pandemis heparana
GTTGTGGGGATTTTTTAAAAATCCAACACCGAAACGAAGCATTGTGTGTCGTACAGTCAGTGTCAAATATATCCAAGCGGCGAAAGAGTCCAAATTATATCAGTCTTTGGGCTTGAGGGCGTGTTATGATATATTTGGCCACTTTGGTCGCTACGATATATCTGACGCTGACCCTACAACCGGTCGGTAGCGGGATAAATGAAAGTTGCCCGATGCATTACAGACATGGACGTCACACGTAATCGATGTAAACAATGGTTATGCTGATCCAGTTTTATTGATTACGTTTGTTGATAAAGCCGGGTCATGCCGTTACAAAAGGCAATCCCTGCCATCTTACTTTAAATACTACTTTTGTATTCTTACGACTTTATTATGCACAGTATAAAATAAAAGTAACTACAATAGGGGACGTTTCGCCATATTTCCGTTTTCTATACTTGCTAAACGTTATATTGCGTAATGAATGTGTATCATGCTAAACGTGGCCTTAGGTCTTGTTACCTTAGGCTCTGTCTACCCCGTAAGGGATATAAACGTGTATATTAAAAGCATTAACCAAATCATTGTTTTCGTAAAACGTCTTCAAAAAAGAAGTGAAAATACTTAATGGGTAACCTAGATAAACTCTTATCTTAAAAAATTATAATTATATTTCCCGCAGGATAGTGACAGCTAAGTTAAATACTACGTAGAACAAATTAGGGGCAAATGCTAGTCTAGATATAATTGTCAAAGTAAACAAAGGAAGTTCATTTAGTATTGTTTCCCAGGCATGACTTGAAAAGCCTTCGGGTATTGGGTAGCGTCGGTGAGCCCATCAACCCTGAAGCCTGGCTATGGTACTACAATCTAGTGGGGAATGGCCGCTGCTCCGTGGCGGATACCTTCTGGCAGACGGAGACAGGTGGCCACGTCATCACCAGCTTGCCCGGAGCTACACCGATGAAACCTGGTTCAGCGGTATGTCATATTTTATTGATGTCTTTGTTTACTGTAACATTTTTTCCCGCAACCAAACTACAGCCAGCTATTAGCGTTGAAAATTTCGGAAAAAATAATTTGATTTTTTCGGGAATGTATGAAATTTTCGTTTTTTTTTCCGTTTTTTCGGATTTGATAATGACACAACTGTGACAACTGAACTGAACTGACACCGATGTCAATGTCAAAGTAAGTCTAAGGTATTAATAAAAATAACCGATTGAAACCTGTTGGTCGTTTTTTTTCGAAAAAATTGAAGCGGAAAATTTCATGTTTTTTTTCCATAAAAATCCGAAAAAACAAGCCGTTTGTAAAGAAACAGGATTTTTTCCGGAAATTTTCTACGCTACCAGCTATACAACGAATATCGTTTTATCAATCAATGTTCCGATCAGGAGCACTTGAGAATATAATCCTTATTCTTATTACCTATGGCACAAGTGTAGTAATATTCTATTGTGTGTAGATTACTGTAGGTTTCTCATTTTTTCTAGGGCTTCCCCTTCTTCGGCGTGCAGCCAACTCTGCTGGACGAGAACGGCGCGGTCATAGAGGGCCCCGGCGAGGGTTACTTGGTGTTCTCTCGGCCCTGGCCCGGCATCATGCGCTCCCTGTTCGGCGACCACGACCGCTACGAGCAGGTCTACTTCTCCAAGTTCCCCGGCTATTACTGCACCGGCGATGGTAAGCTGTCATTTTATAGCAGAACACCAAAGCTCAAAAACGCAACTCTACGTAATTTTTTTTTTTTAAATATGAATGGGAAGCCAACCGAGCAAGTGGGTCACCTGATGGTAAGCGATCACCACTGCCCATAGACACCCGCAACCCCGGAGGGAATGCAGATGCGTTGCCAACCTAGAGGACTAAGATGAAATGCCTCTTGTGCCTGTAATTTCCCCGGCTGTCTTACTCTCCACACCGGAACACAGCAGTGCAAGCACTGCTGCTTAGCGGCAGGATTAGCGAGTAAGATGGTGGTAGCGATCCAGACGGACCTTGCACCCTTGTGCACCTACCACCCGCATATGCCCACACCCGCTACCACGCGCTGTATGATTTAGGATGACGCTTGCCGTTGTTTTAGAGGATGTGCGTCTTTGTGCGATGAAATAAATCTTCGCTGTGCAAGCAAATTTTCAGTACCATAGAAGTTTCTTTTAGATAAGTACAGTCACCATCAGATATTAATAAATTCGTTACACTAGACCTTAGTTAAGAACATCAGAACACCCAATTCAGTGAATAATGCATGAAAACGAGTACACTATAGGTGACATCTTTCATTTTGGAATGACGTAGAAGCTATATTTCTGTTTTGTTTGGAATTCGAATATATTATTACAGACGTAAGGTTTATTTTCCACTAATGTTCAGATCTTTGATGACCTGTGCTTCCTAATAATGTTACCTACCTCATTGAACGTTCCGAATTTATTGAAAAGTCGCTGCTCTTATATTTATAACGAATTGCGTGTTCTGATGTTATTAATCTTATCTAGTGTAATGAATTTATTTCAATTTAATGCTGCTCCGAAGTATTTGAGAACCTCGCCCGCTACAATATATCTGATGGCGACTGTACCAGTAAGTAATCAAATATGGCCTCTCGCAGTAAATAAGCATGGTTCTCAGAGACGTAATTCTAATTTATAATAATTTGTTTTCGTTGAATTTATACATATTTGATGACGCGATATCCGTTTAGAGTAAAAAAAAAATAGATAAGTAAAACACTGTTTAATAGGATCAAGAAACTGTTCCTACAACTTCTAGGTACTTACCTAACTTTCATTCGACTTATCTATCACTTGATCGTCAATTTACGATAGCAAAAATATACTATCATTATACTCATACTGTAGTATAATTGTGTTCCTTCTCGTTCATATAAAACTGAAATTCTTCAGAAACACATACTTACAGTTGATTTGTGTCTGCATTATCTCACAACATTGCATCATGGGTTAGTAGAGAGGCCAGCTCTGAACATCGATTTTCCAACTAACCATTTACACTTATCAAACATTTGATGACAGATAGTTATCAGCTAGGCTCGTCAGAGTTAGTCACGACACAAGTAGGTATAAGTGGGTAAAAATAAGCATAGTTCTAATTATGATTTCAGTAAGTATTTTCGCGGCTAGAAACGACGGTTTTTGAATTGCTACGATATTGTCACAAAATTGGACGTGGAGTTGAAACGCTCGATAGAGCACACTTGTTCCAACGATATCACTCAAACGTAATGTTTGCATGATGGTGGTAAGACACGATGATTTAAATATTGGGACAAGGACATTGAGACCTATTTTACATCATTTGGCTTGGTCTATTGTCGCAGATAATATGAAAAATACCGGTTATTATGATATAATGATGCTGAACGGAGCATGCCATTGTTGCCGACTTAGACAAAGTGGCCTGCATTCACAAAATGAGAAATGTTTTGATATTGAATAGCTAACTGTTGCAAGAAAAAAGCCACCGCTTTGAGGGCTGCGGATGCCTCTGACATTGGCAACTAGCCAAAAGTTTTATACCTATGCCAGGGCAATGTTCGTACCCGCTAGGCTTTTCTCTGTACCTACGAATATACGAAATATGGAGATTATTCTTAATATAGTAGAGCTCTTATAGCAACCTTGCGCGCACCATTTTGTTTTATCATTTGTTTAGTTTTGTTTTTTGTGAGTGTGTCTTGTTTTAAAAGCCATCAGAGACTTACAACGATTCATAGACAGTTAATTAAAAGCCAGTAATTTATGCTCATCAGTATAAACTGTGGTTTCAGTGGAAGTGGAACTCACGTTCCTACATACATATCGTTAAGTCCGGAAGAAGCCATGACTTTACAATTTATGTTAGTTGGTAGGTGACCCATATTAACAATGAAATTACCTACGTCTGTTTGTTTACTCCACACGACGTTGATTTAGCTTGGCGGCCGCGACCCACTAAGTAGCGTTGTAGAAAATAAAGTAACGTGCTTACATATAAAGTTACTTATTTAGATATACGTAATGCCGTTGCAGCGACAACGAAGTGAAATTTAAAATTGCATTTACGTTCTGCTGTTTGTTGAATTAAATGCACCTAATCAATATTATTAGACCTTGCATGTATGTGAGTATGACACAAAATCAAATACATACTAATAACACAATCAAAACGGCAGAATACATTGCTAATGATAAGATGTCATGAGTTAGTGAGAGCTAAAATAATTATTGGGAATAGCATACCAGTAGACTTATTGTCAAGAGTGCACACCATTGCAGCGTTATTCTTGAATTCGTTTTTTGAACTGACATTGGACTTGGACAACACACCAGAAATGAATCGCATTCTCCGAGTATGAAAAATAAGTTTTCAGCAATTTGAAGTGTAAATTTTTCGATCCACAGGCGCACGACGCGACGAGGACGGCTTCTTGTGGGTAACGGGGCGCGTGGACGACATGCTCAACGTGTCGGGGCATCTCATGTCCACATCCGAGGTGGAAGGCGTGCTGTGTGAGGAGCCGCGCGTGACCGAGGCCGCCGTCGTCTCCAAGCCGCACCCAATCAAGGGAGAATCCCTCTACTGCTTCGTTATCTTAGTAGACGGAGCAAAGTTTGACGCGAACCTGCTTGATGCTTTGAAGAAGCTAGTGCGTGCGAGGATCGGCGCGTTCGCCGTGCCTGATGTGATCCAGCATGCGCCCGGGCTACCGAAGACGCGCTCCGGTAAGATCATGCGCAGGATCCTGCGTAAGGTCGCGTTGGGAGACCGCGACGTCGGCGACACCTCCACGCTCGCTGAACCAGGCGTCGTCGACGAACTATTTAACAACAGGCCTTGAACACTTTCAATGTTCATAAATCATACCATTATTTTTTAAAGCTTACCCCGGGAATTACATGCATAGCCGCTATCCGTCCGCTTCCATCCTTAGTTTTGTGAGATATCCTAGAGGGTTAATTGAGTGAGCGCTTGGCAAATTTTGGGTTGGGCACAACTATTGACTTATTATACTTAACAGTTTCGATCTCTGTGTACCTCGTCTCATAATAAATTACGGTACCTTGAAAATTTAACTTTTATACATAAGTACTTACAAAATTGTATTTTATACGATCGATACAAAAATATATTGAGGCATTAGAAACAAAATTTATAATACATTATAAGTACGTTGACACGTTATTATTGTTATTCTTATTAACGAATATCGCGGGAGTGACCAGTGAGTTAGTAAATCTTTTTCTTAAAGATAAGATTTGCTCAGATACTTGTACCTACTCTAAATGCTTATTTTTAATTATTCATAAGTTCTTTAAGTGTTGTTGTTATTAAGATAGGTAACATGTATAATTATGTACCATGTAATGGGTGTTTGGGTAATCTTATTATAAGCATAACGGAAAATAAAACTAAGTTCTGTGTGCTACGACATTACAGGAATGGAAACGCTTCAAATTATATACCTATCTCAGCAGTTGAGATACATAGTTCAGACTCAACCGCGTTGATTATAGCAGTCTAATTTACCTATCAAGTCGTGTCATAATCAATCTAATCTAATATCTTTTTACCAGCAATTTTATTTATTTATTTCGAGTATTCGGAAACGGCTCCAACAATTTAGATAAAATTTACTTTACAGGAGTTTTCGGGGCTTTTCGGATTCGGTCTCGGGTAGGTACTCGAATATTTAAACGCCATATTTATAGTCACCACCAACTATCAATGTCACTGGTTGTTGAATTTACGTTTAACCTCTCTCTGGATTCATTATATTGAACAAATGAGCATAGAAGTGCATCAACTCATATTGCTGCCATAACGTAACATACACTTAACCTTATATATAACCTTATATTCGAAAAAATATAATGGACAAATTAAGATTATAATGTTGGTCAAAAAAAGTAAGTACCTATTATTTACTTTTGCCTATCAAAGTATTGATTAGGTTTGTAATCGACTAACCTATTGTAATGAATGTTGCGTGTCCTAAAACTTACTACCGCGCTCTGACGTCAAACTGGAATGGCCCACTATACTGTAGGCAGGTAGGTACTCGTACATTACGTACAGAATTGATTTGGAACTAATTTCACTTCTCTGATAATAATATGTAACGTGTAAGAAAGACATCATGCTAAACGTGGCCTTTACGTCTTGTTACCTTAGGCCCTGTCTACCCCGTAAGGGATAAAGACGTGATTTATGTATGTATGTAAGTAAAAAAGACGTCTCGAATCCTATAGTCAGGGGCACCAATATGTATGATACACGACAAAGTGACAAAAATATATCTACATACCTTATTGTAATGACGATAAAGTTGCTGTAAACTTACGTATTATTGACCTTGGGCAAGTATAGGTTACTTACTACTTGGTTTTCCTAGTCTTCTCCGCAATAGATGTGGTATAGATAGGTACCTAATAATAACATGACCATGCCTCACGAGTCCCTCAAGTCTCTTCGCGATTAGGTACTACTGCTATTATCATATAAAAGTTTTCTTTATTCACTGCAATTTAGGGGTTGTGATATTTTTATTATTTTCATAAGGATTGTTTTATTGGTTCCTGAATTGTGCACAAAATATTCGATCGTGTAAAAGGGCCCCGTGCTGCTTAATTTAGCAAATTTTTGGCTGAATTATTGTTATTATTATTGTGTGAATTTTTCTGTCATCAAATATAATGAAAGTATGAAAATAGAAAAGTATGAAAGTCTGCTTATTGTAAATTTGTTTAGACATATGAAAGACGTTAAATCCTTACAACGCAATGATGCAAAATTATTTAGAAACAAAGCTAATAATGTATTTAAGATACGATCGATTGCTTAAATAAACCGTAATTTATAAGTTATAATTAAATAAGTAGACTTGACTTTAGTTAAAGCAGTAGGTTACTCAACAAGAAAAAACGCGTGCGTAATCAGCAATACATATTATAAATTATTTACCTTGTATACATTAATTGGGGAATTAGGTACCCCATGTATGTAGCGGTTTAATTGATTTGTATAAATGAAAAAACCGTTAGTGTCGATTGCTACATATTATAATACGTAGGTAACTACACGTAAAAAATGCTGTGAAGTTTTAGTTAAACGTATTTAAAATACAAGCGTATTTAATTGCTTTTGTATTTATTAAATTTTGGGTTAGAGATGTTATGGAAGTGAATAAATTAGTTTTATTTATTAAAGAAAATAGCTATTTGCACGTGCTATGGGTTGTATTCTATCATATTAACTTAATAGCCTGCTCCCTACTCTCTGTAAATTCCTGATATTTTAAGTCATATCTATAATGTCGTCTCTGTCTGTTTAATAGTAATAAATAAAAACAGCAACAATAGATATCTGATACTTAGGATATCCAGAACTTAACATAGGGTCGTGGAACCGGCCCTAAGCGCGCTATGTGTGTTTGCTTAGACTTAGTTATTTAGTAATTGGGTTAGGCATGTGTTAAGTAGTCAGCGATTGCATTTTTTTACACCTACAGTTAGAACACACGTGTGTCTGTTCATGTGTCAGTGTATGTGAGAGACTGTATGTATGCGTGAATGCGTGTTTGGTGTGGGTGCGGCCTGAAGGTGTGATCGACAAAGCTTTTCGTACTCGTATCGTTGAACACAGAATTAAAACAAGCAATTGGTTTGACACAGTTTATCTCACAACTCACAAACGCTGTTTCGTTCACATTACGAAATAAGTTTATATTATTAATTATTTATTGGTACATTCCTTGACACGACCGAGACCTGAGTCGCATCAGTATGTAGGTGTACCGATAGGTCGTGACTAGTCTCACATCGTCGTAATAAATCCACTTAGCCAAAAATAAGAACTATGTGCGTATTAATTAAAAACAATAAAACATAACAAATTAATAAGTAACTAATCAAAATATAAACATGCAAGAAAATGTATATGACTACATCAAAACTTACATTAGCTATTAAAATGATATTGATAAATCTGAATGTTGTTTCTGTGTTTAGATGTTAAATGTTAATGCGTTCAGTGAATAACACCAAGTATTTTCTTTCAATTGCAATTTTATAAAGACTGCTCAGTAAGCAGAGTATTTTTTTTTTTTTACATTTTAATAAAATATAATTCATTTCTTCACTTGACGCATTGCCTCAAACCCAACATGACGTGAATTTAGAAATCAACGACAATGTTATATTTGGGTTTGAAATAACTTAAAAAGTACTTCAAAGTTATGGTCTTATGGTACATACAGGACGTGCGCTCTATATAAGTGTTACTGACACTGAAATTGAATAGTTTATGGATGTTGTAGAATGATGCCAATTCAATGGCAAACCTTTGGAATGAAATAGAATTAAATTAATCAGAATATAATTAAATGCCACAATCCATTCTTTAGCGACACATGCACCTTAGTATCTATCTCAATGTAATTACAATAAGTTTATATGGATTAAATGTTCTAATTGCAAAGTTTAATAGTCGCCAATAAGTGGATTGTTTAAGCAAATTAAAAATTCCACCAAAAATCCAGCATAAAAGCTATAATAACTTCTATATAAATGGTAGTTGTATTAAGAGTTGGTTGGCACTAATCGTAACGTAGGGAAATATATAAGAAATGTTATTGTGATTGTATGTCGAAACGAACATATCATTAAAAGTGATTAAATAGTGATACGCTATTAAAAATTGGCTGATCATTGAACCTTAACTCTTTTAGGAATACTTTTAAATATAAAGGTACCTATCGGTAATTTTGGAAAATTGCTGGCCATCTGGAAAGGGGGTCTGATTTTGTTTTTTATTTTGTTTTCAACTTCTTTTGTGGCGCAGCGGCTGGTGCGGTCCTGAAGTAGAGCCCGTAGAACACACTCGCGGCCACCAGAAGGATCGTCGACAGCACTGTGATGTATTCGGCGCGGTTCCTGCAACATCACCTCAGTATTAAACATTGTTAGTAATTATTTAGTACTAGCTGTTCCCCGCGGCTTCGCCCCCGTTCCTTTTTTTCCATTTTCTTTTCATTTTCTATGTTTTTTCTCCTGAAAAACATTCTGTGGGACTTCAGAAAATTGGTTCAGCCGTTCTCGTGTTTTATACAACATTCATTTTTATTTATAGGTATAGAATTGGAACCGGAACTGAATGGTGGCTCTTAGACTTCTAAACCTTATGACACGGGGCGCCTAGTTAGGTCTTACCCACCTGCGCCCAAGAACGCGAACTGCGAGTTTAAAGTAAATTTAATTCAGAAGACAAGTCAGCGATAGAAGATATAATAGACAAGTTTAAAAATATTATCTTTACATTTTCTTCATTTTGAGCTGCAGCCTGGCCCTCTTGAAAATTTTATATCGTGACGACCAGTGGCTTATGCAGTCAAAAGGCAAAGAGGCTTGCTCCTCTGATACCTTAAACGTAAAAGGAAAAAGAAGGAAATACTCACTGGAAAGGTGTACCGCAGATGACGTACCACCAGGAGCCGGCCGCTGGCTTTTGTCCGCCCACGCAGCTGAAGTCGAAGTATCCTTCGTCGTAGTTCTCGGCGCAGAAATACTTACGCTTCTGCAGAGTCTATAACATTAAAAGAATATATTTACATTAATATTGGGATACACTTCTTTATATTATTAATTTCTTAATTTTAAAAACACTAGATAGGTGTATAGATTCTATGGTACCTACTAATAAATATTTCAGTAGTCTGGATATTCAAAATTGAAACGGCAATAAGTACATTATACTTTTTTTTAAACACATGTTTGCTCATCGCATCGTCGATGAAAACAGGCGATATGAAATTAATATTAATGTCGTCTGTCTGGTATATTCCCCATGTGCAGATCTTAAAGGTGTAGACTACCTACATTGTAGAAGTTTCAGTTTTGATGAAGTGTTATTATTACCTAGAGTAAACTACGAGTAAAAGAGAAGAAAACAATGAAAGAAGGAACTAAGTGTACTTAACTGTAGTATTCAAGCATTTTACATCAAAAATGTGACGGTCACGAAGAAAGTGTCGCTCTCGTTTAATTTTTACTCATTATTGTCATAATCTATGACCACTTGTCTCTGGCAACACTTACCTGTCCGAATGGCGTGGTGAGCGTGGCGACTTCATTGCAGGGTCCAACGGGCTCGTGCAAGCCTAAGGACCACTCGCGCTCTGGGTGGAAGAACACCACGAACACCCAGTAAATCAGGTAATGGACCGCCAGCTGGAGGATCAGCAGGTAGTCGATGCCCGTCAGTCTGCAACAAAGGCAAGATAAACTAGAAATATCTATTTATCAAGCTAGGTTTAGACAAAGCCAGTGTTGGCTGCCAGTTTCACATGTAAACAACACGGGCAGGCTACGCATACTTGTCGGAGGACAATAGGCTTCGTCTAAGCCTTGCTTTACTCATAAAGACTTACCTCATTATTCATAATCGCTCTGTAGGCTTCTGCAACTTAGCAATCGTTTATCCTTATCTGTCACTTTGACATTTACCTTGCACAGGTAAGGACAAACGATTGCTAAGTTAGCAGAAGCCTATCTATAGAGCGTTTATGAATAAGGGGGTTAGTAGCTACGTACCTGCAGACAAAAACGAAATCCATGAAAGCCATGTAAAATAATCTACTAAGGCTAAAAGACTACCTACCTATAGCAAGCAGTTACACATGTGGTACGAAATGATTTTCCATGTTATCTCTAATCTCTAATATTATAAATGCGAAAGTATGGATGGATGGATGGATGTTTGTTTGTTACTCAATCACGCCAGAACGGCCCAACGGATCTGGATTAAATTTGGGACATAGAGAAAAATCTGGAATAGCAAATAGGCTACATTTTATCCCGGAAAATTGCGTAGTTCCCGCGGGATAGCGATAAACGAATTCTTTGCAGACGAAGTCGCTGGCAACAGCTAGTTTAGATTAAAGGAGTGCCACAGTGCGGCGAAAGAATTTCTACGCCATTCCAACTTGAAGGTACTTGTATAAGCTGGGCTGAAAACTGCCACTAGCCTAGCCTCTCACCTTTCCTTAGTCTTCTCGCGATCGCTCAACAGGCCATGGAGTACGAAAGCGGTGAAGACGGCGAAGAGCAAGAAGAAGGTGACCTCAGAGTGGATATACAGCATGTCGTGCAGTGGATGGTAGATCGGCACGAACAGGAGCACGCCGCCGGGCATGCCCAGCAGGGTCGCCAGGACTAGCGTTTTCCACTCTGTTTTTTTGCTGGAAAAAAAAACAGATATTTTATTTAGAAACCATCACAAAACCACGACTGGCTCAGTATGCTTAGTGTAAGTTTTCAGTCACACAATACGTTTCAACCGCGTTTGCGTTAAAATGTCAAATACTACAAGAAATTTTAGTTGTCGTTTCGTTCGCTTGTGGCGCTGTACATTTTCCCATAGTATAATTGAAACGTTAACGCGAACGTGTTCGAGACGTTTGTCGTTCCTAAAACTTACACTAGAGGCTCAGGCTCGGCTCATGTAATCCTTACCTATAACGTTCGGGTGTGTACGAATATTTCTAAGTGTTTGTTGTCTCAGACATTTATGATATCGTCGGCTGTAGGTCTAATTGGCGTAACTGATATAATACGTTTTTTCAGGAGAGCCAATCAAAGTTTTTTTTCGGAGTAAATGGCTCATAACTTTTTTTATAACGAATCTTTTTTAGATCGGATTTCACACATAATCTTAGATTTTAGTGCTCTATCCTTATGTGTAACATTTATTAAAGTATTGCGGCTATTTTAGAAATTAGATTTCCCTTGCGTCAATTTGTTTCGACAGTAACGTCCCTTACATGCCAAGTATTTTGCAGTCTTGCCCCTTACGTGGAATTGACCTCTACATTGGAACCAATAATAATGACAAAAACAGGGTAAAGGACTAGTTGGAGAAATGCATGAAATACAAGATAGTGTACAGGGATTGATGAAAAGAAAGCATTGAATACAAAATGGTGCATAGGTGTTTATGAAAAAAATGCATGAAATACAAAGTAGTGTTTGACGATGGTTGAAAAAAATAACATGAAAACAAAATAATATAAAGGGATTCCTGAACAAAAAAGATGTACACCCTTTTAGTGTAAAGCGATTTTAAAAATTTTTTTTGGTTTTTTAAACCATTTAAGACGTATAAAAATGTATTGGAAGAGTGTGTGTGGTTGTTTTTGCCCCTTACGTGCAATATTATTGTTTGTATATTGTAAGAGTTGACTTCTATTGATTGGAATAAAACAATTTATTATTATTTTTATTGTTATCAAATAAAACAATATGTATAAATAATTTACCCATACCGCATCATTGGCGGTAAATATTTTTACCTACTATCTATTGATCAACAATACGGATGTAGTGAGATGTAGCGAAGTAGAAAACTCTGATCTCAATTGGAATACGATGTCACCCGAACTGTCAATCAATGATTTTATTAAATGAGTGACGTTTTCATATCCATTAATATTTGATTCACTCTATCTATTTAAAAAAGCTGCATCAAAATCCGTTGCATAATTTTAAAGATTTAAGCATACATAGGGACATAGGGACATATGTATGTAGTGATGAAGTGATGTCAAAGTGAAAAATGTTATTGTGTAATATAGAGATGTTACAACACCTTCAGTAACTTCGAACTTTTTTTTTATGCGAATAGGAAGGCAAACGAGCAAGTGGGTCACCTGATGGTAAGCGATAGACACCCGCAACTCCGGAGAGATTGCAGATGCGTTGCCAACCTAGAGGACTTAGATGAAATGCCTCTTGTGCCCGTAATTTCCCCGGCTGTCTTACTCTCCACACTGGAACACAGTAGTGCAAGCACTGCTGCTTAGCGACAGGATTAGCGAGTAAGATGGTGGTAGCGATCCGGACGGACCTTGCACAAGGCCCTACCACCCGCGAATATTCTATTGTCATAAGTATAATTATTAACAAATTATAATTAAAGCATTTTATCTTCACTTTAAAAAAAAGTAAGTACACAACAAAATAAAGCTTATTGGGAAATGTTTACAAGAATAAAACTCAATACTTGCCTACTTAAAAACAACATCTACTTATGGGGCTACTATGAAAATTTGTATGTAAGTAAATATGCATTTGAGAGGGATGCAAACGAAATGAAGGTTTTCATACTAGGCCCGTTAGTATACTTATAGGTACTTTACATTGTTATTTTATCTACTGGATTATTTGGATCGATATTTTCAAAATTTTCCATTTCATAATCTGAGTCACAGTCAGACATATTATCGTTAGATTCGTCAGTGCTTTCATTAACATTAATTACAATTCTATCAATGTGATCATCCATCGAGTGTTCCGGTGACCGATATTTTTGCACTATTTTTATTATTTATTTAGATATCGTTAAGTAATTTTTTTCCGTGCATGATGTCGTAAGAAGGTAGGTTGTAGTTAATAAACCAAACGACAGGTGAACATGCACTGAGCTTAACGAATTACGGAGCTTTGTTTTGATGCCCGTGTGCTGTGTGTCGCATCCTCCCTTTCACACTCAAAAGACGTTGTGGGATAGAAAAGAATAACAATAATGTAAGCACGTCCGCTCTTATCTTGTGTTATGAAGTATGATATGCTTGTAAATAAAGGTAACGGATAAAATATTCATTAGTTTCACAATCAAATTGGTTTAACGTAAAATGAAACTAAATACAATTCGCATCAAATTAGCGTAACAGACAATAAACTCAAATATAATTCGAATCAAATTGGTGTAACGTTAGCACTGCTTAAAGTATAGAAATGCAAATCGGCGTAAGGGACAAATATTTCGAAACACTTGCAGTCCGTTTGATGTAAAAGTGATGCGTATTTTTTTTAATAACTGAGACATTAGTGTAAGGCAAGTTTTATTATGTTTTTCTTCGATAATTAACCATGTAAGGGTAATTCGTTGATTGAAAAGATCCTTACCTTATTCAAAGTGGGTTGGCGGCGGTAAATACACCATTTTTTGTTGCTATATTTAATATTTTTACAGTTACATTGTTTTTGTGAGGCTGATCCGACAAGAACCCCTTGAAAAAAAATAGAGTAAGGGACATTTTTTTAAAGCTAGAATTTTTTCAATAATACCATTCGAAAGAGCGGAAAATTCTGAACAAAACTGTATACTCAACTCATTTTGCGTATTTTGCCAGTTACGCCAATTAGACCTACAGCCGACGATATATACTTAAACCATAAAATAGTGACTTACCCCGCGGACTCCCACTGGGCGACCTTTGGTGCGAACCATTTTCTGATCGCGTGGAAGAAGAAGACCAAGCTAGCCGCAAAAGTGGCGTGGAAGTAGTAAGAGTTCCATGGGACCCAATAGTGGCGGTCGAAGATGTTGGGGTCGGTGTCGTGCCACGTCCAGTGCACGAACTTGACGGCCACGATGTCGTAGGGGATGTCGATGAGAACTGTCACCAAGCCCACTGCGAACGGCTCGGCGTACCGAGGCAGGTTCAGCTTAGATACGGCGTACGCGGCTTGATAAATGAAGGCAGGATCTGGAAGCAATATCACAGAATATATAATAGTACTAACGTACAGAATGGCCACGCTCCGCCCCGCACCGATTCGAGTTACCCCACCCCTCAAGCGCAGTCTGCCGGAAAGCTGCTGGCAACTAGTAGGGCTCGCAACGCGATGTATGTCGGCCGCACGTCACAAGTTCGGGAACCTACTTCATTTTATAAAACATTAGAAAATTAATGCTTTCTGAAGTTATCGCGATTAATACACGAAATAACTACAGAATCATTCGCTTAAGTTTGTTGTCGTACATCTATTGTAATTGAAAATAATAATGCTTAAATACTACACAGACAGACACATTTTAAGTCAGTTTAAATAAATAGATAACGATTAAGTACATTTATTTGCACACATCTAAGCCATATCTTCATTATAAGTACCTATATTTATGTCATTGGCAGTACTTATAGTACTACGTTTTTGCGATAGACAGCCCTGTGTATCATCATCATCATATCATCACATTGACGCGTGTACAGACGACGTCGTGCCAGTGTTCATTTCAGAACGCGGATTTTGTACGTCGTGGCCGCCGTGTGGCAATATTTCGAGATAACTTAGTAGTTAGGTTACTTGGTACCTATGACTTTTCGATACGTTGGACGGTATCACTTAACAGGACACTTTTGTAAATACGACATCGGAATATTACGTGTTGAATTTTGTATTAGGTTAATTAAGGCTTTAAATCCGGGATAAAAAAATTACCGACCCTAAATATGCCTGAATGTTATATTCAATACCTACCGCACCGTACGTAGGTAGGTACGCCGTAGTTAAGTAATTGAAAAAAGCATTAAGAGTGCATTACCTACAATTTTTAACCAACAGTATACCTACCTCTAAACGAAGTTCTCAATCGTCTTTTTTTCCAAAATCGGCAATCATAATTTGATTCACGTTCAAATTTGACTAGGATAGGTTAAATAGGTGTACCTATTATATTTTTGTTCCATCAAATCCGTCATATCGTGATCTTGTTAGGTAGGGTAGACCGGGGGCAATAGTAACACTTTGCAAATAACGGCGCATAGCACAGAAACTGAACATTTCTAAGAAAAAATACATCAACGTATTACATGCCAGGTTCATTGTTTATACGTTTTTGATATTATTTTTTACTAGAACATAACAGTTTAGCGTATAATCGAGTTTTTGTTCAGTGATTTCCACTGCTACTATTGACCCCTACTACGGGTCATTTGTACCACAATTTCCGAAGTGAATAAAACATACATTTATATCAAAATCTTAACAATTTCAATATTTATTTCTTGAATTTAATCAGTCTGAACAGTTGTACCAGTATCAGCAATGAGGATCTACATTTTCAGTAAAAATATAATTACTCAAGTCTAAAAAAATTTTATTCAAGTTATCTCAGTTTCTACAATTAAATTAATCGTTTTTATGAAATAAAATGGCTTCTAAATTTTCTAGGCATAATTTTCTGGCCTGTAAAACTACGTAAACCAATACAATTCAATACAAAACTAGTATCGCAAAATTGCATACAGTTACAATTGACCCCTGGTACAATGGACCCCATTTCTCGAATTTAACAATACTTTACAGTGTAAAATCACAATACTATAGCAACTTCAAAAGCAGCTCCTAATATACGATAAAAATATAGAAAATGGAAGTAACTAATCAATGGCTCAACCAATTTTAGTTAGTTAGGTATATAACATTAGATTCACCTTAAAACGTCAGCTAACTTTGATAAAATAAAAATATTATTTGGGGTCATTTGTACCACGGGGTCAAATGTAACGTTACAATTGACCCCGACTGTGCTGGTACTATTGCCCTCAAATCATTTCAAATTACTTACATTCAAATATCTCAGCCGTTCTTATTACCTGATAACCAAACCATTACTTGATTCAAGCATTGATAACCGTAGCATCATAATTGAGTAAAAATATTAGACTAACAGCTATATTGGGGAAACTATAAGCCAAAACAATCAACGGAATTATTTACTTTGGTTGTGCGAAAACAAAAATAGTTGTCTAGCATGTTCGTTCTGCACGGTACTGCGCCGCCGACTGGTGGGCAGGTCGGGACACACTCAACGCACGTACGCATGTACACAGTGATGCTTAGAATGTTATAGGGTTAGAAATATCGACGATGTTACTATTGACCCGTGGTACTATTGCCCCCGGTCTACCCTACTCACATAAGAAAATAATGTGCAATGGCATCCTTGCGCCAAGAAGTATGACGGGAGTCTGGGAGTGCCAAAAGTTGTCATATTCGGGAACAACGAAGTGCCAGAAGTTGTCAGCATACAGGCCGTGCAGCACGGTGACCAGCCAGAAGTAAGGCCAACGTCCGCCTTTTCTGAAAGCTAAAATAAGCGTTTTTGTATTGACACATCAGACCATCGGCCGAATACGGCCAATACGAGTCAGAAAAAAAAACAATGTATGTACTAAGTACCCAAGTAAGTAATTTTTATTTGTTTCAGTAGGTGACTTATTTAAAAACATTCCGTAGAATAAGTATTACGTACCTAGCTGTAAAACACGAAACCATGCCCAATTACAACCATACCTAAAAGTTTGCTCTTTAAAAACAACTAAAACTAAATCAACCGCCCCGCCCGCATCACTCGGCACAGGACTAAATCTGAAAACTGATTTCTGCATTTTGCGAAATTCCCGTGGGATAAGAAAAAAACCGGCCAAGTGCGAGTCGGACTCGCACACGAAGGGTTCCGTACCAGAAATACTCTGTTGTATGGGAGCCCCCTTTAATTATTATTATTATTTTGATTTCAGTATTTGTTGTTGTAGCCACAATAAAAATACATAATCTATGCAAATTTCAACTGTCTAGATTCGTCTTCTATTACGGTTCTTGAGATCTAGCTCGGCGAGTGGTAGCCATGAAAAAGGGCTAAAATATCACGTTTTTTGTATGGGAGACCCCCTTAATTATTATTATTATTTTGTTTTTAGTATTTGTTGTTATAGCGGCAACAGAAATACACAATCTGTGAAAATTTCAACTGTCTAGCTATTACGGTTCTTCAGATACAGCCTGGTGACAGACGGACGGACGGACGGACAGCGAAGTCTTAGTAATAGGGTCCCGTTTTTACCCTTTGAGTACCCGGATCGGAACCCTAATAAGAGTAACTGACTTATGTAGGTACTAAATATAGTTTCTTCTTGGTATTTGGCAGACATATTATTCCTTGATGATAAAAGAGGTGCACTACAAAGGGATTTCCCAATGTTTCCACGGTATAAAAGGACGGTATAGAAAATAATAGACTTTGTATTTAGAAGACATGTTTTTTGAAGATCACGTACTTAGGCGTCATAAGAAGGGATTTTTCGAATTTCCTATACAGAACAAACGATGGATTTAAAAATAATGTAAGTGGATGTCCATGCAAAAAACGGGTTTATATCGTTGAGGTAGATAGGTAGTACGAATTCCTTCGTGCAGAAGTACGACGCGCATTTGGCTGGTTTTTGTACATTTTCGATGGGAGAGAGGAAGAAGTTTTAGCACAATTTTTGATTTTGCGCGGACGAGTTCGCGGGCAATAGCTAGTGAAATTATAAAATCAGAGTTGGTATAAGATTGTTAAATGTTAAATTACATAATCAGTTAGCTTATCGACCAGGTGTTCGATATTGTAGCGCAGATAATACATATCCAAGTAAAGTCCATCTAACCGAATTTCATTAACGCAAATTGTAAAACCTAAAGGATTTGAATGATCAGCATTTCAGCAGTGTTATTATAGCGTCTTAATGATATCGACTCATCTTGAAGTCGGTACTTAAGAACTTGTAATAATGTGTATAGACAAAATTCATGTACTTAGTTCAAGACTTTCTGTAGCATCCAAATATACACTGAAGGCTTCAGTTTGATGCTATTACGCACCACCACGCTCTGTAAGTGTGAGCAGGACGGCACGATACGAAAAACTTATTCCAATTTTGCATCAATCATCAAAGGCTTTTGAGTCAAAGGACAATCTTACCATGTAGCAATGTGATGATGCCTGCCAGCATGTAAACCGCCTGCGAGATCAGGTAGGTCGGCTGAGCAGCCCACAGCTGCTTGATGTCGTTCGTGTGGACCAGCCATTGCCACCACTGCGGAAGATTGGCCAATTAAATCACCAGCACTACCATCAGCGTTCGTCAAAGACTTCTACAAGAGGCGACGCGTGCGAAATGCTACCCCACCCTTATGTACATCGAATGGGTCCGATTTTTTAAAGCACATGCGAAAATGCCACTCGAAAGTGGTAAAAACTGAGCTGAATCTGAGAAACGTGTAGATTAGAAGAAAATTACAGCTTTAATTAATAAATACCTACCCACAGAAATTTATACTATTTTCGAGTGATGTGCTTTTAAAAATAGGGCCCCTGCAGTAAGTTTCTTGCTGCAATAAATAGGTAAGTGGGGCTAGTTAGTACTCCGAAATTTGACATTCGATGTTCGTTTTATACCATCCGTCTAACACTCCTACCTAAATGACACTATAGGTTGGTACTATTATTAGTGTGATCGCAACGGCACGAAAGGAACTTCGAATTTTTGTCTTCAGAGTAGGCGATCAACTCTTCTGTTTTGATAAGAACGTTTACCGCGACGACGCTGCTAATAGCTTAAAGCTAAATTACTTATATATAAAATGTATTGCCATCTTCTGCCCTTGACTTCGTATGCGTATTGTACATATAAACCTTCCTCTCGAATCACTATCTATTAAAAATACTGCATCTAAATCCGTTATGTAGTTTTAAAGATCTAAACATACATAGACCCAGACAGACAGACAGACAGCGGAAAACGACTTTGTTTTATATTAACTAAGTATGTAGTGATCTAAAATTTTGCGCAAATCATAATTTTATTGCTCTTTTAATTTCCTCTGTTGCCTGTGGTCCTGCTACAGTTTGTCCTGCTGGTTTTCGACGGGCGAAAGCCCCTTTTTCTGGTATTTTGCTCTTCGGGCAACTGAAGATACCTAACTACCTATTTTTGTATTAAAATATTATCGAATGACTCAAAATAATGGCAGCATTTTTTCCGAGTAGGATTTTTTTTTAATTTAGCGATATTGGATCTAGTATTATGTATATACACATAAAGGTCTAGGTATGTACATAAAGGTCCGACACCGCCGCGTATACGCAGTGACGTGTCGTAGACTAGGCGTCACGTTTTCTCACATTTTCTTCATACATTTTGTTGCGATTCCGTAACGTCACCGTTTTTTAAGCGGCGGTGTGGTCGCAATCTAAGTCTGCCATACTGACCGATGCACAATTTAGAGCGAACAGCACAATGTAGGTACAAAGGTGATCTTTACCTAAGTAAATAAGATTTTAGAGTTAGAGCATTAAACGATATTGCCTCGCTGACTGGCTTGGTATTTTTCACTCCACTGGTGTAATAGTAACGCTGATTTTGAATTGTCGCAAGAGAGTGCTTCAGTTAGGGAACGCGTTAAGATGCCACATAAAACGCGAATATATGCGGTTCGAATCAGATTTATGCTGTATTTCTGATTACAACGTTTACGGCTGATTATCAAAATAGGTCTTGCCAAATGATGTGTGAACTGTGAATGTTAATGAACATTACACCTACAAAAATCCCTCTCCGGTAAGCTGTAAAAGCCGTCTGAGGCTAACAGCAAAGTCCATTCGAAAAAAAAAAACCTACAAAAGCCTTGTTACGAATATTATTTTTCACCTCAGCACCTCAAACAGGTGGGTTTTGCTCATTCCAGAGAGTGAGCGAGCAAAACTAAATTTTGCTTCGAGCGTGAGACAAATTAACTTTTTAACTAACTATTTTTTTAAATTCCGAGATCAGTGCTAGGTCACAAAATTCGAAAGGTTTGAACTTCTCTTTAATCTGTCACTTTCATTTCGATACAAAAAAAAGCGAGACATAAAAACAAGTCGATTCGATGTTTGATTTTCAAATTCTATGCCTAATGTTATAGGCGCGAAAAAAAACATTAAAACGTTCGGATGTGTTCACATTTAGTTAGCCGTAAAATTGCAATTCATCTGTTAAGGTTTTAAATGTGTTTTTTTTTAAATAATTGAATGATATTATTATTAGGTATGATATAAAGAGAATGTAATTACAAAAATGTTGATTTAAATTTTTTAACAATCCTTAATGTTGTAACATAATTCCGAGAAGTTTTAGGACGTGCCATTAAACAGTTGGTTGCGTAGATATTGGAGAACTCGACTGTAGCTACTTATGTAGCAGTGTAGCAGTTTTCTCGTAAGGTTATTTGAATGCTGTCACCTGTATACATAGGTACCTATATATATTTATATTTAGCGCTGCATTAAAAAAATACCAAAGAGCGTTTAATAAGTTATTGCTCTATTTCCAGAGGGTACGACAGATTGACTATAAGCTAAGTGTGATTCTCTAAAGAAACTCGTCTGCGACATCCTGCGTTGTGATTGCTGCACTTACGACCCGTTCTGTCATAGGTACAATAGGGAGCGTGCACGAACTATAGGTGGCAGCACTACTCCCTAGTAATATCCCTATTTAATAATAGAAATGTGAAAGTACCTCCCACGCACACCCAATCAATCCGCACGGGGCCTGCGTGGGAACTATAGCCCAAGCCCTCTCATTCTGAGAGGAGGCCTGTGCCCAGCAGTGGGACGTATATAGGCTGGAGAGAGAGAGAGAAAGTACCTAACTCTGTCTGTCTGTCTATTACGCTTTCACGCCTAAACCACTGAATCGATTTTAATGAAATTTGGTACAGAGATAGTTTCAGTTCTGGGGAAGGCCATAGGATAGTTTTTATTCCGGAAAATCACATAGTTCCCGCGGGATAGCGATAAGCCAATTCTGCGTAGGCGGAGTCGCAGGCAACATCTAGTCGACAATAAAACGACGTGACCAAAAAAAAAAAATCGTTGAGCCATAAGAACTTGGTTGTTAGCGTAAAAGGTTCCGATTGGCGGCGCTAGATGCCAGTTCCTTCGTTGTGCACGTTCCATATTGTAATAAATATGGCAGGGCTTCTTAAAGTGGGGTCCATGGGACCCTTATGGGTCCGTAACATTTGTGTGCCTTGGGTCCGCAGCTAACTCAGTTAACCCAACATACTCGTACTTACTTAAAGTATTTTTTTAAATATTATATTATAGGCTTTGTTTTCTTTTCACAATAATCTCTATTGATGTATAACAGGGGTCCGTGGACTTTTTGAAATTCTGAAAATGGTCCATGACCTACGGAGTAGTGTATGAGTGGTCAACGCATGACCAACATAAGACATAAAGACTCCGAACTATGGTATTTTGGCAGTCAGAATATGGGTCAAGTTATAATTGCAAGCCAAGCGCAACGAGGACTTCGCGGGCGAACTTACAAGTATTTTAGGGGAATTATCACCCCAGATTTAACATCAGTTTAGATTTTGGTTCAATTGTGCAATAGATTTAGCTCATTTAGCCGGTCTGCCTGCATAAGCATGACGTCGGCTCAGTTCGTTTGATTTTTGATCGGAACGGGCATTGATGATGATGACGTGTCGTGGTCGTAGTTTAGGACTCACTTATTAGAGGAACAGGTTTAAAAACTTATAATTTAAAATTTTTGAGTCATCCTTATCCGTCACGTTCCAAACAGGTAATTGCTAATTATTTTTTGTTGTTTGTCAGGGAGAATGTTCTTAAGAAACAATGTTTTGAACAAAAAAAACGGGAGGGGGGGGGGGGGCAAAGCCGCGGGCAACAGCTAGGTAATAAAAAATTTACCAGTAGGCTTGAATTTACATCCACGTAAATTTGAACATTAGAAAAATGTCTTGTCTACAACCCCGTTTTACGGTTCTTTTTTCGCATCAGCATCTGAATAAGTAATAAACTTCGCTGGCAACAATTAACGCTCTGTTATCGCGTATCCGATAAAGCTTTTATTTGATAAACAGTATTTTCTAACTCACGGTTATGGTGTCAGTAGAAGCCATCGCGCCCCGTGCGTGCTGCACTCACTTCGTGCTTCTAGAAAATGATAAATAAAGAATTAAAGCCAAGCGGTGTTGTGCTAGGCAGCGCTAGTGAGGAACGAGTCAAGTGGTTGGTAAATACATCGTGTCGATAATCACTTATAGTCGCTATCGATAATATTGATAAAATATGCTTATATCATGAATTGTTCCTAGTTTTACATTTATGTATATTTTAGTTGTTCTAACGATTAAATAATTTACAGGATTAAAGCGTTTGCGTTTGAACACATTTCGTACCTCAAAATTAATAACAAATCACCCAACTGCAAAACCCTGCAACTCCACAACCTTTAGGCTCTGCCGCAGTCAAGTAAAAAGAATAATGAGGGAGGTTTCTTTATTGAATCAGGTTAAAAAAATAATTCTCCTTGATCTAATCTAAGATAGTGCACCTAATCTTTTAATACAGCTCATTTAACATTATTTCCTACACTAGCAAAAATTGCGTATGTAGTCCAATTTAAATAACTACAGAGTTAGGGTGCGACCACACCGCCGCTTAAAAAACGGTGACGTTTATTACGGAATCGCAACAAAATGTATGAAGAAACGGTGAGAAAACGTGACGGATACGACACGTCACTGCGTATACGCGGCGGTTTGGTCGCACCCTTAGAGTTATTAAACGCCAGCGGTTGCCCGCGACTCCGTCTTTCTAAAATTTCAGCTCAATCGGTTGAAGATATGTTTCAAAATTGAGTCGCAAGATTCCACTCGGACAAACATACATACTTACATAGGTACATTGCAAGTTAAATAAAAGCTTGTTAAATAATGGTCACTTTCGCTTCATACAATATATTTGAGTATTCAAAGATCAGCATGCATGTGGCGTTCATCGTTATACTTATCATATTAATAGCGTCGATCAGTGTGCATCACTAGCGCCTTATCAACGTAACTTCGCCCGCTACGTGTCTTCAAATTCATGCCAACACGAGTGCCACATGTAACTTATATCTTTGCTGTAGCGACACCTGACTGCTGTGCAAATATTGGTGACCCATTGTTTTTGGGTTAATAATTATTGACTACGTATTGTTACCTAAAAGTATGTTGCGTAATGTGACCGAACCGTGTACACTTCAACTTAAGATAATGATAATAATTACAAAGTAAGTTATGATTCGTTACATCTATTTTAAAGTACAAAAAGTTCGCCAAGAAAATATGATTATCCAGTGTTAGCAAAGCCCTGCTCCTAAGCAAAATGTACATAGTGTGAGGTCATTTTACATTAGTTACTTATATAGACAGACAAACTAAAAAAAGTCAGATTTTGGACTTATTTCGTTAGTTGTGCTAATAAGAGCTACCATTCTGCCAAATTTCAAATTTCTAGGACAACTAGAAGTATCTACGGTACTTAAAACCCTGTATTTTTTGGGAAGTATGAAGACACCTTTTTCTATGATCGTATATTTTGATTGAGTTGACTTACGCCGGCCACGTACATACGGAATTTTCATTACGGTTTCCGTACGGAATGACGTCAATTCGTAGTCGCACCCTGTCCCGTTCTGGGGCCCGATTTTTGAAAGAACATGTGTGAAAATACCACTCGAAAGTGGTGAAAAATTGTGCTGAATTTGAAATACGAGTAGCTTAGAAGATACTTACCGCTCTCATTAATCGTGTGAACTAGTCAAAAATTGGATTAGAGCTGTAGTTTTGAAGATACAAACAGATTTATACCTACCACTTTCGAGTGATGTGCTTTCAAAAATCGGGGCCCTGTTATAAATATAGCGATGTCCCGATCGCTGACGTCATTCCATACGGAAACTGTATGAAAATTTCGTATGTATGTGGCCGGCCTTAGAGGGTTGATTCTTTCACAGTTCTAAGGGGCCGCAGATTTAAGTATCTAAATATATAAAAGAAGAAACTGACTGACTGACATATCAGCGCACATCCCAAACCGCTGGTTCTAGAGATTCCAAATTTGGCACGTACCTACCTAGGTTCCTTTTAAGGTCTAGGGGTGCACTGAGAAAGGATTATTCAAAATTCGACCACTAAGAATATCCCATTAAGAGAGCATTTCCCGAAATTCTTACGGGAACGGGAAAAAACGGGATTGATATACTCCTGGTACACACGAGCAAAGCCGCGGGCAATAAATGAGTCTACGCGGACGAAGTCGCGGGCAAAAGCTAGTCTGGTATAAATTTCAACTTTGTCTTGACAAACGAAGAAGTGATCTTATAAGGGCTCCGTTTTTCCTTTTGAGGCACCTACGGAACATTTCCAATACTAGATATGAGGGTGCGACCACACCGCCGCTTAAAAAACGGTGACGTTACGGAATCGGAACAAAATGTATGAAGAAAGAAACGGTGAGAAAACGTGACGCCTACGATACGTCACTGCGTATACGCGGCGGTTTGGTCGCACCTTACTACCGTTGCGTCTCGCTCAGGTTTTTGTTCCCTCAGATTAGAATTTAAGCTTAGGCGTCGGTGAATTCCTAGTCCTATTTTGATTGTGTAAGTTTGAGAGTATCTAGTCTGCTAATGGCTAGAATGCTTATGTAATTTCTCTGGTATGGCGGGGGTCTAAGTATAACAGCTTATTTACTTAGCAGCTGTGATCATTTTACACTTGGGTGTATTTTCTAAAAGATACTTGCCGCCAGGTGATTCGCAGTAAATTTTATTCCCCTTTTCTCCACCTCAACGGTTGCCTCAACGCGAGTCAGCCTGGTGAGGCAGGCGGCCTCGCGAGTCAAAGTTAGCTTCGCGAGTCGCTGTAGCCTTGCGTATCAAAGTTATCCTCGCGAGTCGCTGTAGCCTCGCGAGTCAGTTAGCCTCGCGAGCCACGGTTCCTCGCGAATCAAAGCTAGCCTCGCGCGTCAGTCAGCTTCGCTAGTCATAGTTAGCCTCGCGATTCAGTTGGCCTCGCGAGTCAAAGCTAGTCACGCGAGTCAGTTAGCCTCGCATTTCATAGTTAGACTCGCGGGTTAAAGTTAGCCTCGCGAGTAACGGTAGCCTCGCGAGTCAGTTGGCCTCGCGATTCAAAGTTAGCCTCGCGAGTCACGGTAGCCTCGCGTTAGTAACGGTGTCCACTTCCTTGTAGAATATACGGAGCTGAGTTGATAGACAGATATTAAATAAAAAAAAAACTACTTGCTAGATCTCGTTGAAACCAATTTTCGGAGATCCATGTACCAGTAAGGTTCAAAAGTTCCTGGCCGTATATATTTAAAAGAAGAAAACAAGAAACAAAAGAAAGTCATTTATTCAGCTATTGTGTGGATAATTTCGTGGTTTGTAACTTTCGTTTTCATAAAATTTTCTTTGATTTAAATATAAAAAGCGGTGTAATTTGTACAATGTTCAAATTGGAGTATCGATCAGTGATAAAATTTCTGACAAAGGAAGGCATAAGTCCAACTATAATCAAAGAAAGGTTAGATAACGTGTACGGGAATTCCTCCCCTTCGTTTTCGACTGTTAAGGATTGGTGTAAGCAGTTTCGTTTAGGGCGTGAGTCCATCGATGACGAACCCCGACCAGGCCGCCCTGTTGAGGTTCTTACGCAAGATAACGTCGATTTAGTCGAACAAGAGGTACTGAAGGACAGAAGACTAAAGACGAAGGAAATAGCGTCAAGAACGGGACTTACGAAAATAACAGTCCTTAGGATTCTACACGACCATCTAAACATGAATAAGGTTAGTGCAAGATGGGTCCCGAAACTTCTCTCGAGTGCTCAGCGAGCTGAACGAGTGGCGTGCTCCAAGGAACTTTTAGAGGAGTTCAAGTCATGTGAGAGTGAATTTATCCAGTCCATTGTTACCGGAGACGAAACTATGGTCTTATACTATGATCCTCTTTCGAAAAGAGAGTCGATGGAGTGGCGTCGTTCTGGGGAAGCACCCCCTCGAAAGGCAAAGGTGTGCCAATCTACCAAAAAGATAATGGCCACAATATTTTGGGATTGCGAAGGGATATTGCTTATAGATATCAAAGAACGCAATCAGACAGTAAACGGCAGTTACTATGCTTGCCTTATAGACCAGTTGCGAGAAGCAATAAAGCTTAAACGTCGAGGAAAACTCAGCAGGGGTGTCCGTCTTCTTCATGACAATGCGCCTGTCCACACGGCTGCAGTTGTAAAGGCGGCTATATCTAAATGTGGATTTAAAACAATCCGTCACCCACCTTACAGCCCTGATCTAGCCCCAAGCGACTATTTTTTATTTTCTAAACTTAAATCGGACTTAAGGGGGAGAAAATTTTCGTCCGATGATGAGGTCGCTGCTGCAGTTTTCGAGCATTTCGAAGACAAAACTTCCGAATATTATTTTAAAGGCGTAGAAATATTAATCAAACGATCTGAAAAATGTATAACAATAGGAGGAGACTACATTGAAAAATAAAAATATTTTTTTTAACCTAAACGTTAATTTTCATTATTAGGCCGGAAACTTTTGAACCTTACCACGTAACCGTGTTCTAGCAAATAAATAATTTCTGGGTAGTGTATGGATTTGATGAAAAAAAATATGGTTTTAGTTCGAAGTATGGGGAACCCCCAAAAATTTTTTTTTTCTATTTTTGTGTGAAACTACGAAACTATGTGGCCACACTTGAGACCAAATTATCGCGATAAAAACTTTGGGCGAACTATGTCGCGCAACTATGAATTTGGCGGGACAATGAACCAAAATCGCAAAGAAACAAAAAGATAGAGGAAGCATTTGCTTTGTATTCTATGTCTGTAAATAATTATTGAAATGTTACTTGTCAAAATTGGCGTACATTTCAGAAATTTCAAAGTACTTACGAAGTAACGTATAAGACAGTACGAACACAATTCGAGTTCGCCCGAATGATTCGCGATAAAGCGAACTGGGGCCTTACAATGGCGTCCTAATTCCGACTAAGTTCAAGTTTTAGCTGTCACTTTTAGTATGAATCTGACAGCGAGCAAACCTAAACTGAATCGCATTAAGACATCATGGTAAGGCCAGTTAAAGGGTAAGGCCCCTGTCTATCCACACATGCCGTGATAGGGCGAACCTTCGCCGAATCCCGCTAATGTGGCCGTAGCATAAGGGTTCCTGTTTTGGTCATTTGGCTACGGAACCCTAAAAATGGCCCATTGATGGGCATTGATGGGATTTGGTTGACCAAAACTGTAACAATCTTGTACATCTTAGTCACTCATACTAGCTACGTATACTTTTCCGTACCCAATTTTTGCGAAAATAACCGATAATTTAATATGGTTTTTTGTGGGTTTTTTTGTGTAACATTTGGCTGTATGGGCTGTATTATAATCAGAGTTTTTTGGGTAATGCCACTATTAGGTTTTATATCCGAGTATTCAGAGTGCTGTGGATGGAACGGAGAGAGGCACGGGCTTTAAATAATACAAGCACAGATCATTTAGGTTTTATATTAGCAAGTGTATAGGGCTTACATTGTCTTCGTTAATAAATCTCCAGTTTCTACTTAAAATATTCGTCCGCCATAGGCCGCGTCGTTGTAGAAAGGTAATGAAGTGTTGCTATGCACAAATTGTGTTACAAGTCAAAATAAATGGTAACAAATGCTTAAGGCATACTCACACTATTCAACAGCCACCACCGCATTTTGAATTTCCGTTCCTGGCAACACTGACTCAACTTGTCATTTTGTTCGTCCCTCACTCACTATCACTACACTACACTACACTAGCATAAAAAATAACAAAATGTTACGAAGTTTGTGCAAAGTGACCCGGGATTTTACTTATCTTAAAAGTAAATATCCAAAAAATATTTTAATAAGAACCAACACCACATACTCGAATGCTTTTAGGAGGCAAACACAGAAAAAGGAACCAGTGGAAGTTGTGAAATGGGTTCTACTGGTGAGGTTACCACCTTATTTTGGTTATGAAATATACTTTAATTTTGTTTCACGTATTTCCGGACAGTCCTTGTTAAAGCTGATGATATTTTTGGTTTTGTGTTAGTCGCTAAATCGCCAAATCTATGTTAAATTTTGCTGGGTGTAACGGTTTCACTGATGTGTTGCTATCACGAGGTAATGATGTGACCGGCGATTATGCTCACCAAATGAAGAAGCACGAAGGCGTCAAAGATTCAAAATGAAGACACTGGTAATCATATAATTTTATTTACAGGTGATTCCAGTAAGTTCTTTTGGCCTTGGCTGCTGGCAAGTTTACCGCCTGCAATGGAAGCTGGAGCTCATAGACATCCTGCAAGCCAAATCAAATTCCACCCCAGTTCCCATGCCTACAGAGTAAATACTAATAGTATTTTTGGTCAAACAATTAATTATTTATGTTTTAGTTTAACCACTAGAATGCTCTAAAAAGCCATGTTAGACAAGTGGTTTGAACTCTCAAATAGAGTATGGATTCAAACCGAATTTTGCATGTTTGAGTTTTTTGTGAAAATATGAGAAAATGACATTTGAAAACTTACTTGGAGCTTTTTGGCGAAGGAACATAGTGAGGGAGCACACACCTTCAAACCCAACACATTCTTAATCATGGTCACATTATTCATGTAAAATTTAAGTTAACCTTGTTTTGGTCATACATAATACCAATCTTATAGATGTTTAACTTATTCTTTTGAAGATTAAAATGGGCTTAAGTTAGTGTTTCTGTACTAACTATTTTATCTTTTGTAGCTTTTCAAAACTTGAAAAGATGGAGTATTTGCCAGTGAAAGTGAAAGGCGAATTCTTACATGATAAAGAGATACTGATAGGGCCCAGAGCACTCATTGATAACGACCATCAAAGATTTGGATCCCTAGTCTCGGACCCTAAGAAGAACCAGGGATGGCTTGTTGTTACTCCATTCAAATTAAGTGACACAGGGTAAGAAGGATTTTCTTGAGTTACTTCCTGTTGAACAAATTACGAAGTGGCATTTAAATACATCAAAGTTTAACTATGATATTTTTCTTTATTTTAATGTTTCTTACACAGAGAAATTATCTTAATTAATCGAGGCTGGGTTCACCAGAGCATGAAATCCAAAGAGAAACGTGAAGCCTCTATGATTCAGGGTGAAGTGGAATTGACAGGGGTTGTGAGGCTAACTGAAAAACGAGCACCATTCATGCCTAAAAATACTCCTGAAAAAGGTTCATGGTTCTCTAGGTGAGTTATTTCATTTCACCATTTTATTGATTTCAACAATACTTTGTAAATTTAGTGTAATTATTGTTAACTAGCTGTTCCTCGCACTTTGACGCCATTCCAGTTTTTGTGTATTTTTTTTGTTTTATCTCGCCATAAAACATTCAATGTGTGCCCTTAAGGAACATATGAAAAAAACAAATAGCCGAATTGGTAGTCTTTCTCGAGTTTTGCGCTGAGCAACATTCATTTTTATTTATATAGATTGCAATATCACACAGTCATTAAAAAAACCAGGGAATTAAATAATTTGTGCTTTATTTGTATATTTAAAGAAAGGTTTTCAATACTTTTAGTGCTAGCCATCATCATCATCATAATCATATATTTTATTTTGCCAATATTTTTGAAGAATATGGCCACTAAATGTAGACGAAATACCTATTTTAATTAAATATGTTTGTTTTTAAAGGGATTTGGACGCGATGAGTGCCCATCTAAATTGTGCGCCAGTGTGGCTGGACGCTCGTGGCATCCCGGACCCATTGGAGGGCTGGCCCATCCCAAATCAAACCAGGGTCACTCTGCGAAACGAGCACTTCTCATACGTCGTCACCTGGTACATGCTGTCTGCCTTCACGGCTGTCATGTGGCACAGATTTTTCATACGGAAATTACCACTTCTATAAAACGTGCAATAATAAGAACACTCATTGTCCATGATATCCCTAATAGATGTCATTGTTGTTAGTAATAATGTACATAATTTTAGTTTCTAAGTTTTCTAGCATTTGAAATTCTGTTAGTTATATCCTTTTTTTTGGTATATTTATTTGCAAATGTTGTTATCTATTCTGTGTTTAGCTTGTAGTCAGCCACCGGAAATATGTTAAGTTTTATTTCAAATCAATGCATTTTTTGCTATATTAATTGTATTTATAAAAAGAAAATATGCAAGCAAAGTGTTTTTCTTATTTATTTGCTACCACCACCCTTCCCGGTTCTGCACAGGTTATCAAACTATAAGTACCTACATATAAACCTTCCTCTTGAATCATTATCTATTGTATAGTAGTGTTATGAAAACAAACTCACCTGCGATTTGGTTACAGTTGGATTTAATATTAAAATTGGTAGGTATTACTTTAAGTCAAGAAAGTTAAAAAAAGAAGTTCAGTTTCGGCAATTCTTTATTTTAGCGTTCCATCTATATATATTGGGTAATACATAAAACACAACATCGATAATAAATACGTAAGTAAATCTGAACCTTTTACAATCTTTCGTGGCACGCGGGAAACCGCGCAGTCGTCTACACCCGTAACGGATTCATTAAGTGCAAGGGACGCTCAATAATGACGACCTCTACTGTAAGTTCTCACACAAAAAACGTAACCCTCCTTATGGCGCAGTAGGAAAAATGCTTTTGTCAAATATTTCATTTTTAACAAAGTTTTTTTTTCCAACTGTACTTGCATTGTCATCCATCCTACATATTATCGCGTTCCTACCAAACTTCAAGCCAATCCGACCACTATAATTGGGTCAAACTCGACTTGCAAGATTATATTAGACCCAAACAACACACATGTCAAGTAAAATAAGCTTATAATATAAAAAATGGCATCGCCACTTGCGGATCGAAACGGCAACAAACAGCAACTTTATAACGCAAACGCGGTGGATACGTATTTTGTGACCGAAAACTTACACTAAGCACACAGTTCCGTTATCATGCCGCGTGCCAGGAGTGATCAGACAGATTATAGTTCGTCCATTACACAGTATAAATTATTGTTCAGAATCAGAAGTAGTCTGTAAAATCGACTTTATAGCAATTACGTCACGAGTCTAGTTGTTTCGATTTGATACGTAACACATATAAATTGTTTTATCAGATCAAAAAACAACTCATTTAATTTCATAATTAATTTGTAAAGTGTAAAGATTAGAATTTTTCAAGTGTATATTTTAATAAAAAGACATGTCAACATTTAGTTAACTTTCTAGTATAGTATGGGATTTTAAATTTACCATGTCTCCAATGCAGTACTAAAATGTATTTAATGGTTTCCAACTAGAAGCAAACAAAATGCCTCTAATTTTAGATCAGCTAAGTTGGGTATGAATCATAACATAACCCTAATATATGTATTTTAAAATCTTAAAATATTGGTTTGTCTCGAATATAACACACAGATGACACGCATAATGGTGAAAGTGTATTTTTCAAATACATTATATACAGACCCGTGCTCTCCTATGCATGATCAGCAGACTTGACAATGCTGTATACATATTAAATAAGTAACATTTATACTACGTTATTTCAGGTAACTATTTTAAAAGAAAATATCAAAAATATAAAAATACGCGAATATGAATGTCCGATTTTGACCACCTTGAAAAAAAAACTAGTTAAGTACATATTAATATATAAAATGTGCATTCGAACGAGTTAACTGTACAAGTTCGCTTTATATGGGCGTATGGCCCGCCAACTTTGGAAAAATTCTTAAAACAAAATACGTTTAGTCCGTAAGCTCTTAAAATGCCATTCGGGATTCGGGTACCATCGGCCGATTCAAGCAGCAAACCCATAAGAGCGAGTGAGACAGCAATACAAACCCGAATGGCATTCTAAGAGTGCACGGACTTTATAGTGAAGCCTACACACTAATACATATATACATACATACACGTATCACGTATATATTCTATGTGTCCATTCAATTCAAATATGTACTATTATACTTTTTCTACGAATTTATAATTATAAAAAGTCGCAATTACAACCGCAAACCATCAAAGAGAGGCCCGATTGCTTCATCGGGTGTGCCACTCCGAGATTAGAAATTGGTTTGGTATCATTTTGTTACGCTTCACTCATGTCATGATGATTATTAATGCGAGCGAAACGGCACGAAACGAAATTTGAATTTCCGAGTACCTAGCTCAGCTGTTGACGCAAGTATGCAACCGGCCCCAAGCAAGGAACATGGAAGGATTGCCCTGCCATTGTGACTTTTTATAGTACATTACAGACCTCGGGCGGTGAATTCGTAATTGTCCCAGATCGCAGGTGTTTGTGGCCCGAACCGAAGGTGAGGGGCATAAATATGCGATCTGGGGCTTTACGAATTACCGCCCGTGGTTTGTATAAAGTTTTACGTCTTGCCTCGGCCAGGAAGTGAGATTTTCTGTCCGCGAAGCGGGCGTAAAATCCCAATTAGGGCCAAGGGTGACGTAAAATACTTTGTTCCTATTCTAACGCTGATTTGACCTATCCTTATCGTTGCTGCCCATTTCCTGTCTACCAATTACTGAAAATCTGCCAGAATTTGATAAGCTTGAGGGTGTTGTGTGTGTATGTAGCTTTTTTTCATTAGTGGTCGTATATGTCGATTTAGAGGACAGGCGCCTAAAAAAGGCACCGTATAAACACTTTCGGCGCAATTTTCGCGGCATGCCAGCGCTGGCGCGGAATAGAACAAGTCTATTTTTCGGCGCCAGTGACTTCCGCCCACGTCTCTCGCTACCCCAGCGACTATTTTTCGGCCTCGTGTAAACACGTCGCTGCCAGTCGCAGGTACGGCTCCGTGCCGTAAAGTAAATAGGTGTAAATTCTTCGGGTAAAATGGCGCCGAGACTCAGTGAAAACGAAATATTAAAGCTTATTCAACTGTATAGAGAACAAGAATGTCTTTGGGAAAATAGATGCGTCGACTATCGAAACAAGGAAAAGCGCCAAACAGCGTTGCAAACAATTGAATTAGGGATGTCTATAGGATTGGATATCAATGAAATAAAGGCGAAAATTAAAAATATCAGGAGTACGTAAACTATAGAAGTGAATAAAATTGAGAAATCGACAAGATCGGGTGCTGGAGGAAATGTTTATAATATAAGCCGAGGGAAAGTTGGTTTGAAGAATTAGATGCATTCTTCCTCCAATATATTAATCAGCTCCTCTCGTAATAACGCGGATAGTTTGGTTATACATTGCCTTTTCAACATCAGTAGGCTTATTGTCTAACTCGCTCGCAATCGCCATCGTGTTCATTTTGACAGTTCTTGTATGAATGTGACAGTTAGCTGATTCCGATGCCAATTGTCAGCCCATACACGAACTGTCAAAATGAACACGATGGCGATTGCGAGCGAGTTAGACAATAAGCCTACAGAAATCATTTTAAATGATGGTGATCTTAGCGTAGAAAGACTGGCGCGTAAACTAGGACTGTCGGTTGTGGCGACGTGCTAATGACTGGTACTAAAAAGGCACCGTGTAAACGGTTTGCTGGTCACTGGCGGCGAGATTTAGGCGCCTGAAAATAGTCCTCGTCTAAATCAACCTTAACAGACAAATTCGTCATAAGTCATGATTTTCATGAACACATGATATAGTTTGTTCACAAGTTTCAAACCTTTATTATACAAGTTTGTAATCTTTAAATAAAAATATACATATTTCTAAACTAACTATCGATTAATGAGATCACTATCCCTACACAGTATCATAAGCAGTAAAATAGTAATATAATAATAATAACAGTAAAAACTAAGTCCTTTCTGGCTGTAGCCATGAATTAATAGTATGAATGTCCAAGAAATCTTTCTAAATTTTACTAAGCTCATAAAATGCTTCTTAGTCGTAATACTTTTTTTGTATAGGCCGAACAATTGCGTTGTAGCTATGCAACGGTGCAAAGGGCCAAAATAACTTTCTTGGATTTCGCTTAATGCGTGCCTAGTTCTTTTCAGTTAAGGGACACAGTTATACAGCCATATAGCTATGTCCCTTACGCTGAATAGAACTTGGCACGCATTAAGCTATTGTGGTAGCCCCCTTGATAAGGGTTTCACACAAAGCTTACATGAAAAAATAAAAATAGAACCTTAGAATCAACGTTTGCGCCCGGCGCATTCTGCGAGTCACAGTAATTGTTGCTCCCGTGGAAAAAGATCAAGAAGTAAAATGCTTTAAAAGTTACAAAACCCCACGGAGATAAAAGCTTGTGTCAACCCAACCTACTTTTGTTTTATAAACGATTAGATTTTAAATTCGGCAGCACCAACTGACTCAAAAAAAAATTCAATTAGTTTAGATTGATTGTCACGTTAGAACTTAAAATACTAAATGTCCGTCTGGATGCCAGACTAACGATATAATTTAATATTTTTAAATTAAATAAATTGCAATAATGCCTTTAAGCACGCAAGTCAAAGTTGGACACGTGGATTTGTGGTACATGTGCCGGATCGATTTTGGGAGCGGTCTTGTGGTCGCACAGGCTGAGTTCCTTAAGCTTCCACTCCCAGCCCATCATCTGAACGGCGTGCAAAGTCTCAGCCTCCGTGTGCTGACGGCGAAGCATGCCCTCCTAAAAAAAATTAATCATTATTACCTTAAAATATTGATAACATAATTACTTTATTTGATAAGTACAAATTTTCGGGATATTGCTCCTTTAAGTAGAAAAGACAGAAAAAAACTTTACCTTGATCTTTTCCCACTTGTCATCAACCTCCTGCAGCCAGGAGTTGATTTGGCGGCTGTTGCACCGAGAGCGCTGCGCGTTCCGTTTCTCTTCCTGCTCTGGAGCCAGCACGTTGTACACTTCTTTGTCTCGTAGCATTGTGCAGACCGAATACGGAAGTGACTGTTGAAAATAATGTTAAACATACTTTATACATATTATTACATTTTATAGTATTTCGTCGTATAAGACGAATGTATGTATCATTTACCTGATTGATTACAGCGCGCTCGGCGCGTCCATGCACTCTCAAGATTTCTTGTTCAACAGCCAGAACAAGTTTTTCTTTCTCAACCAGATGTTGGATACGCATACGGGTTCTGCAATTACATTAAAACATTTGAAAATAGGTAATCACGTCAGCGATTAATATGTAACTGTTGCTATAATAATCCTATTCTGAATTCAATTCCAAATTGTTTTTGTTGATAAATACTTGCCTTTCTTTTTCTTGATCTGTAAATTCGGCCACCATCTGCGGCGGCAGGTTGTGTGGAATCTCTACTTGAGGCTCTGGGTTCACGTTGCTTTGTAGAGTGTATGTGCAACGGTTCATCAAATACTTGTTGAAATCTTTTGGAGGCTTAGGTTTCACGGGGAATAAGCTCTTTTGACGGTGTTCAATCTGTTATGAAAGCAATGGCATTAAATGATAAATTAAGATGACGCAAATTGAAGACTAAGTTTTTTAGATGTAAAACGTATTCACCTGCTTACGAATGTGTATAAACATTTGGTAAGGATTGGAATGAGTGAGATTATGGGACAGGGTGCTGTCGGCAGCCGGCTCGGTTTTAATAGGTTCTCGTGAGTCTTTGGATGCTTTGATCTTCCGTTTCCTGGGGTGCAGCTCAACTGATGGACCAGGGTTGTTTGCTGTAATATAAGAGTATAATTACATAAACTGGTACAGTAACAGTTATACACGATATACCTAAATAGTAATTTTAGCTGGCTTGGATTTCATGTTAACGAGTCCAGTACCTGTCTCTGCCCGGCCACTAGTCCCGCTCGACGCCGACGAAGGCGCATGCTCACCGTCTTGCCCCTATAACAATGAATAGGAACCAATTTATTAGTAGAATTTGCAATTCGTCCAGCAAATAGCCAGATGGGTCGCAATTCGCACCTTTTACACGATATGACAAATATGCAACTTACATTACGCAAAGGGTTTAAATAAAGAATAATAAGCCTTCTAGAATCGATGCCAACAACTACATAATTACCAACACAGGATGAAAAAAAAACATTTTACATCATGCCGTATAATGTATAGTTTGAACGTGTGTCTGCTAGCTGTTTGCACGACACAATAGCATGCTGTACCCGGTCGACGCACTACCTACGATGCATGTTCTATCTAGTCATAATACATGGTACGGGAACTTACAGAGCCCGTCGGCAGGGGGCTCTTGTTGGTACTCAATGACGATTGAGTGGAACCCGCTCCGGAGCGACTCTCGCTCCCCGTCTGAGGGGAAGTCCTCTCCTTGTCCTTCTCTTTCTCTCCATCATTCGTCCTGTGCGAACGGAGGACTCTTTGTCCAGCCTTGGGAGGAAAAATATTTTTTGAGTAAACTTGTTAAACAAAAACTAGATTCGCTAGCAAGTTTTTACTTTACAAATGTTTTCTTCTTTGGCTTACTAACTAATTAGTTACTGATTATGTGTAGGCTAGTTAAATATGCAACTTACTTGTTTGTCTCGATTAAAGCCTAGAGTGAAAACAATGTATGACTGTGTACCTTGCCCCCTTCTCCTGGTCTCTTATCATCGGAGTTGCCGTCCGAGCTGTCCGAGGTCTGGCCGGTGTCGGCGCTGGTACACGGGATCACGTAGGGCAGCGTCGACACGCTGCCGCGCCCCTTGCCGCTGCCTCGCTGCCCACTGCCGCCTGCAATACACGATTATTTATAACTACACTATTCTTTATTATATCTTGCAAGTTACATGCATATTATGTAGTCACACAAAATCACAAAAAAAAATATTTTTGCATATTTACCTTCCCCTTCTTGCTCATTTCTCCCGCCGGAACCGCCGGCGCCGCCAGGTATAACTATTTTTAATGGTGGCACTTTAGGCGCCGAAGACTCTGGGTTCTTCTGTTCTTCAGAATCATTATCACCCGTATCTTTGCTTTGGTTTGGTTTTGGGCTTGCGACAGGGCTTTTCCTTTCCTGTTTATTTTGCTGGGCACTGGATGCACCTTTGGCGCCACCTGATGACTTGCCCTATTTAAGAAAAAAAAAACCATTTTTCAACTCATGCTTTTTTGGAAGCCGTAAAATCATTGTTATTAATCGTAAATTTCGCACACCTAGTACAAAAATAGTACAAAGCATCAACTCAAAATACAAACTGATACAAAATTAAACTTTATGCAATGTAGGTATGTAATTTTAAATTAAAATGGTGTATTATTTTGAGTTGATACTCTTTTGTACTATGGGTGCGATATGTCTACCAAATTTTAATGAATCTTAGCAATAGAAGTGGGTGGAATTTGATCTACAAGATTACTAATATGTTGTGTAACTAGTTATTGAAGTTTAAAACAGCGGAAGATGACATTCTTACATTACATACTCGAACAATGAATCTAATCCTACAACAAGTACAGGTTGATTCATGAGAGTTGGCACAAATGGATTGAATGAGTGAATGAAGTATCTATGTTACATGTGTGTGTGTTCAAATGAATGCACTTCACACACATGAAAGTGACTGGCTGAAGTCAATTCCATACAAAAACGTCTAAGTGACATTAGTTTCGTTCAATCCATTCATGTTAACTCTGGTGAATCATCCTGTACACACATTCTACCTACCCTTACCTCTTTTTCCAAATTTATTCCTTATCCAATTTCCCTAACTTTGAATTATGGCTAAGGGCAACACTAAAAGCCCAAGTCCAAGAGTATTAAAAAAATAAACCTGTACACATACTCATGTACACTCACACACAGACACATTAACTGAGACTGAGAGAGAAAGAAGTAAATATGGTTGAATCCTAAGGTTAAAGAGTAAGATTATTCTTTCAAGTGATACCTGGTGAGAACTCTGCGCGCCGAGTTTCCCCGAAGCGCCGCCCTTGCCGAGCGCCTGCTGGCTACTTTTTCCCGTGGAAGTGCTAGTCGCGCCACCCTTGCCGGCGCCCTGCGTATTGCCACTTTTCCCAAGCGGCGTCGCGCCTGTCTTGCTTGCTGGTCCAGGGGGCTTTGTACCCGTCAGAATGCTGTTCATATAAAACTTAATATATTTTTGGGACAGTGTGGTCAAAATTTAATAAGACACAAAGGATGACTTAGTTATTTGAAATTGGTCTTGGTCTGACCATAAACAAATTTAAACACATTGCATATGAATGAGCTGACAGTGTTAACATTTTAAACTTTTCAGTCAAAGGACTGTGTACAAGAATAATAATTATGTCCCCAATGATAAGAAAATATTGATAGAAACTAATCAATATGATGTATTTTTGTTTTATTCTCAATATGCTATTTACCGTCCAGGGCCACTTCTGGCAACAGGTGCAGGCTTTGCCATGGGTTCCTTGTCTTCATTCTCTTTTCTCTTCTTGCGTTTTGCTACATCATCCTCCACCGATTCAGCTTCATGGCCTTCATCTGTAAACTGCCTCTTGGGGCCTCCTGCTAAATCATCTTGTGATGAAGACACAACTCCACTGCTAAGTTGATTCCCTTCTAAAAAGAAAAAAATATGTAGATAAGAAATGAGGTTTGTTTGTCTGAGGACAACTTGAAAAATAATAACATGTTTATAACATGATATAATATTTGTATCCAATTAAGGGGCAAAAACAAACCATCTTTGCTATCTCTAGTGGCTTTCTCCTGCCCGGTGGAGTCCTTAGACTCGAAATGCTCGCCCTGTGCTAGGCTGTCCATGTTGCGCTTGCCACCCTCACCAGATGAACTAGCATTGCCAAATTTCTTGCTACTGTCATCCCTCACCCGACCAGAATGTGTGGCTCTTGTGTTAGTATCTGTGGACATAATAGATATGTTCTGAGTTTCAGTTCATTTAACTTTATTCACATTTACAACTACATAAATACAAATAATTGGTAAACTAATTACATTGACTGTAAGTGATTCTTAGTTTGAGACTTTCCATTTCTCAAACAAGTCACAGTAAGAAAAGTATATTTCATTGCAATAGATTAGAGTAATGTTTAGAAGTATTTGAAAGTACGTAATTTTGATGAAGAATGCTGTGAATTCTGGATTTCTGGACACATCTCTATATACCGGCAAGGTACACTACATACATACAACACCAAATTACCGCGATCGATCGGTTACTAGACAGCGTTAACATCGGCAACGAAATCCACATAGAGCGCTGCCCTCTTTATTAAAAAGGCAATGCATGTAAGATGGCACGGTTAGTATAAGTAAAATGACCGTCACTTTGTCACGTCAGTCACATCATTAACATTTTGATTTATATATTGTCAGGGGTCACAGGGAGCAAACGAAGACGGCTTTATTGGAATACCAGATGAAATCATGTTCAAAAAAATACTCCCCTTTTATATTCACGAGCGTTTTTCTTTGCATTTCACGTCCTCGGGCACTATTAATAGTTTTAACTTACAGCACTACAATTTTTACAATAGATTATGCTAAATCGGTCCTCGAGACCGTCACGAAGTTAGCAACGCACGCGGCCATCAACATCGTCGCGATAGGATAGATAGATAGATGGTTAGCTTTTTTTACTTTAGCATCGGTCGGTCCGTAATGGCGAAGGCAAGGCGAACGCGAACACATCTCTTTACTACTACGATGACATTTGAGTGTAATGTTGCCAGTGTCAAAAATTATCTTTGTTTTAAAGTTTGGTACACATTATCAGAAATTTTTATCAGAAAAAAAAATCTCCGCATCATGCTGTGATGGTTGCGTTTACGGAGCTAGCTAGACTTATACTCCGAAATTCGATTTTCGAACAGTGATATGACGTTATATTCGCACTTGATATTCATTACATTAGCGGGATTCGGCGAAGGTTCGCCCTATCGCGGCATGTGTGGACAGACAGTTCGCTTTATCGCGTCCCATTCGGGCGAACTCGAACTGTGTTCGGGAGTACTATTACTTATTATGTGGTTCGGGCTCCTGTCGGTATCTAGCGCAGATCAAAGGATTTTATCGCGACAGATTTGTGGTCGTGCGTGTCTACACTTCGTACTTTGAAATTTCTGTAATGTACGTCAATTTTTACAAGAGACATTTCAATTTCAATAATTATTTTCAGCCCGGCTAGCACGACAGCGCACAAGTCGTGTCGCGCGCGAGATAGATTATCCGTCTCTTTCTAGAACGAACAGTAAGATAAAGACGGGCTATCTATCTCGCGCGCGACGCGACTCTTGTGCGCCTGTCGTGCTAGACGTGCAGACGTACAATACAAAGCAAACGCTTGTATTGTACGCTGGTTCATTTTCCCGCCTAATTCAGACATCGCGACAAAGTTCGCCCGAAGTGTTTATCGCGACTGAGTTTGTGTTCGTGCGTGTCTACACTTAGTACTTTGAAATTTCTGAAATGTACGTCAATTTTGACAAGTGACATTTCAATAATTATTTTCAGACGTACAATACAAAGCAAACGCTTCCTTTATCTTTGTTTTTTGCGCTCTTGGTTCATTTTCCCGCTAAATTCAGACATCGCGACAAAGTTCGCCCGAAGTTTTTATCGCGATAAGTGTGGCCACGTACGAGGGGCGTTCAGTAAATTCTCGGTATGAGAAGGAAAACAAAAGAATATGGTTAGTGTTTTTTTTTTCTATATATTCCCCCCTATGTTAATACACTTATAACATCTGTCAATTAGTTTTTTTAACCCCTCATAAAAATATTTTTTGTCTTTGGTGTCAAAATGCTCCTCCACCGCAGCCTTTAACGCTTCATCGTCAGCAAATCGGTGTCCCCGCAGATCCTTTTTGAGATTAGGAAACAAAAAGTAGTCGCAGGGGGCCAGGTCTGGACTGTACGGTGGGTGGGTAACAATTTCGAACCCAGATTCTAGAGCAGCAGCCTTGGCAACATGAGCGGTATGCACAGGAGCGTTGTCGTGCAAAAGCAGTACTCCCCTGGTCAATTTTCCCCTCCTCTTTCTCTTTGATTGATTCCCGTAATTGGCGCAAAATGTTAGTGTAGTACCCTCCTGTAATATTTAAACTCTTTTCTTTAGTCTATTAATAATATCCCTTCACAATCCCAAAATATTGTCACCATGACCTTGCCAGCTAAAGGGATGACCTTGAATTTCTTGGGATGAGGTGCTCCTTTAACGTGCCACTGCATTGACTCTTGTTTGCTCTCAGGGTCATAATGATGAACTCATGTTTAATCTCCAGTAACAACTTTTTGGAGTACATCTTCAGGATTTTCACCACTCAGCTCAATGAAGTCGGAACAACAAGCAACACGAGTATCCTTCTGAAGAGCTCTATCTCGCACTAACTTTAGTCATATTAAGATGATCATGGATGATATCGTGTATGGTACCAATAGAAAGATTGGTTCTTTGTGCTATTGACCTAACCTTCACTCTACCATCTTCCAGTATAATTTTCTCCAGTTTTTGTATATTTTCTGGTGAAGAAGCTTCAACTAGCTGACCAGGTCTAGGGTCGTCTTCGATGCTCTCCCTCCCACGCTTAAATTCACTTGACCACTATTGAACAGTAGATAATGAAGGAGCAGACTCACGGTAAACCAAATCCATATCTTCTTTAATAGTCTTTTAATTTTTTCCCTGTTTAGTCAAGAATTTTATCACGGCTCGGTGCTCTAATTTAATTAACATTCTAAAATCGCTCATGGTGATCACGTTTGTTCAGCAGTAGCAGAAAAACAAAAGAACGTATAGGTTTCAAATTTACTTTTTTTCACTATCAATGAAATACTCTTAGTGGCCAGTATTAAGAAGTTTACTAAAAAGGTTTGCAAGATATCAATACCGAGAATTTAATGAACGCCCCTCGTATAGTTCGTGGTTACACGAACTCGAACTTTTTATCGCGACAACGCGACACGTACCTTCGCCCGCTAATGTGGCCCGGGGTTAAGCGATTGAGAGGGACGGCATGATTACAAACTTCGAATTTCGGAGTAGCCCTGGTAGAATGAGGTGACTCAAAAATTGCGCCAAATTAAAAACACATAATAATAACTTACAATCTTTGTCAATATCGAATAACGGAACTGGAATAAAATACTTACATTTTTTCAATATCCCTTTCAAATCTGTGTATCCAGATAGTCGCACTTTTTGGCGGTTTTATTTATTATTTGCTGCGAATACAGCATGAAAATGTGACATTGGCGGAATCATCGATAGTGTCGATGGAGCTATATTACCAAAAATTGAGTTGAATTATACGAAAATGACATCTAGCTAACTCAAGGCAGACAGACAGACAGCGCAAAATCAGTTATAGACTTAGATTGACTAATTATCTATATTTACATGTAGGTTTCACGTCATATCCTGTTATTCTCTTAGCAAGGGTAGGTAGGGTATAGGTATAATTTACTTTTGTTGATTATTATAGTACAGAAAACACGTCTAGGCAAGCGCGAACGACTCATCCCAATGCCAAGAATCAGGTCTGGCAGCTCGCCATTGATCACTGTACCTATGCTATGATATTATGTAAAGCAATCTGAGGATAGTCGCATTACTTTTATTGAAAAAAAAAAAAAAAAGAATATTTTCACGAATTCCCTTCAGTGGATTCTATCTATCCAGCTAAGCCAACTGAGACGAGATGGCCTGGCTTGGACGATATGATATCACGCTCAGGGGCCTTACCATGACGTCTTAACGCGATTCAGTTTAGGTTCACTCGCTGTCAGATCCGTACTAAAAATGACAGCTAAAACCTGAACTGAGTCTGAATTGAATCGCACTAAGACGTCATGGTAAGGCCCCTGTATATCAAAGTTTTCAAATGCGTTCGCGTGTCAAATACTTAGATAATAGTTTGTTACAGTTTCGTGTCGCTTGTGGCGCTGCAAATTTTTTTCGAGGCGTTTACTCGAACGTGTTCAAGACGTTTTTTCTGCCAAAAAATTGCACTAGGCTCTGAACTTATGTATCCATCATTGAGAAAACTGTAGTTTCAGTATGAACATTGCCGTGACCCAATGATTGAACGAGAGATGTTGACGTGGTGTTATGCAAATAAGACTATCCTCAGACACATACAGCAAACTTTTTGAGTTTAAGCTTATAATGTACTTAGATAGAAAACAATAGATTTAAGACCTATGGATTAGAACTATGGATTTAAGACCAAGCTATAAAAGCTTTGCTTGCTTGAATCGCTTTGGAGTTTAGAGTAAATTTATTTTTTTATTTATTTTATTCTATACGTATGTACATACCAACAGGTCACGCGAGCGAAAACTAAGACTAATAGTTTTTTTTCGTAGTACCGGTAGATTAACTTTTTACTTACTGACTAATGTAATGACGTACAATTTCAATAATAATGTGATTATGATTTAATAAATACCTTTCTTGGAGGATTCGCCATAACTTCCTCAGGCGACTTTCGGGGGAGGCTCAAAGCTTAATTTTGGCAAACTTACTTGTTAGGTCACAGTGCAAATACAACTAGTGTTTTATATATCCGCATATCTTCTGATGCATTCGTCAGGCACTTCCTCAGGCGACTTTCGGGGGAGGCTCAAAGCTTAATTTTGGCAAACTTACTTGTTAGGTCACAGTGCAAATACAACTAGTGTTTTATATATCCGCATATCTTCTGATGCATTCGTATGTGGTAAAAAAGAAACCAACATACCCTTTAAAGACTCCAAGAATTCGTAAATATGAGGAGCTGCGTAGTCTATGGGCATTTTCGCCTTAGCGTTCTTGACAAAAGGATCGGCACCGTGCTCTACGAGGAATTTCACCATCTTCAAGTTCCCAGAAGTGGTGGCGTCGTGAAGAGGGGTGTCGTCGTCTAGACCCTTGGCATTGACGTTGGCACCACCCTTTACAAGGACTATCACAACTTGGTACCAACCATAGATGCACGCCTCATGGAGGGGAGTCCAACCTAATAAGCAAAACAAAGTTTATCACTAACAAAAAATAAAAATGCCGTTTATGTTTGAAAGTTCCTAGTAAGCTTGTTAGTGCTAAGGAGTATTTTTTCACGTAAAAACGAGGACCATTATATGTGCAATTATGTTGTCCTACAACGTGTACATGACCTACCGAAAACCTCAGACACCCCAACTGATTATTCTAGTCTGGTGTTTTTTTATCTGTGTATTATTACCAAAGATATTCGTTTGTACCTTTATTCTCTCATAGTGTAAACGATTCTTCTTTTTATTCTGAACAAACTAGTTTCAGGTTTTCAGTGGCTCATGTAGCACGTTGTATAAATAGTACCTACAGAGAATGAAAAAGAGCTGTTTTTCGTATTTGTTAAGGTATAAAATACGCGATTGATAAAAAAGGTATTTAAAAAATCGATCCATTTCGACTCTGTCTACTAACATCGTCCATTCCTTTTTTTGTCACCTTCCTAATGCATCAACTTGCCATGTCATCATCATCAATCACTATTTACCAATCCCAAATTGTTACCTTTCTATCTCACTATTTAGTTCACATTCCTGAATCATCCATAATACAAACTTATCCATATAATATTTCAGACGTATTTACAGATTTTACTTTCTAAAGTGTTGATATAAATCTTGTTTCATAGAGCCAAATTTCTTAAAAGTATTGATGATTGTACGGCATTTGTACGGTAGGTAGAGTCAGCTTCAGAATTAGGCGATTTTTATAGTAGCCAAATATTTGTAAAAGTAATTAGATACTCGTGGACAAATATAAATTTTGTTGTTCACGATTCCATAAATTGAAAATAATTATAAGACTGTGGATGAGGTAGAAAGGTGACAAAACAGGGCGGACGAAGCCGTTCAGAGACCTTTTTAATCGACACTAAGTGTGAGTTGCACCTATTCAACTTAAACTATTCATCAATATACATATAATATAACCGATGAATTTGACAGGTTTTTGACAAATATATTTGGTAAAAATCGTCGGTTACGGTTTAAGTTATTGTCAAGGTAACTTGTTGCAACTCACACTAATCCTGCCATCATATTTACAAACTCTAATTTCAATAACATATGTTGTTTATAAATTACGTGATAACATTTCAGTAGAAACACGAGCATAATGGCAACTCTTTCAATAGTTGAAAGTTTAAATAACAGACTTTAAACTTATTATTTTTCAAGTACTGATAATGAATTATACTGATATGTATGAGTATAAAATTAAACACAGAACCGTTCACATACAACGTAAACATTGCAATGTATAAATACAAAAATACATAATACATGTAGTCAGGCTCTTAAATGCAACACAAAACACGACATAGAACACCATCTATACTAATCTAATTAGGCTGGATTCGACCAAAGTTTTTATTCCGGGAATAACACTTTCGGATACTACTGTCAGAACGCCTCTGACATTAGTATAGTATCCGAGAGTAAGTGTTATTGTTATTGTGATAAAGAATTAAACTTCTTTAGTTTGTTTCTACGAATTTTAAGTATTCTCTAGAATTACAGAACCGATTTGAAACATTCTTTTACTTTACTTATAAGAAAAGAACATTATCAAATTTCATTTCAAAGTTCCACGGGACTCGTACGAAGTTGTGGGGTGGGCAACAGCTAGGTAAGTTGCGGGTGCGGGTAGCAGCTACGAGAACTAAAATAAGACAGGTATTAAACCATATTGATCAAACTTTGCTTAGTTCTTTTCTATATAATACTTTAATACTACATGGATAAACTTGAGCAGACTATTCATTTCGGTTTAATAATTCAGTAAGTGAAGTAGTTACATTCAAACATCTCTTTTATCGGAATTCATTTTTTTTCGTTTTAGTGTCAAAAACTTATACCAGAGGCAGAGTACACTGAATGAAGGACTGAAGTTCAGATGGGCATGCGCGGTAGCGTTAGGGGGGACGTGGCAGTGTCCCGCACCCCGCACCGCTACCTAGATCGAGTTACGTCACTAGTTGTTATCATTACGTTATGGTTTCGGGGACTTTCTTTGCGATTGCTAAGGCGCAGATGTTTTTGCCGAGTTTCTGGACATAAGTTACATATAAAATTAACTAATCTTAACACATCAAGATTAAGATATACATTACATTAAATCAAAAGCAACGTACAGGTAGGGTAGAGTTAGGAAATAAAGGATACTCCTTAGGATAAAGTAAATTTTGATGCCTACTAACCTAATGCCGCAATATTTTCCCCAGCTGCAACACTAGTAATTGCACAATCATGCTCATATAAACAACATGTTGATCTATTAACGCTGGTAATAAATTTAGTTAAACCGGACAACTGAAGCGAAAAAGGAAGGGTACAAAGTAAGCCACACTGGAAAGAAATTAACACAAGCAGGGAGCTCACTCGCTTAATCTTACTTGTTTTTTGAATAATTACAAAAGTTCTAAAAATCAGACAAGGCCTCTTAGAATTCCTGAAAAGTCAATAACTAGCAATTATGCAAAAAGACCATTATGAGAAAAAATCTGACAGGACAAAATGATTGTTATGCGTTTCTATCGCATCCACAAATGCAGTGTTATCTTTGACTGTCACAATAAAAATAATTAGGTGCATGTAAATTTTTTGGGCATATAATATATAAAATAATTGACCTGGGCTAATATGAATAACTTATACTGTGGGGTTCATATGACGGATATAATAACCCCTAATAGACGTAAAAAGGCCGTAGTATCTGGTTCAACCAGTTGCCTCTCAAGCAGAGCTCTTATCATGCGCTTTTCGGCATTTGTAACCTGCGAAGCAATTCAATAATGTACGTGAAACAATTCGCAAAAGTTAAGCAGATCACTAAAGAACTTGGTGCATTTTTTACTCTCATACCAACATTTAATTTTTTTTTAATATCCCCCTTTAAAAGATAAATATGTACTTAATGAATATTATCTCCATTGTCTTGTAATTTACTAATTACAGTAACATATAAAAGCAATGTTGAAGTTCAGGTATTCAAATTGTTTTTGTTTAGTATTTTTTACTTATTTTTTTTGATTGTAAATACGAAACACTTCTCTTTCTCAAAATTTACATCTCTGACAAATTTTAATATGTTATTAAGTTGTCATAACTCCAATTTATAAAAAATGCATTGATAAAAACATTTCAGGGCCCAGTTATGATTTAATGCAAACTAGCCCTTACAAAAACAACTAAATTCCGTGGCTATAAATGCGGACACTTTTCGAGCAAAGTGTGGATATTGCTGAGGCGATAAGTTTCAATCACTATCAAAATATTTTAAGTTTTTTTATTTCAATAATCAAATTAAACCTGTAAGTAAGCATTCTTCCTTTATTGCTTCAAAAACATTCAATGCAGCCGCAAGCATTGAGGAGTAGGCTAATAATTAAATCTAATTTCGGAACTAACTCCTGAAATCAGACGAACATTCATTATTAATAATTGCCAATTGGGTCAGTATTATAATTATAATACTACCAGTACTAATTAGTACAAGTAGCACCAAGGAATATCATTTACCAAAAGACAAGAAAAATAGACAACATAGATTTAAGTTATGATTATAACATTTATAGTGGAACAGCAAATGAACAATTGCAAGAAATTTACATAAATAATTACTTCACATACCTTATCATGGGGGCGTCTAAAGATGTGCTTCGACAGAAAAAAATATATGACTTGTATATTGTTTCATACTTACAGTACAGTTGTATACAGTGCTACAGCTACATTCATCAATTTATTGCTTAAATTGATAAATATATTGGTATATTATATGGAATTACATTCACTGCAGTATGAGAAATTCATCCATTGTCGTTGACAGTTTAGCGGGCACTTGAATGCACATGCATTTGCAGGACACAAACAAGTCTTAGGCCTGACAACCAGCAGCCGATGTATTAAGCTTGTCATTATGATAAAAACTGATAAGTATGACTAGCCAACTCCTTGCAGGATGCAAGAAGTCATGGAATATTTATATGATTTGGTTTAGATACTCTTAATGGTAAGAAAAGACTAGGTGCTTGGTGACAATAACAATAAAAAATTATAGATAGCATCATATTTTATACGACTTCATAGAACAGTTTGATAACTCTAATGACATAATGAATTAGTTTCTATTGCAATTTATGTTTTTTTTGAGATTTCTTGATAGAAAAGAAGTTGTAAAAATTATTTCTTAGTTAATGTTGATCATTCTTTGAGCAAAGAATTTCCAAGATTTTATAAAGCTGGAAATTACCAAACTTGATGTCTTTTAATATGTTAATATTTTCATTTGTGGGTGTTTGTATTTATATCACGAAAACTATATCTGTTTTATGAATCTGGGAAATAATCTATCTATAACTATGTTGGTACATTCTAAGTAACTATTATAAGAAATACAATAGATCTTTAGAATTTGAAAGCAACTCATTACAATAACAATGATGTGATGATATGCTAAACAAAAGTACAACAACACCTTTAGGCCCCATAATAAGAGTCCTCAGGCTCTGTTGAGACAATAGAACAGGTCAGCACCAGAGTCACAATATTGTCCACCTTAATCGTTTGTTGAATTTTCAATATTGAGAAGTGATCATGGTAAATTGTGCACACCCCAATCTCTCTTGGTTGCATAAACAAAAGCTCTCAGTCCAATCATAGAATAAGTTGAGATTATAGCTCTTGCAATTAACAATGGTGAGTGAGCTTTATTTGTGGTAAAAACATATCTACATATTGAAGTGAGCATGTCTTACGGAACAATTTTCGAGCTAGATTTCTCTGTATTTTTAAGCTTACCTAAACAAATTTTGCTCTGACACACAATTTGACACATGTGCAGATATGTGTTTACCACAAATAAAGCTTGCTCGCCATCATTCATTGCAAGAGCTATACTAATGTGACAAAAAGGTAAAATTTGAATTGGACGGGATAAGTTTTGGAACTACTGAATCAATTTAAAACCATTCAATAACATAGATAACTACACTATCTCTGAGCTCTCGCTGGACGCAGGCCGAGTAATAGGCTACAGGCTACACTGTGTATGAAAGAAGGATAAATGCATCTTGTAAGTGAGTCTAAAATGACATTTCTTTCAAATAGTCACATTTAACATCATAGTGATGTTTTAAATGCACATTGATTATCAACATTCTATATCTAAATTACCTTATTTATGCTGATTCAATGTATGCACTAATGTTGTCATTGTTAAGATAGTATTCTAAGTGTGTTGGCCGCCAAAAACAAAACATTCGAGACATAGGGACCAGCTAAAAGGGAAAACAACCTACCAGCAAAGTCTGGAACGTCTGGATCTTGCCCTTGATCAAGTAGCTTTTTTACTTGATCATGGTCTCCCCTGATAGCTGCAACATGCAAAGGCGTCTCACCGCGCTCGTTGCGCTGCTGTCTAGTTCGTCTTCTTTCTTCAGCAGTACTTGGAGCGGCTGAATACAAAAAAGGCGGGAAATTACACACGATCAATTTGTGATGAAATTACTGTATACCGAGAAGGCGAACCTGGAGGAGCATCTTGTGACGATATCTGCATCACCAAGGCCAGCTGTTGTCGTTCAGACATCGGAGCTATGACCGGAGGCCGGGGCGCCCCGTCCGGCGCTCGTCCTGAGCCCCGCGTCCGCGACGTCGACGGCATACTTCGCGCATAACCACTCTCCTACGCACAATTCAACACAAATAATGCCACGCAGCATAAATCATCACAGCAAAATATTCGAAAACTCCGCCAATTAACAAGATGTGCATCTTTTTGTACCTCACAGGTGCCGAAAAAACTTCTTCAGTAGAGAATCGCGAACATATTCAATAACTACATTGAATGAATTGGAAACAGTTTGAGCTTATGTGTATTTTTAAGAGCACAAAAATGCAACAGATTTGGTTTACTTCTGCAATTTACCACGAACGACGAACAACCAAAGCAAGAAAAAGAAAGACTGATTCCATTCCACAACTGCAATGAAGTTCAATGTGTCTAATGTCTATACACTGATTTTGTCTATGGCGTTGTTAGGGATGTCAGCAACACATTAAAGAAAAACACATTAAGTTTTCTTTCCAAATGAGTTTAATTGCACTGCTATCAATTGTTTTTGTTGACTGCCAATTTTGGCCACAATTATTAAGTATGGAGAAAGGCCAGGTCAAGAGTACCCGAAACCGACGAGCATGTATGAAGAGATTGATGAATGTGGATGAAGCGATAGAGGTATGTCAGGATCGTAGCAAGTGGAACAAAGTAGTCTCTGCCTACCCCTGTGGGAAAGAGGCGTGACGATATGTATGTATGTATGTATTAAGTATGTATGCCATGAGGCCCATGAGCTGGGCCTATTCTTTGCTGGCCATAGAGCAATATTAAATCAATGTCAATGTCAAAATCGAAGCATAAAGCGAAACGTCAAAAATTGACAAAATAATTAGTCTATCTATCCACTTCACTTCATTTTTACGCGTGTTAGAAGGAACTACGAGCTGTTTAATGATTGAAAATCAAAGCAATTAAACTAAAATGTGGCGTCCATCGTTTACTATATTTCGCAAGGTGGTCATACCAACCCTGAAAGAAAATGCTAATCTGGCTAAAATATATTATTCCACCAAGGGCCGGCTTCCAAGGTCTACGGCAAAGTTAACCCTAATAAGTGCGAGTGTTGGTGTCCTAGTTGGTGCTGGCTACGGGGGATATACACATTACAAGATAAATTCAAAAAAGCAGTCTGCCCCTATACAGAATCAAGAATATACTTTTCTCAAGGAAGCACCGCATTACACGCCTCAATACAGGGTAATTAATTATCATGAGCCTTATTGTTTTTAATATTTATCATCACTCAAGCAGTTACTGGTTGGTTAATGTTGAGATTACTGAATCACAATCTTCATTTAAATAGGTACTCTTGTTTTATTATATCTTTGAAGTGTTAATTTTTCATCTTTTTGCAGATAATGAATGAGTCAGACACAAGTAATTTGCAACTAGTTCTGTTTCAATACCGGACATGCCCCTTCTGCTGTAAAGTTCGCGCATACCTTGATTCGCGAGGCATTAGCTATGATGTTGTTGAAGTTGATGCTGTGCTCCGTCAAGCAATCAAATGGTCAGGATACAAAAAAGTGCCCATTTTGCTGGCTAAAGTTGATGGCGGATATCAGGTACTAATTTATATTAGTTTGTTATTAATTTGTCAATCTACAATATTACATTGCAAATTTCCTATGGCTTCTTTTAGCGCCGGAATCAGTGCCTTTCTGGTCTAGACGTGTTTCTTTGGCAATATACTCTGGGAAGTTTTTCCAGTTTTTCAGAAGTTCGTTTCAGTGAATGTTAACCTCATTGCAAAATTTTATCCAACTGTTAATGAATACACTAATGACCATGCGACTGTAATTTATTTGCAACTCTAGTTTTAAAGCAAGCGAAAATATTTTGTGTGACTGCTGTTTTTTAAACTTATAACTTCCGTGCTGGTCCGGGAGCTAAGAAAAAACATAGTATGTGCCAGTTGTATCTCTTCCCGCGCAGATGGGAAAAGCCCATTGAGGGTACGGGCGAAAACCTTAGGAATCATATTATAGGCGATATGGCTTGCAACCCATCACTATTTTGATTCTCATCTCCACCTGTACACCTACAATCATGCTAAGCAAAGCGCGGCGTATGGGTCTTGCTACCCTAGGTTCTGTCTACCACGTAAGGGATAAATATGTGTTTTGTGTATGTATTTTCTGATGTCATAATTTACAATGCAACTGCTATTTTCATGTAAATTATTTGCCCCTGCATATTGACTACATTGTATTATTATTACTCACTGACTTGTCATTATTATTTCAGCAACTTATGGATAGTTCTGCAATAGTGTCCATACTTGAAACGTTTTTGAAAGACAAAAGCTCACAGCTTCAAGATGTTGTAAAGTTTTATCCCATAACCAAATTTTTTAATGATGAAGGAAAGGAAATAACTGATGTAACAAACAAATATTTTATTATGCATAATGCTGTAGCGCTGGGCCCGCAGGAGAGAACAGCAGAAGCGTGAGTACTTCTAAACAGGATAATTAATGTTGCATTTAGAACTTTAAACAGCCATGCTAGTAATCATTATTAATGTGTTATTAATAATAATATTAAGATGTAAAATTACATCACTTCATCATACATTACACATTACTATAAATGAAAGTAGCAGGTCTCTGTTTCCTTGTCATATAAATGACTAGCTTCGTATTATACATATAAACCTTCCTCTCGAATCATTCAATCAATAAAAAAAACCGCATTAAAATCCGTTGCGTAGTTTTAAAGATCTAACCATATATAGGGACAGACAGCCAGACACCGGAAAGTGACTTTGTTTTATATAATGTAGTGATTGTTAATAGCATTATTCTCAAACTAATTGCATTGAGTACATAAAGGGTCTCATAAAGTTATTAGGTATGATGATTTTCTCTTTTTTCATTTTTAGAGAAGAGCGCGAATGGCGTCAATGGGCGGACCGAGTGTTGGTACACACTTTGTCCCCCAATGTTTATCGCACTACCAGCGAAGCCCTCGAAACCTTCAAGTGGTTTGAAAAAGTTGGCGGCTGGCAGGAGTCCTTTCCGAGTTGGGAATGTGCTCTGATGGTTTATGGTGGGGCTGCAGCTATGTGGATTATAGCAAAGAGGCTTAAAACTAGGTAAATATTACTTGTTTCTTAAAACAGGTTTTTGTTAATTTCAAATGTAAAAAAAATTATAGTTTATGAACCAACTAGCTTCTGCCTGCGACTTCGTCCGCGTAGAATTAGCAATTGATATGTTTATCGCAACTTCTATAGGATTGGAAAAAAGTCCGAAAACAAGATTAGACCTATTAAGATCTCCTTCTCTCTCACATGGCGCAGAAACGAACTTCTGAAAAACAGGAAAAACTTTCCAGAGGGAACCTATATTACGGAAGACTGGCCAAAGGAAGACGTCGAGACCAGAAAGGCACTGATTCCGGCGCTAAAAGAAGCCAGAGCGTCTGGAAAATATGCAATTATAAGAGCTGGTAAACTCATAATCAAGGAGAAAACTCAGACAGAAAAAAGAAAAAGAGTTCCATCCTCACCACCCGCTACCCCACCAAGCAACTCCAGTAAGGTGCATAACGCTGACGCACCTATACTACCAAAAGATAAAATCCAAAAAAACTAGTGAAAGGCGGTAATCGAAAAATAAAATTTAATACAACAACTAATAATAAATCAACAAATATAAAATTCCCCAATCCGGCTGGTCCCCGTGGGGAAATAGACCAACCCCCCCCAAATATAAGTCAAGAATTAAAAAAACATATATCCATCGCCACACTAAATACACGCACATTAAAGACAGAAGATAGCCTACTAGAACGGATAATGGCATTAGAGAATTTAAAATGGAATATTATAGGAATTAGTGAAGTTAGACGCATGGGAGATCAAATAAGTGATTACGACAGTTTTATATTTTACCACAAAGGCGAAACACCCGGCCAATATGGCGTCGGCTTCATTATACACAAAGAGCTGAAAAACAACATTGTAGAAATATATGGTGTCTCGGAACGAATAGCAGTCCTAAAAATCCTGATACCACCCAAAAACGAAGAATGGACAGTTATTCAAATTTACTCACCAACAGAGCAATCATCTGAAGATGTCATTGAAGCCTTCTACAGCAACCTAAACGAAGAGATCATAAAGCTAAGGCCAAAAAACCTTATTCTAATGGGTGATTTCAACGCTCAAATCGGGAGTAGAAAGGAGGGTGAAGAAATAATTCTTGGTCCACATTGCTACGGAAAAAGAACTCGAAATGGTGAAAAATTAATCAACCTAGCCATGGAACACCAACTAGTAATAATGAATACAAAATTTAAAAAGAAGCTGAACCAACGTTGGACCTGGACATCACCCAATGATAATTACAGAAACGAAATAGACTACATTTTGACCAACAAAAGTAATGAATTCGACGATTGTAGCGTGGTAAAAAGACTCAACTTCAACACCAACCATAGAATGGTCAGAGCCAATCTGAAAATGTTCCCATCTAAAACATATCAAAAATCAACTCCGAAACCAACACAATCCAGGACCAATGCTAAGCGCCACAGAACTCGAACATGAAATCAAGAAGATTCGTGGAAAGTTAGATGAACACAACATGAAAGAAGTATACAACAACCTTATTGAAATATTAAAAAAATGTAAGATGGAAAAGGACCCAATAAAAAGAGGTAGAGGGATACTATCGGAAACTACTTTACACTTATTGGAAAAGAGGGCGACACTGATCCAAGAGACGCCCAAAACTACAGAAACGAGAAAAGAAATAGCACAACTAAGTAAAATAGCTAGAACAAGTATGAGAAACGATAGAAAGGATCACAGAGAAAAGACTATCCAAACCCTAATAGAGAAAACAGGTGGAATGAGAAAGGCAATGAAGATTCTACAGGAAAAGAAAGAATGGATCCCTAAACTGAATGATAACACTGGTCATAGCAAAACCAAAAGACCGGATATCATCCAAATCGCAACAGAATTCTATAGAGAACTATACTCCAAACACAACACGGGTGAAGACATTGCACTACCCGGATTAACTGAGGTGCCTTGCATACTGCCGAGAGAAGTTGAAAAGGCACTATCCACACTGAAAAGAGACAAAGCTACAGGCCCAGATAACATACCAAACGAAACATTAATTGAAGTCAAGGAGTACACCATAGAGGCGTTGGCTGATTTATTTAATGTCATGCTGAAAACTGAACAAGTACCTGAAGAATGGAAAAGATCTTATATTACGCTCATACACAAAAAAGGCAATAAAAGTGATATCAACAATTATAGACCGATAAGCTCAATATCAAACCTATATAAGTTATTTTCAAAGATCATATTGAGCCGCATAACTAAGATCCTAGACGAAAATCAACCGAGGGAACAGGCAGGATTTAGAAACAACTACTCAACTGCTGACCACATCCATGTAGTCAAACAAATAATAGAAAAATATAAATAATACAATAAAACTTTCTTTTGCTGTTTTATAGACTACTGCAAGGCTTTCGATTCAATAGATCACGGGGGAGTCTGGGAGGCACTGAGAGACCAAGGAATCGATCACAAGTATATACGAATCATAAAAAATATCTACACGGGGGCAACGGCGAAAATAAAACTTGATAGAGTAGGAGAGTCCATAAAAATTCAAAGAGGGGTAAGACAGGGAGACCCTTTATCGCCTAAACTTTTCTCAGCTGTCCTCGAGGATGTTTTCCGTAAGCTAGACTGGAATCAACTTGGCCTCAACATAAATGGTGAACGGCTCTCACACCTCAGATTTGCGGATGACATTGTGATATTCGCCAATTCCGCACCAGACCTGCAAAAAATGCTGATGGATCTAGATAAGACAAGTAGAGACGTTGGCCTAGCCATGAATACAAATAAAACAAAGGTCATGACAAACAGCGATACCAAGCCAACTATTAAAATCAACGACAGAATAATAGAGTATGTATCTGAATACCTTTACCTGGGTCAAATAATCTCTCCTCAGGACCTCACAACCAAAGAGATCGACAGAAGGCTAAGTAATGCATGGAAAACCTACTGGTCGTTTAAAGAAGTAATGAAAAATAAGAAAACTAGCATAACAACTAAACGTAAACTTTTCAATGTATGCATACTACCAATAATGACCTATGGTTGCCAAACCTGGGCGCTAACAAAAGCACACGCAAAAAAACTGGAAGTTGGTCAACGAGCCATGGAAAGAAGTATGTTGGGCAAGAGAAGGATAGACAAAATCAGAAACGATGAACTTCGAAAAAGGTCAAAGCTAACAGATGTAACCCATAAAATAAAACAAGCAAAATGGAAGTGGACTGGGCAAATCATGCGAGGGCCAGACAAATGGAGCAAAATGGTGTCAGAATGGTATCCTAGAGACGGGTTAAGGAAAAGAGGAAGGCAGTTTCGTCGATGGGAGGACGAAATTGCTGGAGTGGCAGGCAGAACGTGGTCAAGAGTGGCCACATGCGAGAGAGAGTGGAGACATCTGGGGGAGGCCTTTGCCAAAAGGCACACAGATGCATAAACTTTTAATTTTACCTATATGTATTATAATAATTATTATTCATCTGAATTGTAAGGCTAAATAAATAAATAAATGTTTATCGCTATCCCGTGGGAACTATACAATTTTCCGGGATAAAAAGTAGCCTATGTTTCAATCTCGGGTACCAGCTATCTCTATTCCAAATTTTATCCAAATCCGTTCAGCCGTTTCAGCGTGAAGAAGGAACAAACATACACACTCACTCACATCGTCACATCGTCACTCACAAACTTTCGCGTTTATAATATTTATTTATTTATTTATTTATAAGCCTTTTTATTCCGAATTCGCTACAATTTCAGTAAGTACATGTTGTTGTTGTTATTGTCGTTTATTTTTTATTTATTTATTAAATTGTCGCGAAATTCGGCGTGCCTTGGCATAGGCCTCCTCCGTGTATTGGGGGGTTAGTAGGATTAAAATTGAATGTGAATGGAACCAACTTTGAAATATTGTAAATACCTATACACATTTCTTGTCTCTTTGCAGACATCATTTGAAGGATGATGTTCGTCAATCACTCTATGATGCAGCCAATGAGTGGACCGGAGCTTTAAAGAAAAAAGGCACCAAATTCTTGGGCGGCGTGCAGCCCAACCTCGCCGACGTGGCCGTGTACGGGGTGTTGAGTAGCATTGAAGGGTGCCAAGCTTTCCAAGACCTTAGAAAGCATTCTGATATAGGAGTGTGGTATGATGACGTCAAGAACACCGTAGGCAGGCGGCAAGGCACAGTTATTGCAAATCAAGCTTAAGATTTATCACGGATTATTGACCAGCAATAGTTTCTGTTGCTTACATTATCATTGAATGGTAATTTTACTTATTTACTGATTTTAAAGCAGCAGATCGATTGCGATATTTTGAATAGTCGACTGCGAAAGTACTTTAGCAATTTACGAAAGTTTCATGAAAGTTTACTCGCGCATTTTTTTGGTAACTTAGACGTTTTGTCATATTTGCGCATTAGATGAGACTTAAAATGCTAAAGCAATTTGCCTGGTCGACTGAACTACATAAATACTTCATCTGTTGTAAATTTTTCGTAAATACCACTTGACAAAGTGAATTGTTGCCAACGCCATGCGATGCATTTTACTAGATTTTGCTATGCCTTTCATTTTATCTAGACTTATCACAACAATATGAGATTGATTGAATGCTATAAAAGTAGGTCTATAGACGGTTTTTTCCCCGTATAAAACTTCATATATATTTACGATCATATAAGTTTTCGGGTCTTGACGAAGAAGGGGGAAGGAGCTTGTTTTCCTGTGACGTCAATTTCCATGCTTTCGTGAATAGACAACTTAAACTTATACTTTGCTAAGACTCATTAAGTTTTACATCTTATTTGTCACAGCCATTAGCTGGTTATAGCCGCCGTACTTTGGGATGTCACCTAAATAGAATGCATACTGAACTTGTTCTATATGCATACATTCGAATGGAAAGTGGCTATTTTATTAACGATTAAATATTATTTGATATTCCCGAATACGTTAGCCTGTTAAAGAGCCTTCAAACAACGTAGGCATATGGCTGATTTTAAACTATTATAAACAATGTTTGCTATTGCGATTTCAAATTCAACTTTCATATTTACTCATTCTAAAAATGGTCTATAGTTTTTTACTTGTCGCTCATCCCAGTTAAAGGTGTTGTGTGAAGTACAGTAATCTAATTATTTAACTTGTTACGTAAATAGTTTTAAAAGAGTATTATAATTTGTTGTAGTTTTGCCGTTAATTAATAATTAAAGACTGTAGTTTTAATCATTATCTTGTTTATTATTCAATACACTAAAAATGCAGTTATTCTCTTATTAACTACTTAAATACGTAACTTAAGTCTAAATTGGTTTCGAAAGGAAAACAATAACATGGGAACCAAATCTAACAAATTAAAGTTTACCTTTCAATTTATTTTAACTAATAGCAGTCTCGTTTATTTGAGGGACTAGTGCCCCCTTTTCGAATTTCAAATGTATGTATCGTAGAATGACTAATCCGCAGCTACCAAAGAAAATTGCTTCAAAATGGGTCCCTTGAATTTGTCGGCGCAGGACAGAACATTCAAGTATGCAATACCTACCCCGATTCCGTCGCGTCAGTTGCGTAAAAAAAAACTAAATTTATAAAAGGTAGCGTCAAAAATCCCCAAATGTGGTGATTCTCAACAAGCGACCTGCGTGTATGTGAGAGAGAACCCCCTGTTGGCGACGTCGGGCGGGGTGGTGGCCGTGGCGCCTTCGTTCGCATCTGTCACTACATACAGCACGAAGGGCTTTGCTCCCGCTGCAAAAAGAAAACGTTGAATCAAATTAAATGAAACTTTGGTTTGTTTATTATTGTTCCGGAGATAAGAAGATTTCAAAGTATTTTACCTTTCATTAAAGTAAAATAGCGGAAGATAGGTGACATGGTGTGGCACCCGTCGCCGGAAATGCCTGAATAACTTAGTTGCGTTGCAATGCGACTTCGGATAACACGCGTGCATAAAATACATGTTTGTTTCTTTATCTGTTAGTAAATTTATCTTTGCCTTATCACCAGCTATTTTAAATTTATCGAGGTACTAGGCTTATACTGGTTCGATATTCGTAAAAGATATGGTGAAATAATTACAAAGTCCTTATTTAAATGCTGTTAAAAATATAGATGCGTAGAATAGCGGGACCAGGGGGGCGATTTTTGTAAGCACATCACTCGAAAGTGGTATAAATCTGTTTATATCTTCAAAACTACGGCTCTAATCAAATTTTTGACTAGTCCACATGATTAACGAGAGCCGTAAGTATCTTCTAAGCTCCTCGTATTTCAAATTCAGCCCAATTTTTCACCACTTTCGAGTGGTATTTTCACACATGTGCTTTCAAAATTCGGGCCCCAGTAGGAGAATGTTAGAATTACTTACACTGTACGGTAACGAAACCGAGACCGCAGAAGCGGTCCGTGCCGGCCGACACCCCGGTGGCCACGACCGTCGGGTTCGGAATGACTACGAAGTCGGTGACGCAAGCGGCGCCGTTGACAGCGCCTACGGCCGTGCCGAGAACGGTGTTATCGGCTCCTTCCACGTCGCCCGTCACCGTGAACGAATATATGTCGTTGGCTGTCTGTTCAACGGTAAACGTGTTAAGATCATAAACTTATACTAGCGCAAATGACAAACAGATGGGCGACTGTAAAACCACTACTACTACTACTATTTAATAGGAAATATCAAATTAATCAAGAAATTTACTTCTTGATTTTTAATGTTTACTTTTTACGTTTTACCGTTAGAAATTTAATTTCTAAACGACACTGAAAATTAGAACACATAGAAAAATCCGAAAAGTAAAGCTATGGCCTATTTACTTTTCGGATTTTTCTATGTGTTCTAATTTTCAGTGTCGTTTAGAAATTACTATTAATAATTATAAATAATACTATTAAGTAATTTGTGCAAGCCGTGTAGGTTATGGGTTATGGGCCCAAAATTTGGACACATTACAGATGTACCTAGTGCAAAATTATTTTCCATGAAATTTCGTTGAATCCCATTGGGTTTTTCAACTTTAACAACAGAAGGTATACCTAATTGTATACGCTTACCTGTGCGTATTGGATGCCGCAGTAGCCTGCCTCCATTCTAATACAGATTCCGTAGTCTAAATTGGCTATCTGCCGCGTTCCGGTGACCAGGGACGCGCTGAGTGCCTGATTAGCCGCCGTTCCGTAGTTGAAACTTGTGATCGTGCCGGTAATTCCGGTGTAGTACTGCAGGCAACCGTTGGGTGCTGCGAAAGTTACCAGAAGATGAAAAATAATTTGCTGCGAAACTCGATAACGATTAAATAGTAAGCTAAACGCAAGGCCACGATATGTGTAATGGTGGTCTATTTGATCTAGGAGGAAACAAATTAAGAAAACGTGTCGAATAGTCTATTGATTAATAAAATTGGTCACTTTTGTGCGTGGATACTGACCTACCCCAGGGCAATCGCAGCCCAGTTGCGTTAGCCGCAAGTTCCACCGTCTACTGAAAGCGGTTGCTAGCGTAGCGGTAACGGTTATGGTTATAGCCGTGTCCCCATTGAAGTCTACGAAGATAGACTGGCCGGTGTTGTCGCCACAAATAAGCGGGACTATGGTGTTGCCGCCTGTGATGGATACGGAGTCAGTGACGCAGTTGCCGTCGCCATCCGGCTGGGATATCACCATGTCTAGAAAGTCTATGCGGAGCTGAAATAGTTGAAAAACTATAGACACCGAAGGTATTTTCATTCTTACCTGTCCTATTTGGTAAACAAAATTCTAACCTCAATGTGCAAATTTTTGTAAAGAATAGGTGTATTATGTTATCAAATAATACTGAGGCAATATTTTGTACATAATTTTGCTGATATTTTATCTCCAGTTCCTTTATTTACGATGAAATAGTAAAAAAATAACAAAAATGAGATGTTTTGAGGTTAGAGTTAGGTTAGAATAGGACAGGTAACATACATAACAGCATACTGTTTTAAAATTGACTATAGTTTTGCTACGAAGAAATAATTTCCGTGATAAGTAACCAGCAATCAACCTGTAATGAGTGGAAGCGAGCATCGCTGTGGGTTTTAAAAGTTACCTGGCAAATATTGCTGTTGCAGCGGTTGACGATTATGCTGCAGGCCGCGCCGCCGGCATAGGCCGCCGGGTACCCTGGGCTCGTAAAATACGTGTTGTTGACGTTGGTCGTACTTCCGCATGTACGGGACACTGAAATGGGCGTATTAGAGTTTTGTAAAGGTATGCGTAGGTTCCCGCAGTGCCGAAATTACTAGTCCAACTTTGTTGATTGAGGTCAATCGATTTGTTATAAACACATGTATTAATAATCTGGGTGACATATGGATAGCTACTGATTTTTACACAAGACATACAATTCTATACAATGTATTAGGAGTGTTTGCTATTCGTGACAGGTGCGATACCCGTTTAAGAATCGAATAACATGATTCTAGTATTCATTGTTTTAAAAGAAAAATCCGGGGCCAGTTTGTCATTTCCAGTATTTAAGATGCCCTGTCTCCTGTTAACATTCAATTGAATGTGTTATATTTATATCTACGAAGTTAAAAGTAACGTAACACAGGAGCCTTACCTTTATTTTACGTTTTCGCTGTCATTTTTGATGCTTCTAGTATGGTTCTGACGGCGAGAGATCTAATTTTGGTTCGGAATTGGATTGTATTAAGACGTCATGGTAATTCTCCAGCTCGCTCGACATTTCTCGCGTTTGTACCTACGAATTAAGTTTATAGAGTAAGCTAGACTCACCGATGCAGCATCTGCCTCGCCGCGAGGCGCACGTGCCCGCGATGGTTCCGTTAAGGTTGTTGCATTCTCGGCGCGCCAGGCACGTGCCATTCATGGTGTTGGCGCTAGAGCACTCCGTGTTCGCAAACCGAACTATGCTCACGAACGGGAACACTACAACCATAAAGACGGGTTTACAGACATCTGTCGCTCAGAGCTTTCTGGTGGCTGTACTAAACATTTGAGTGGGATTGACCCATAAACCTAGACTACTATAGTATGCTTAGGTACCGTATGTAGTATACGAACAGTATACGTAAGTAGGTACGAGTAGGTAGGTATACATACCATAAGTATAATTGTTCACCGCGAGAGTAGAATTCATGCACACTCAACATGTCATTACAGACAGCGGGATTTTAAAATTGTAGTGTTCTTTTTTCATACCGATAGCAATTTCAACATGGAATTGACAGTTTGACTAAAAGTTAAATTTTAAAGTTTTTCAAACAATTTTATAAAGAGTTCGTTTTTAGAAAAATACATTTAGGTAGGTACTACACTGTCCATCATCAACTGAACAATTTCATTTAATTCATTCAATATTTTTTCTGATATCAATTGTAATAAGTAATAGTAAAGTGAAATAAAGAATGTCTCAGATCGCAGGAACTTTGTAGGTACACGATTTTACGTCTTACCCTTGGGCAGGAAGCGAAAATTATCCGCTCGCGTAGCGGCTACTTACGGCGCGGAGCGACATAAAACTCTTTATTGCACATAAAGTGAAAGAAGTACAACGGCGAACTTATTCCTAAAAAGGGATCTCTTCCAGCTAAAGATTCATTTTAGCCCACAGCTTTACAGACACCCTCTTGCGAAAAAGTAGTTATTTTATGAACGGACCATATTAGTTTTGGAGCGATATTTGCTTTGTATGGGAAGAGATCGTCATAAGCAACATAATCATAAATATTATCAATTACGAGTGCGTACCTAGTACCTACCTATATGTATTGTTTGAAAGCTTTTTTTATATTTAGCACCTGTTTTTTGAGAGGCGCGCCTCTCTGTTGTTGAAAGAATGCTCTTTGGACGAGTTGACATTATTTGGTGTGTTAACTGATTTTAATTTAGTTTTTTTTCCAACGAATATTTTAGCACTTGAACAACTTGAACTGAAGAACCACAGACCTAGACAGGTCGAAAGTTAGTCCCGCTCTGCTTGCCCATGTCAGTAGATATGTAAATATCAAAGTGACACAAACATAAACGCATGCTAACTTTTTAACAGAAGCTTGGCCCTATTATCATTTATGAATAAGGGGTTGGTTTATACGTAGTTTGTATCCATCGTATCATGATTGCAATAACTGGTACTCACAAATCTTTCCTTTTCTTTGTCCATATTCGTCAATCTCATTATCTTCTAAGTCCTCTTCGTCATACACGGATACTGCAAACGCTGCGACGACGAAAGCCACAAGTATTACACTGAAAACTTTGTAACCCATTTTGAACTGCTGTCAAAACGGTGTTTGAAATTTCACCGTCTTTCTAGGATTTACTAATTCTGGTTGAGTGTGCAAAGAATACTCATATTCCTTTCAGGGGTGTATAACCTGAAGCGTATTATCGCGAAATGGAAAAGGAGATGACAACCGTGTATTTATAATGTAGGTGATAACGGTGTTCTGTTTGAGCAAGCGGTTAGGGATGATACCGTTTTTGTTTAGCACGCACCGGCGACCTGACCCATCACGACTGTGTGTAACGCGTAGGAAAGGTATGTCACAGTAAATAATCTCGTGTCATGACTTTTGGTAGGACCCAGTTCTAAAGGTCCCCTACCGGTTATTAAGTGTGCAGTCAATTTCACGTCGTAATTGGTCGTATTTGTGACCATGAGTACCTCGATGCCGTGTGTTTCAAGTACCTTTTGTTAGTCGTTTTATAAATCCGTATTTACTAAAGGACATCTTGTTTGCTACCTAGCAGTTCGAAGTCAGATGGAAAGGGAAATAAAGGATGTTAGGTACAAATATCGAATTATAAAAAGTATGGAGAGATATCGCCAAACAAAATCGATTTTGATTAATATGTTACGTGCGGATAATTCCGCCGTTTCCATAGCACTAAGTCAATGGAGCATATTTGAGGAGTCTGTTAACGCTTCCATAACCATTATAATTCGAATATACCTACTTACTATTCATACAAAATATTAAGTGGCTAATTTTTATTTGTTTTGAAATGTGATAATTACAATAATAATATATTTGTAACATTTTCTTGGTTGCGATACTTGGTTGTGTGTTAGTTGGTGTTTAATTAAATATAGTCTTCCTCACTTGAAACATAACTCATAAGCGTTGTACACTATTGCATATGTTAAGTACCTACAATAATGAAAACATTTCTGACTTTTCGACATTACGGAGAAGATTCCTGGTAGCCAAATAAATACAAATAGTCGATTATCAAACAAGGACATATTGAATTGGCAATAATACCGGCCCTTGGTTGTTGTTATGTAACACATTTCAGAACTAGCATATACAGGACAGCATTTAACTTATATACAGGTGCGATTGTGGTCCAGGTACCTCCATCATAATACTATGTTATAGTATAATACCTACTAACACTTGCCTACACGTTCTTTTTACAATTTGCTAGATTACTTATTTTACTGTTCAGGGTAACTTATTCCTTGCGTAGGTCGATACCAGAGCTAGCGCGCACTAGTCGTGTTGGTGGTACTGTCGCCAATTCTCCACGTCACCACACGGGCGCTCAGTGATAAAGTTTACGGATGATCAATTAATGAAATCGCGTGTGCTCCGAGGAATGTTAGGTATGTACAGCAAATTAAAAAGGAGACCGATAAGCGTGCTCTCGCGTCGAGCCTAACAGGTAGGGTTCGTGTATAGTGCACGCCATTCGCTTTCCCATTCCCTGGGGCCCGATTTTTGAAAGTACATGTGTGAAAATATGGTGAAAAATTATGCTGAATTTGAAATACGAGTTGCTTAGAAGATACTTACGGCTCTCATTAATCACGTGGACTAGTCAAAAATTTGATTAGAGCCGTAGTTTTGAAGATATAAACAGATTTATATCACTTTCGAGTGGTACTTTCGAGTGATGTGCTTTCAAAAATCGGGGCCCTGATTCCTAAAAACACACGCGGACTGCAGACAACAGTGTTTAAGACTGTTTGATAAGAATTTTAAATTTTATAAATATTCTAATGTAAGACATTGCTACAGCGCATAGTTGTAACACTTTATTTGTCAGATACAATTCATGAGTGCTTTTTAAGTAAGGATAATAACGTCATTTCTTTAAATAAAAATATTAAATTTGTGTTTGAATCTTTAGAAAGATGAATCATATATAGTATATATTGGCGTGTCTTAAACATAATTATATTGGTTTCAATGCAAATGAACGTAGGCAAGTGCAAATTGTACTTTAGTAAAACAATAAAACATTTATTTACATTTAATCAGTTCTAAAATGAAGAAGGACGATATTTCAATAACAAGAAATTATGAAGATGGTTTCTTCCCTTTTTTGGAAGCGCAGAATTGAAATAGTTTAGTTCTCATTCAGGAAACGCAACAAGAATTTTGCTGAAGTTTGCTTTATTACTCAATGTAAACTAAACCAAGGGTAACATCCAATACAGTTCAATGTGTAGGCAATATTATATGGCACAGTGACTTGAAAAAATAAATGAAAAGAGTTTTTTATTTTAGTTGTTATGTATGTATAACAAAAGTAAAAACACATTACTTGTTTCCTTATAACAAAAACCAGTAAATACAAAATTATTATACGAAGGTCAGGAAGGAATTTGGGTGAACATAAATTTAAATCAACTCAGAAATTGCTGGCAGATGGAAGCAAGAAGCCTCTGGCTTATATTCTGAAAAATGTGGGTACTATTTGTACCTACATTTAAGTCACGGGCTGAGTGAAGTATAAACAAACATTCATTAATATCTGCCAACTTTATACAATTACACAAAAACGCAAATTCATAGCTATCTCATCAATAAAATATATATCTCAACTTTTTACACTTAACATTAAAAAAATATAAAAAGAATTCAAAAACATGTCATTGGTAATAAATTATCTTGTGACTTAGTCAATATACTTAAATACTTATCTTAAAATACGAGTACAATGTCAAGTGATAGAAAACGCAACTCTAGTTTTACACGAAAGTAATTTAAATCAAGACGTACTTACTTAAAAAGAATAAACTAGAACGGAAAATAGTGAGGTACAATATTTGTTTCATAGAGAATTAAGTCGATCTTATTCGGCTAATCATTTCTCATATACACTAACTACATAATAATACGTGTTCATTAAAATATGGCATCTATAGACACGTTTATGGCAATAACTCAATAAGATACTAAGTAAACACACAATAGCTACCATCTACGATATAAATATCTTGACTTGACTTAACGTGCTGCGCAATAAAATTGTCAATCACTCTTCCTATGTTCAGTCAAAAGCAAAAACCTCAGTGTCTTCTTAGCTTCGATAAATTGAAATAGCTCAGAAATGAACCCACAAAACAGCTCTCAGTATCATTTTGAGAGCGCAATCGTATGTTGATCACCAGCACAAAATGATGTCTCAAGTAACTTAACAATTAAGCTTTAGACTTTGTAAATTTTGTAACAAAAGTGAAATCGTAAACAATGTTAAACCCGCAAATTACTTCCTTTCCAAGTTTGGGCTTTATTTGAAAAGATAATAAGTTATACTTAGTAATTATGTATAATATGAGTCGAATCTGAAACCCAGTGGACTTTTTGACAAAAAATGGCATAAGTAATAACAATGTAATTATATTTACTACCTATATGTATAATGCAATGCCCAAAAGGCATCTGCGATACTATTTATCGGTACCGCTTCGCCGTCAACCAAGCATAACCAAACGCAAGCATGTTAGCTAACGAAGGCGACGTAGTATTTCTCAGGCGTTAGGCCGGCTATAAAATCCAGGCTGGCTATGGACCGGTCGACGTCGACGGTGTAGACGTCTGATAGTTTGAAGGCAAGATAGTTGACCACCTTTGTGTTGACCACCGTCAGTGCGTTGACAACGAGGTGTAAACATAGCGGCGACCCGAGGTAAGCGTAGTGATTACATGTTGTCCACGCACCGCTTGCAGTTTACTAGCTTGGGCTGAGAAGAGGTGACGCCGTTACGATGCGGATTAATGTGCATTAAGTATGAAGTTTCATACAACGAATAAAGAACAGCGCAAGTTCGCTGCACCTCAGTTTTTGCCTTTGACTGATCAATGTTTCGTAATCACAACTACACGTAGACAGTGTTGTAAATCGAAGAAAAGGTAGGAAAAGATAAATTGCTGTTACACTCACGATTAATATAACAGGTAATTTTCATAAAACTGAATTGCAAGTGATCAGTTAGATAGCTCGCATTTTTGTTGTTGTAAGTTAATAGTAGCGGCTAGTAACCCATCACTATCTTGATTCCCCTTTCCACCTATACGCCCACACACAATCATGCTATAGGTACGTGACCTTTAGGTATCTTGTTACCGTAGCGACTGATATTTTACAACCGTAGCAAAATATAATGCATTGCATTGTTTGGTAGGTAATTTTTTACTTTGCATTAATTTAAGTGTTTCGGGCGGTAGCTCAATGGTGCAGATTATTTCAATTATTTTGTCGTGCAGAGCCTGTCATTGCTTTAGTTTTTATTTGTTGGTACTTATTTGGAGGTGGCAAGATATTGGCATGTGTCATTATGTGATGAAGGCAGTGGATGTAGGTTCTTGGTAATTAATCAGCATTAAGATTTAATAAAGTAGGTGCAATCAAATTAATCGTCTCAAGGATATATACGGGGTTTAAAAGTTTATTAAACTCCTCCAGCTTTGAGCTGATACTGCACAGTTAATTTTATTAAGTACATTGCTGCAAGTTTTTATTTTCGTTACTCATAGAAATTTTACAGGCAAGATATTTTAACAGCAGGCATTGAATTATTTTAGATACGGTACTTTAAGGCACATTTGTGATTGTCATGCCAGATATTCATGAAAATACTTTTATGTATTTAAAGAATATTACATAAAAAATACTTAAATGTAAAGCGAACATACTTAGCTTAGGTGATACAAAAACACTAGTGACTATAAACGATGGCAATCGAGTTCATATCATAACTACTTATGAATTGTGACCGTATTTAATGTTTAGAATATTTGATTGGACGGAGGCAATAAGGCTGTTATTTTACATTGTTAGTATACAAAATATTTTAACCATATATATCATTTAATATATTTTATGGATAGAATTGTAGACATGGTATGATATATCAAGTAAATTGTGCGTATGATTGTAAGATTTGTGTGTAAGAATCAAAGTGACACAAGAATTTAGACGTGGCGAGTTTTATCCGGAGCAGCAAGACAGATAAATATATTATATTTGTGGTAATTGTTTGATTAAAAATGTCTTTAATAAATCGAGACTAGAAAGTGTAAAATGCGTGTTCGAATAAAACGACCTGAATTAAAGACCCACTTCAGTAGCAATCCAACAGCATTTAGCACTGAAGTGACCAGGAGGTCTATTCCCAAGTTTAAAATTAGAAGTTCGTAATATATCGTCCCTCTCGCTCTCCTATTAAACGATTTTGCTAAGAGCGGGACGGCACGATACGAAATTCGAATTTCGAACGGAGTTCAAGACCAGGCATCCTTACCGGGCGATGTGTAGACGCGCAATGCGTGCGTCAAACAATAATTATACAAATAATCACAACCCAGGTCGTAAGATCCGAAAACGTGACTAATGTATTCTACGTTTACTTCTAACACAACTAGTATCTATGAACTAACCGACAGTTATTAATAATATTATAAAGATAACTTTAATATCTTGGATATTCCTTGCTCTCTTAGTAATAACCTATTATAATTTAACTAATCAATAATCATATCTAAAGAATACTTAGAGCTTTTACTTTCCGAGGTTTCAACAGCGACATCATTGCTATTTCAGTGAGCAATTATTTTATTCAAATTGTAAGGTATTAAGTACTTAGTACCTGGCACTTGATTATAATTTAATAAATTCATGATGTTTGTGTTTCACGTAAATAGACAGACTTATTACAAAATTATCCAGGTGAAACATAGTAGGTATATAGACTCTTACAAAAGTATTATCACTTATACCTAGTAATTTATGTGATAGTTTCTTTACAATTAAAAACCATAATAAGAACATTAAAATATTTAGCAACGATGCCGCCAATTTCCCGCTTTACTAAAATATATCATACAATTCAGGTAATCGATCACTTAATCAATCACTTAATTACATTATAAACGGTGCGATACATTGTTTTTATGCTGGCTGCTCTTATACATATTATATTCTCGTGTATATTACACATATGTAGTGTAAGATACAGATTTATTTATTTTGTAAAGCCATTTCCTTGGTATTGCTGTTGAATATTTTTTTCGCTCTTATCGTAAAACAATAAGTATTAAGTACAATTATGGTAAACACGAAGCGCCTAGAGACTTTATGTTAGGCGTCCATAGTTTCTGACGGCTGACTAATGATCCTGATGGATTTCAAAATGTTATTGCTCACGGTCGCAGGCAAGTCAATTGAGTGGACTTTGGTTGCTTTGCTTTTGGCTGCACTTTTCTATGTTTATGTTGCAGGTGTCAAATCAATGACAGTGAAATTTGGTAGTTAATGGTTTAAGCGAGAGCTAGCGCGCATACAGGCGTAGTCTCAACTACGGGAATCGTGCAAGAGGTTGGTCACAGCACCCCGTAGAACGTATCCATCAGGCTTGTGTCTAGGTCGCACTCCAAGAAGATGCTGTCATTGCATTCCTCCTGAAACAATAATCATTTGAGACTATGTTAATTATAACAGCATATATCATAATGTTAGTATTTATTACATACACGTCATGTGTGGTTCATGGCACCGATTTACGAAAACACATCACTTGATAATACCATTTTATAGTTGTAAAAATCTGTGTATGGCTACAAAACTACATCCTAAATAAAATTTTCGAAGAAATAGGCCACTAAAATAATTCAAAGCCGTAATTTTATTTCATTCTATTCATATTTCAAATTCAAATCAATTCTTCATGCCATCTTTTTTTGTTGACGAAGCTTGCATTGTCGTCCATCTAACAAATGCATGCCAAACAAGTCAACTCAACCTCTAGAACTGGGTTAAATTTCTCTAGCAAGTTTTGACCCGAACATGCAAACATTGCATGTAAGTAAATAAAAGCTTGTAAATAAGTGATGATGACCTGCGTGGGCTGAGGCGCGGGCGGCTGGTCCCCGCCTCTCCTCGTGTGTCATTTGGACGTCTTGGGCAGGTGCCGCTTCATGTGCAGCGCGAGGTGGTCCGAGCGCGCGAACGACCGCTCGCAGACCGCGCACTTGAAAGGCTTGGCGCCGGTATGCTTGCGGTAGTGCCGCGTCAACTCGTCTGATCTCGCAAACCTCCATTCACACTCTGGCCATTGGCAAGTGTAAGGTTTCTCTCCTATAACAAAGTAACCATCATAATAAGATATTTGTTGATTAGGTACCTACATATTGGCAGAGTCAACCACACCGACCTAAGTATATCGAAGTGGATGACTTAAGCACGATTTCAATGTGCACAATTCATTCGGAGAAATGTTTTTTTTGACACGCAAGTTAAATCGATTGGAGTCATCCACTTAAATATTTACATGTCCGGGATTTGATGACAAAAATCATAAGAAATATCAGACCCAATCTACTTTCAGAAAAATATTTACACTAATCGCTGCCGAATTTATTCGGCTATTTTCGCTAAGGCAGAATTCGCATTAGCTATAAAATTAGAAGTAGCAATAATAAAGTGGCTATACCTGTATGTATTCGCTGGTGTGCTTTGAGATGTGAGCTCTTCGTGTAAACCTTAGTGCAGCCTGAAAAGTAATAAAATTCAAGTTAAAAACTGTGAACGGATAACATGGTTTTTATCATACTTGACCTGAGGCAAGGAAGTAATTAATTGCACATCCAACTCTTAAATATTATGTTCCCTAGTCTTTTATATTACTGCCAATAGTCCACTTGGCCCGTAGATACAGATTGAATGGAATATTCGTCATTTTATTGTTAAAATACTGAAGATGTGTAAAAAATAAGAACATCGTAATTTTTCGCTTGTTACTTTTTTAATTGGATCGTGGAACTATCTATTAAATTCGTCCTGAATTAACTCTGCATCTTTCTTAATTAACTTCAATAAATACAGGAATAGGTATGATATAAATAACGTTTTACAACTAATAACAATTTCCTGTGGCGATTAGGCTTCAACTCGGGGCTTCAATAATTATATTTGGTATTTAATAGGTACATTCCGCGACATTTATGTCATTGACATTAATTTCATTCTTCAGTAGGTACCTAACTACTTAAGCGATCTAATTTAATTTATACGAGCTGATCTCATTTATGCTCAGTCATTAACTGGGGAACCTAAACGTGCGAAGGAAGTGTAGTTTAAGTTCAACAATTATTTTTACCGATTATAACCGGTATTTGCCGATTTTTGCCTTGAACTTTCGCTCAACGAATTAAAAGTAGAGTATTTCTCCGATTTTATAATATTCACATTTCAGCGAAATCCAATTGGAATGGTATAATAAGGCTACGCAACGAGTTTCGAGTATTTAAGTTGCTTACCCATGAAATCGCAGTGGTGTACTCTTCTCTTCTCCAGTTCGGGGTTGTTCCTCCGGTTGTATTTGACGGAGTGCGGGCCCAGCCGTGAGTGGGGCATCGGCGCGTGCGCGTGCGGCTGCTGCGCCGGCGGCGGCAGCGGCGCCATCGGCGGCGGCTGCGACATCGCCTGCGGAGGGAACTAAGGGTCACATAATGATCGTCGTCTTTTTAAGCCCAAGCATGAAGTTTATGTTTTCAATGAGGTTGAGAGCAGTATGGCCAGAGTAAACAATTTTTGAGCTAATACGTAGAACGCTAAAAAGTTCTTGTGTTTTCTCGAGTCCGAAGCCGAGTAATAATAGTGAAATAAAATTTCGTTGTAACTATCGGAACGAGGAAATTTAAAGAATATTTAGTCCCATAATATTTAATTATTTATGGCAACTAATGTCATAAGTTTGTAGGTATGTATGCGCTTTATTCTCCCAAAATAAATGAATAAATACAATCCAATAAAGGGATGAGTTCTCTAACTGTCAACCTTGGATAAGAAAAGCATTTATTTAGCGTTGCAGTGTACCTATAGTCTATTTATTTTAGATAGATACTAAATTGACAAGTGCAAATGTCAAATTGTGAAATAATGATACCAGATTTTATTGTTTAGTGGTGTACTCGAAACCATCGACAATGTTTGAGGTCTGAATACAAGAGGTTTGGTCATGTAATATTTAATGATTCACGGTTAAGTTCATTCGAAATATTATAAACGGGATGTGAACCGCGATTACCTTTATTGAGCTCCCGATATTTCGATACAAAGCTCAATAAAGGTAATCGCGGTTCACATCCCGTTTATAATATTTCGCATGTAATATTTTAAGAAAAAAATATGACTGTTTCATAATCAAGCAAATTTAAAGGTTTATTAGTTTATTAAACTAGCTTATAAATACAAAAATCTATACCAAATTTAATTTTTCGTTAACTTTCGATAGTGCTGGCACATCACTATTTTTGAATTGCAAAAAACAGGCAACACAGGTAATGTCATTTTAGTATCTACCTAAAATAAATAGACTTTAGGTACCTCTCGTCGAAAACTATGAAAACGGTTCTAAATCGTTATTATAATTAGTTTGGAGGTTTAATCATCGTTTCTCTAGAGTACTTAATATATAATATTTGTATGTAGGTATATTAGTCTAAAAATTCTTCCGGAATATTTCAGCTGATTGTTGGTGGGTTGGTTTGATTCAATAGCCCTGTGAAAGTTTTTCATCTTCATTGATCGATGTTTAAAGTAGGTAAACCGCGTCAAAGGCGAGACAAAATTAAAAAAAAAAAAACAAAAAAACACAATTTGAAATATTGAGTCAAATAAATTGAAAAATGAAATTACTCTTGTGAGAGTGTTCACGTTCAGTTAAGGCGCTGTCAACAGCAAATGACCTTGAGCAGCGCCACTCTTCACACATACGATTCGCATGCCTGTGAGTGAAAGAGAAGAAACTATTCCGGCAGCTTGGCGCGCGTCTAAAATCTTGCAAATAAGACACAAATAAGAAGAAATAAAAAAAAGTATGGATTATTTGTGAAATATGACTCGTTAGCCGTGTAGGTATGAATATGTTGACTTCATGTTTTTAATTGCAGACCCATACGTCGAAAAAATAAAGACATAGAACCGTTTAATGATGATTTTAAGACCAATCTTTGCAATTATTTTCTATCGAGCCGATTTTGTTCAATTATGTATCGAGTCCATCTAGCGTGTTTGAAATATGATGAAAATTAACATTATATTTTTTTGTATTTTTTTTGCGTGTAGTTTTTCTTAAAAAAGTGCTTAAATAACATCAATTTCAACAAAATTAGGTGTTGTCAGCCTCTTAAACTAACTAAACCAACCGTTGAGTTATTCTTGTAGAATTTTACGCCATCTTGAATATGTACCTGTTGGTGGTGGTGTTGATGCACATTCGGGTGAGGCGGCGCGTGCGGCGCGCGTAGCAGCGGCGGCGGGTGGTACGGCGGCGGCGGCGTCCGGCGCGGCCCGCCCTGCAACAATCAAACCATATCTTGCTTCTGCTTTTTACTTAATTTTGTCATGTAGGTGTGTAGTTAATACTTATAAAATTTTAAATTGGTACTTTGCATTAGGTACTGTTCAGGGCCCTATTTCATAAAGCTACAACTTACAATTTACAAGCGGAAGTCTCTATCTAACACATAGGGTCAAAATGAGACTTCCGCTTGTAAATTGGAACTTGTAGCTTTATATAATAGGGCCCAGGTTGTTCGATATTCACTACTTTTATATGTTTCTTTTATTACGATGGTAGTGTGAACTTGATTCTACTGGTAGTTAACGTTTGCAATAAAAACCTGGGACTGTTTGAGACAATAAAGTGCGCAAGTATTTTGAATTTTCAAAACTTATTTGGATTCTCTGCTAAAAGGCTGTCATTGGCTGATTGGTGCTAATCCATGTTACACGCGTCGCACTAGGTAGGTACTTAAATGAAATAACGTTTGATGAATTTTGGTTGGTGTGAAATCGGGCCCGTTGTGTACCTAATAAAAATGGGACAAGGTCTATCTATCGTTGAACATATCCAACCTGTTATGAAATGTTTCAGGATGAAAAATAAATACGTGTGTACCTACTTACCTACGGATGTTCTTTGTAGGCGGGTGCATGAATATTTTAAACGTGGCGATGGCGCTATCAAACCCTCTATGGACTCTACGAACGTTATAGAAGTTTTTTTTATCCGATACTGCGTAGGGGACCACTGTCAGTTAAAATGTAGACTTATTTTTATACCCAGTCATGTTTAAAGCTGTTGTGATGTTGATGTGATGATAAAAAAGGACAGCCATTAAACACCCTGTACTTAATAAGCATAAATGAATTGCACAGCTGGACGTCAAAATACAATCGCAGAGCAAAAGATGGTACCATCAAACCGCTGCATGGCAAGCTTTCGCAGAGCATATTACCATGAAAATAAAAGTTACCTGAATAGAGTTTCCCGGGCTGCCCTGGTCGGAGCCGGGGGGCGTTAGCGGCGACATGTACACCAGCCGCGACTGCGGGTACTTGGCGAAGGAGCTGGAGGGGTGCTGCGGCGGCTGCGGCTGCGGCTGCGGCGGTGGCTGCGGGTGCGCGTACGACGGCGCCACACACATCCTTTCCGTCTTGATCTCGAGAGGACTGAGAAGCGGTGTAGCGCACTCTTCAAGCAATGGATCATCCGCCTCGAGCTTGACATGGGTCGCTCCGAGGGGAGCGAGCATATTCGCATTTTCAGGATCGATGTTCCTGATAGAGGAAGCGATGTCCTCCCAGAGGGCAGGGCGCAGGAACGCATCGTCGCGAGAGGAAGTGCCGCCATCGAAAAGGTCCATGTGGCCGGGCGCTAGCGAGGCACCCTCCTGCTTGCAAAGCAGCGACTCGAGCTCAGATGTCTGAAATTAAATGGAAGATATTGTGATACGTGCTTCTGCAAGGACAATCATTGAGGAAACCAGATTGACTACGTTATAAAATGCTCTATTAGGGGCCAATCACGATTCGACAGTTATAAGAGGGGCTAGCAATGGGGTTCCCATTATCCACTGGTAAAATGTGTAGCTTGTTTTTTTTAACTAAGCTGCCAATTTTCATGAAACTATAAAATATAGGTACTTAAATCTTTGCCCTCGATCAGAACGACAAATCCCGTGAGGCAGCGAATTTCAATGAACACCACTGAGACAGAATCTTAATAATGCAATGATTATCAGAAATCACTTACACTAATCGATTTGAACTCTAGTGTTCGGTTTTAAGTATTACTATTGAATGTGTTTCGTTTGATTCTCTCGGTGTCTGAGGATGATTATGAGGAATGTGAGACGGAGATTAGATGAATCAAAAGGCTCGGTCAACAAGTTGTATAGGCAATTATGGCGTCAAATTATGGATCATAGCATTTGTGTCTAATTTAATCTTATATCATTTTCATTAGGTATCATGCTCTGTAAAGATCTGCATAGGTCTACTTAGGTACCTACATTCTATGCACCCGGCATATTTAGCATAACTTAGAAAAGGCAAGGGTTACTGAGAATAAAGTATTATCATTACAATGTTTTACTATTTTGTTTGTTTCAGTCGAACCACAGTAAGGATATGCATGGAGCGTTAAACTTTCTAGGTTCATACTTTTATTGTTTATAGTTGACCCGGAGGTAGACTATAAAAGCTTCAATTTCCTGGATGCGTGGGCATTTTTTTTTAACAATTTCCAATAATTTCTCCATGTAGAGTACGCGGCAGATTTGCTCCGAGCCCGGCATTACATTAGCATACAATGGCGCCCACGCCGCGCAGGTGACGGCGCAGGCGCGCGCCCACGAGGTGCATGGTAAAAACTATCGCCATCGAAACATACTGCTTTTGAATTAGTCTACCCTTCCTTCAGTTTAGTGGTAGAAAAGTTTTAAAAGCTCGCAAGTATTTATAAATCTGGCTAGTCTGGCACGATCCTGAAAGATGGACTTTCATTGAAACGTTTCGTTTCGTTTTTGCAAAGGGTTACTTTTGAAAAACAGACGGCTTAGTTGTTAAAAGTTTTATGAGAATCTGTTTTGTCTTATTAATGTTACAATTAGAAATTATGTCGAGTGAAGCGTCATTTGCATCATATTGAGGTTTCATCTAAATCATGCCAAAACAGCTACCTCGTCAGTTGAGTAACCAATTAATTGGCTTAGATAGAACCCATTTTTAGTCATAGAATTTTACATTATTTCAAAAAGTATAAAAGTAAATAAGTATAGGTAATAAAACGTTTAAACTGAATAGGTACAATAGATAAGACTTTTAGTGCCTATGTTAATAACATGTAAATAAACAAAACCACATATTGATAAATCATTCAGTTCCTCGTTTAATCTTTATTTACTTTTCTATTGTTTATCATAAGTAAGTGGGAGGGGCGGTATAACACACTTTACTTATCGAAATGTGTCGGCTAATATGCCTTTTAGTAGGTATGCGGTAACGTATTTACTAAAAGGGTGTAGGTTTTCTCTATGACTTTCAAAAGGTCCAACATAACCCTTTTATCTTAAAAGCTCTGCCGAACAAAGGCTTTATAGGTCACAAGCAGCGGACATTATTAGATTGGTTAGCGATTCAGTCAATTACCACGACATGGCGTCGATGTCACAGGCAATGTTTCCGAGGGCAATGAACAAAGCAAGCGCAGCTAGCCCTTCATGAAATCGTTTCGCCATTATAATATGCTCTGCTCGATACACCGAGTGGTAACTGTGGAACAGTGTGCTGTGTCGCAAGAGCGCCGGACCGCGCGAATTCCTTCCATGACCTTTGCGGATCGAACGATTGCGCAAGCGGCTCCTCCAGCGCGGCTAGACGAGCTTAAGCAACTAGCGCACAGATTAAAGCGTACCGTAGACCGTTCATACTATCGAGCACTACCAACTACTACCTACCTCAACACTACAACTTCGTGATTATGATATTCAAACTAGTTCTGTGAAATTTAAATTGGCGTAGGTTGTCATCTCATGAATGCACGTGGGGTCGAACACATAACAGTGAAACTGAAAAACTTTAAATGCCAAAGGGTTTTTTTACGCAGCTACAAAAGTTTTATACGTTGCTAGATGCTAGCGTAGGGTAGCATTCAAGATTTTTCATCTCTTTATGCAGGTGCACTACGACTACCAGGCACCTGTTTGCCGAGAGTCGGGCAGGCCGGGCGCTGCTGCCGTTGCCGTGGCTAGTCTGTGCCGCGAGCGACCTGTTAGGCGTTTTATTCGCTTCAGTTCGACTCATTCACGGGCCAGCTAAATCAGTTGGATTACGGCGACCGACAGCCATTGTGAAATGTAGAACCTCCCGCAGATTCGTACCTGCGAGCGAAGAAAGACGGACTTGGACTCACAGATTTTATCATAAATTTAAAGTAGGTAAGTTATTACCGCTCTCAGCAAAGGTAACTCGGTTACTGGTTGTGGCTGTATTTTATTTTGATTAGGTAGTGAATGAAGCAAGTGCGATATTCAATCTTAAGTATTGCAACTTCGTTTAGGAGATGTAGATAAACAGTGAACATTTGAAATGTTGCGCAGTAAGTAGTATTAGTAATAAATCAAGATCCTACCTAATGTTTTTCTGGTTTGCTGACGTTGATGCTGCTGAAGTGTTAGAGTTTAACTCATATTCAAGTCCTAGATCTTTATAAAACCGTTTGAAAAGTAAATACGGCGTTTAGCTCCCTGATCAACATGCTAGGTACCGCTATCGTAGTTTAGAGATATTAGGTAGTAGAAGTTACAGTTTACAAGTATATTGCTTGAATTTTATTCAATTAAATTCATCCCAACCGGGCATTTTATCTGTTGCACAGCTCTCTATAAAGAATGATGCATACCAGATTTTGAGATTATTTAATTACTTACGTATGTAATTAGTGAAGTTATGAATTAAAAGCTATTCAGAGTGACGTTATTTATATTATCATACAAACACAATAAGGTAATCGCTTGTTAAATCGAGGGCGCGTCGGAATTAAAGTTATGATTGGTGGTCGCCAAGATAATGAGTTTGCCGCATTTGTCAATTAGCGTATCGTTCTTTGACGTCATCGAAGCCTTGTCTGTCGATATCAGCCAATAGGAAGCCTCCTGCCTTGACGGCCGTTACCCCCATTTAACTTATTTTTTACCTATCAGGGGCCTTACCATGAAGTCGTAATTCCGACTCAGTTCAGGTTTTAGCTGAGTCGCATTATGACGTCATGGTAAGGCCCCAGGCTACAGCACTTATATTTGAGGTTTGCTTTAATAAAGTTTAAAACTGCATTTTTGGATACCGATTAGAGCTGCTGATGTTGATGAACAAATCACATAAATTAAGCAAGCCAAAATTAAAAAGATATATATTGTTGCAAGCAATAATAATTATTACCTATAGCAAAAAGTGGCTGTGACATACGGACGGACAGACAGACAGACATGACGAATCTACGAAACCCTAAAAATAGCTATCGTTAAGTATAATGAACAAGAAAACTTTAATAACCTACGATATTTAATGAAATATTTTTAATACGTACTTATTCCGTATAAACCCTATTAAGTTGATCCAAATTACCTACGTCCCTTTCGACCAATACAACATAAATTTATAGGTACAATTTCTGACTGTCCCGTCTTTCTTCAGCGGTTAGCCAAGATCCTACAATTATTGGCAGTTAAGTGAGATTTTAAAGTGGTTAATATTCTTTACTGGCAAACTACCTTGAAGACAATAACTGGCAACCGCACCTATCTATAAACTATTCTATAGCCTAACGGGGTCACAGTTCATGTTTAAATACGAACCGCCAGCCGGCCCGCGGGACTGTGTGCTAATTAGGTTTTAAGGGGAAGCGCCAGTATATCACACGGTCAAATTTATCATCATCGTTCACTAATTCAGTAGTTATGACCGCCAAAAATTGCACCCCAGACAACACGCTACCGTGTATTTTTATGGTAAACGCTGCGATCGAAATTATGTCCTTCATCCACGTGCATGCCTTACGTGTAAGAGTGGGATACAATTTCGCTAGAATCATCCAGAGATTACTTTTTACGACGTGTTGTATGGACGTAAGGTATTTTCACTCTTACCTGTCCTATGTGGTTAACAAAATACTAACCTCAAAACGTCACATTTTTGTTATTTTCAACAATTTCATCCTAAATAAAGGAACTGGAGATAAAATGTCACACCTTATTCTTGACAAAAATTTGCACATTGAGGTTAGAATTTTGTTTACCAAATAGGACAGGTAAGAATGAAAATATCTTAGGTAGGCCAGGGTCTCGAGGAATAGAGATAAATTACAGCTTTAATAAATCTGGCCGACTAGTCGAAATTTCGACTTGCCGAAAGTCGAACAAAGTTCTATGAAAAGTGACCCGTCTTTTTTGCTCGTCACGTCAGTATATACTTTTAATAATATAATTGATACACAGATTCTCAACACTTTCGTGTGATATGACTTCAGAAAGCCAGCCCCAGGATGCGCGCCATTCTCCTTTCAGCGCTCAGTGCGACCTTTCCGTACCGTGTGGGTTAGTAAAGACATATCTACTGCATGACAGGGGAGAAAATACCGCGTGCTAGGTTCACTTCTAGGTACATAAATCAAATTGTAGGTTAATTTTTAATCATTTTTTAATTACTTTACCTCAAATCAACTTTCCTAGTTTTAGTGTTCCTTTATTGTTATTTATTGTTCTTTATTGTTATTCTTAATAGTTTGTATATTTTGCTGACAAGTTTTGTTTTCGAATAAATGCTTCAAATATTAATTAGACTTTGAGTCATTTGTTGTTTAGCTTTACATCAAGTTTATATCAACTATTCAGGTAGCAAAACAAACAGCATTTAATCAGGCTATCAGCTATTGTTTTATTTTTACCTTTGTCTATAAGATATTGAAATAATATTTGTGCTATTATCAGTATTGCATTAACTTTTGTCGTGTTATGTTTTTATAATATTTAAAAGATAAAAAGGCCATACATTTAAATTTATTTTAGAGTCTACGCGCGCTATGCATTTATCACGTAGCTCCCCGCCATAGCCAGCTAGCACATTCACCACATATTCATCGATTCAAAGGCGGTGATGAGATAAATGAACGTCGAAAGAACTTTTATGCATATTTATGCGTAATCTGCGTGAAAATAATACATACGGATATGTATCATTGTACTTTGTTGCAGATGTTCTTAAATAAGTAGTTAAATTTTCCAGTAAATCCGTTGAATGCATAATTTTTTCTGGTAAAATTGTAAAATGAAATATTAAGGTTTTAGTTTTCTTTAGGACAGATTCATTACTATAACCGTCGCCTTAAACAAACCTCCCGGCTAGACTTAAATATTGAAATAATACATCCTTGTATGAAAAGAATTGAAATTGGCGATGCATCCCGTTATGGCATTGTTTTGAGCGCTCGGAGCCAACGATCTATTTCCATAATTCAGCCGCGAAGTTCTGACGCTGCGCCCACGCTGCCACGAGCTTCAATAGCCCGATACACGACATCCACTCTAGGGCTGCACGTTTATTTATTCGAAAATAAAATATATAATGAACATCATGCTGATAGCCAAGTGTGCTCTTTTAATAGGTAGATCTAGTGTAAAGAGCTGTGGAAACAAAATATGGCTAGTTTGATATCAGCAAATTCATAAGTATTATAGTCTATTCAATGTCAAATTGTGAAATAATGATACCAGCTTTTATTGTTTAGTGGTGTACTCGAAACCATCGATAATGTTTGTGGTCTGAATACAAGAGGTTTGGTCATGTTATATTTTAAGAAAAAATACGATTGTATCATAATCAAGCAAACTTAAAAGTTTATTACACTAGCTTATACATACAAAATTCTATACTAAATTTAATTTATCGTTAACTTTCGATAGTGGTGGCACATCACTATTTTTGAATTGCAAAAAACAGGCAACACAGGTAATGTCATTTTAGTATTCAGCTAAAATAAATAGACACGCAAAGTACTAACTTAATAATATGTTCCTGTCGTGTGTGTTAATAGTATGTATCCTGCCGCTAAGCAGCAGTGCTTGCACTGCTGTGTTCCGGTGTGGAGAGTAAGACAGCCGGGGAAATTACGGGCACAAGAGGCATTTCATCTTAGCCCTCTAGGTTGGCAACGCATCTGCAATCCCTCCGGGGTTGCGGGTGTCTATGGGCAGTGGTGATCGCTTACCATCAGGTGACCCACTTGCTCGTTTGCCTTCCTTCACATAAAAAAAAAAAAAAAAATGTTAACCGAAGTACCTAACACTAACGGCAAACAATTTATAATTAACGGCCAGACTTTCCATTGCGTAGGATCGATAAATTACTAATTCTGGACGGTCATTGAATCTACCTAACGATGACAGCCGGGTCGTTATATGCCACACAGGGGCCCAAGGGCAAAGTTCGAGTGCCCTTTGAGTAAGCAAATTAGGGTGACTGAAAAACACTGAAAACAAACACGTAAGAGAAGGTATAATATGCAAGTATAGGTATACCATTGTCAATGTTCGTTACTAGGGGACTCATGCGAAAATGATGTTTATCTGAGTTAAATCTATGTACATACAATAATAACAATAATTTTGATATAATTAACTAAGTATAGATGATAAGCGGTAACCCTAAAATTATGAATAAATAGATAAATTATATCTTGGGACAACTATTGGGATTGTCTAAAAAAAATACCTGTCCTTTTTATATTTTTTTTGGATAGAGAAGTCAATTATAAGAAACTAATTTCAATATTGTAAAAAAATAGACTACCCCAATTGACCTAGCCCCAAACTAAGCAAAGCTTGTAATATGGGCAATAGACAACGGATAAACATACTTATAGAGATAAATACATACTTAAATACATATTAAACATCCAAGACTCGAGAACAAACATTCGTATTTTCATACAAATATCTGCCCCGACCGGGGATCGAACCCGGGACCTCAAGCTTCATAGTCAGGTTCTCTAACCACTAGGCCATTCGGTCGGTCGTATGAATAGTGAGTAAATTAAGTACATATTTCAGTCTGACATTGATTGCAGCAGAGACAACGTTCGAATGAACAGTGACTTACTTATATTCGCCATTAACAATGTTATTAAGAATTTAGGACTTTTAGATTATCAAATACTTTTTGCAATAGGAAGTTGGTCTAAAAACTGATTTGGGATAAAGATGTGATTTATATGTAGGTATGTGAAATTCCTATGGGATAGAAAATAAAGAGAACTATTCCATGAAACTTACTAGCTAGTTATACGTTTTTGGAATTTGACAGAAATATTCCTCGAGGCTCAAAGAACAAAAGAGTTACTTAAGTATTCCGATTTCCAAAAACGTTTATTACAGTTTATTCCTTGAGGATTGCGTAGGTGCTCTAAAGGAATTCGAATTTCCCTCGGGACAAAAGGACGATATACAAACTAAAAACTTACTATTACTATTTGACAACATGAGTAGAAGTGGGTAATTCACTCTGACGATAGATATTATGCTACAAATATTAATTCGGCGTGGATCAAGTCGCGTAGCAAAAGCTATTACCTACTCTAATGAAAATAATCCAAATCATCCAATTAGGGGAGAGAGAGGTCAAAAGTGCCACGAGCTGTGTTGAATTGGCGCGGGCTGCCGTGTCTCCTGATAAAAATAAATCAAACACCTTTGACTGACCCTAACAATTGTAAAAATATAATTATGCATGTAGTATGTAGGTATATTCATTTTCAGGTCAACACATCTAGTCCAAGGCAGTACATTGAGCCTCGAGCTTCGATCTCAAGCAAACACGCAAGTAAGTAACTTGGTAAGATTCTTTGCATTACTCGTACCTACGAGGGTTCGTGGAGCCACTATCGCTTTCAAACTTACGGCAACAATAACTAATAGCAATAACATTTTATAGGCAGTGAACACACATTGGCACCGCTGCGGAGGATATGACAAGCTCGGGGGGCGGCGCTGGGCGGGCGGCCGGTCGATAGCGGGGCGCCGCCCACCCCGGCCAGTGGTGGGGACCCACGTGGAAGCTAACGATCGCTATTTTAATTTGGAACCAACTGATTTTCTTATTGATAATTTGTATTCGGTATTAATTTTACTTTTATATCTATGTAAAATTAAAAAATAAAATGCTTTGTCCTGAATCACCTGAATGACTGACAGATCAATGCACAGCCTAAACTGCTGATCGTAGAGACCTGATACTTGTAGGATGTTGTCTTTGTATGACGTAGGCATTCTACAAAAAAGGATTTTCCGAAATTCTACCTCTGAGGGAGTGAAAGAGGGGGGCTAAGTTTGTATGGGACAACGTCATTCCTTAGTCCGATCTACTTCAAATTTTGCATAAGGATTCTTTAACAGAATTGATGGAGTGTTTCGTATTTTCTTGAAATTCATTCCCTAACGGGGTTAAAATGGGTTAGAAAGTTGTTTTGAGGGAGATTTGCTTCGAAGTTTATATCAATACTCCTTAGTAGGTACTTTTGATTTAAAATACATTGTATTTTGACACAGTCGCGTGTTTGAAAACTCAATCCCATTTTATTCAAAAAAGTTTGAACTCACATAAAACATTGGTAGAAGGTAAATACTCTTAAAGTTGGAATGTCTCGAAAGTCACCGTGGATGAAGGTGAGACTTACCTATGTCACTTTGACGTTACCTGTGCGGCCGAAGTCGTAGGCAAAAGCTAGTTTACTACAATGACATATGTTTACTATAATAAAATACACGCTTAAACAGTAAAGCGCCCTGACGCGGTGTAAAGGGACCACAGGAGCGTCTCGAGTCTTACCGATTTTCTTTAACCTTGGGTACCTACCTACTGTATTAAGGTTATTGTCTGTACATATCAATAATCGGCATCAGATACAGCGGAGCTCAAAAATATCTGAACTGCAACTTATGCGTTTAACAATACGGTAGTGTTTCGATGTTCAAATCTGATGGCGAATGTACAAATTTTGAGTAAGGAGTCGGGACAAAATTGCAAGTAAATTAGTAGCAGCAGAAAATTTAATTAGTTTTTGTGCTAAGCTCAGTTTAGTTGTACCTACGGAACTGTCAAATTTAAACTATTTTATTTTTGCTTTTTTTGATTGACATTAGCCTACGAAAAACCACGTCTTCCAGCGGAGCAAATGCTACGGGCAAGCGTTCGTCGACATCGAAACGCTTCGAAGCGTAGTTATGTCACTTGTTTAGTTAGCCACGCTGAACGCCTATAAAATTTAACAAATTTAATGTATGACTTATCCGCCAGTAAATTCTTTTGTAAATCGCATGCTAAGTCGCCGTTGTATTTATATTTTTGGTGTGTACCAATGTATACATATATCTGCCCTGTTCATACATACATCGTACGTGTGAGAATACGAAAATACTTATAAGTAGGTACGTAGAACTAGAACCTGACATAAGATCGACATAAAATCATTTCTTTATTTGCAATATACCTACCCATAAATTGTCTGGCATAGTTGCCCTCTCCTTTTTCAAAATCTACGAATGCTTTTTAAACTTTTGATAATATGATTATATAGATAGCAGGTACGGTTTGAGTAGGTATTGAGTACAAGAGTGGCACATTTAAAATAATTTCGCTCCATGGCAGTTTCACGTAGTAAGTTATTAAGTTCCCAATTTGCACTGGAACCGCGTGGGATGGAAACTACTGCCTCAAGCGCTCTCATCCTGAGAGGCCAGTGTCCCGCCGAGGGACCAATAAAATTATATAATAAGCCAGGGGCCTTACCCCTGACGTCTTAATGCGATTCTATTCCAACTCAGTTCAGGTTTTAGCTGTTATTTTTAGTATGGATCTGACAGCGAGCGAGCTCAAACTGAATCGGATTTGAATCGCATTAAGACGCCTGTAAGTAAGGCCCCTGATGTCATACAAAATGTAATAAAACCAAAAACATTACTAAAAAACTTAAGAAGAACAATCAATGAATAACTTCATCTATTGAAGTAGATACTTACCACTATCTGCAAGATAAACAGCAATTATGGTATTTATGTATAACACAAAGTCATTCCACGTTCGCTCTCGTTTTATACGATAAAATCAGACAAATCTCACTAAGGTACTGTAAACTAATCAAATGTAGGTACCTACTTAAGTGTGTATTTTGTCAAACTAAATCTTGTCAATTTTTTTTAAAGTAATATCCAACTAAAATTATGCAACTTGCAATCTTCGTAATCTAATGTAATCATAATAATATCCTCATACCTTCACCAAAGTCCATCTCCTGCTAACCACAAAGGTGACAGTTTAAAATTGAACTTTTATCGGAGTTATGCGTCCGAAACATTTTGTCATCAAGTCCGAGTTTAATTTATTCCCATTTTAATATTAGTAGTGCAAAGCCAATTTCCCAGTCAGCTAGTAAAGAAACTTCACCACTTCGATTTGTCCTTATTTTCCGGTGAAAAGCGACCCTCAATAAACAACGACGCGGACATATAACGAAGAGCGACACACATTCTATTGTATAAACGTGTATATATCGAGGTCATAACCATAACGCTGGTCCCACGGCAGCCAAATTGAAAAAAATAAAAGACATTGTAATTCGAGTTCTGTTTGCTTTTCCCATAATTTTCGGTAAATGTCGAGCCGAGGGTGGAGAGGTGAGGTCGCTGTAGGGAGAATGAGTTAACGTGTTGAATTTATGGGTGAAAACATTAATAAAAATTGACGTGTCGGTCAATTAGTTTGTTAATAATATTGCATTATAAAATTGTTCATGTATGATGTGTAGGTACATATCCATAAATGTACTTTATATGTATTATAAGTATAAATAGTCATTAGCGACCACAGAAAAGCCAAATCTAACTATAATATTATAAATGCGAAAGTATGGATGGATGGATGGATGAATGTTTGTTTGTTACTCAATCACGCCAGAACGGCCCAACGGATCTGGATAAAATTAAGCACATAGACAGAGAAAAGTCTGGAATAGCACATAGGCTACATTTTATTCCGGAAAATTGCGTAGTTCCCGCGGGATAGCGATAAACGAATTCTTTGCAGACGAAGTCGCTGGCAACAACTAGTAATTTTATAAATAGTCAGTCATGATCATGAGACTATACATATGAAGTTAGACGATATCAGGTTGGAATCCCGTCTTACTGGATAAACATTTTCAGGAACACACATCTACGGGACGCTGTGTACACATATATAAATAAGTGTACATAGGTAAGTCTTAAAATGAAAGGGTCTGATTTTTATTTCATCATCATCATCAGCAGCCTGTGTCAGTCCACTTCTGGACACAGGGCTCTCCCATAGCACGCCATGATTTTCATTTGATAATGGAGATCTTAATATTTTCGAGTAGTTTAAACATCAAATAGCGCGACCGTACAAAATGAATGAAAGCCAGATAATTGAATCAAGCACCGTAGACGCCGTAGTAGTTAGGTAGGCACCACGTAGTGATATATAAACTGATGGTAACGCTATCTTTTTAGCAATCGCTTCCCGTATTGAAGTAGGTAGGAATGAAGTCGCAGATAGTAGCTGTAGATAACTCAACACATTAAGCCGGCAATAAAGTTGACATTACTCGTGGCACGTCTTTTCCTCTAGGCAGGCATTACTCACAACAGCAAGCTTTCAAGAAATTACGCGATACGCGGACAACGTACCACTCAGAAATAAAGAAACGGAAAAAGTGAGCACTTAGTCATAGCGGCACAGAAACGGAATGCTTTGCGACACCGATTCATCCAACCCAAACGGATTTACCTCCTAAAAAAATGTTTCAAAAGAAAAGACTGGCTGTACCAAACAATTAATTAAAAACCTAATTGAAAATAATACTCTTTCTGATCATAGGAAACAGTATTCAAATAGGTTCCCCGTGCAACCGCAATATTAAGTGCCATAAACAAATCGCCGCATGAATATTCATGGGTCATCCCCTCGTGTCGGGGGGATGAGCAATACGTATAGTTTTAATAATAAAAACATATTAGCCGCATCGCATGTCTGTCTTTCCGTGACCGGGCAGTTTTACACCTGGCAGATGGGGAGATAGGGAGCAAGGAGGAAGAGAGGGAGGGCGACTAGGGGTTTATGAGGATAATAGGGTAAAGAGGGGCCAGTGGGGGGCAAAGGCACCGTTTGTCAGCGGTCAGCTATTAATGAATGCGCCCGTAATGTTTATTGTACCCGCTGAGCACTTTTCGGGTAATGCTTCTAACTCATCATTTTATAAATTAACTGACGTGACATCACCGCAGTTCAGTTTTGTGCTAGATAGGTTTTGATTTACTTGGTATTTATTTAAGTAACACGAATATGTTGTTGGTAGGTATATATTTCAAACTACAAACATGGTATCAACAATAAAAAATAAAAATAAGATCATACAATGTACTTTTTCATACAAAGAACATTCTTGAACCGTGGTTTCCTGTATTACCTGCCTGTCGTGTCTAGCAAGTCTAGTTTCTGTCTAGCGCTAACAGGGGTTGAAGTGACCCCAGCGCGCGTTGACATAAACAGGCCGGCGTCATCGTTTACACATTTGACTTCATTTTATTATAATGAAATTATCGCGTAGGCGCACGTCGGTCGCGTGCCCGCCATGCGTCCCTGCCTGCTGGCTATTACCCCATTAGCTCGCGATGCTACCATCGGCTCGTGGGGTGACTTTAACTTTTTAATTTGATGACCGCGGTGAAACGTGGAGTGAGGGGTGTGATTTTACATTGTTTCAATGAGGATTTAAATGCGAAATAAACGTGTTTTGGTGAGGTCACAGTTGGCGGTTTTAGGGTGATTTTGGTTTGAAATTAAATAAGTTTCAATTAAGACCAGGCGCACCTAAGAGCCACTGTGAAACTTAAGTAATAAGTGCAAACGTTAGTCATGAGTTCATGAGTACTTGGCTTCGCTCAGCGTAATTAAGTAAATACTAAACCATTGTATTTTATTAAAATCAATTAGCAACCAGAGACAGTCCGGTATCAATCTGGCTAAGAAAGGGGTCGGAGGCGGCTGTTAATTAGCTAATGGAAGCGCCCCCGGTTCTCACACCGGCGCGGTACGTAATGGATTGTAGCACGCTCGCCACTAAGGCCGCATCTCGGATTTCGCTAGCGTTTCATTGGACAACCTCATGTGTACTTAGGTTAATGCGCCCTCCTTTATAAGTACTCGTTTATCATTTGTGTTGTGTGACGGGAATTTAATTCGGTGCTGAGCGTGAGTTGTCTCTGTTACACGTTTTTGAAACTCAATAGTGCATTGTTATACAGACATTATTTAATTACACGATAAATTTCATATAACAGAGAGGGTTCGGATTGATGATAAGAATGGATCATGCCACGCTCGGTCTCTTACCATCGTCACGGGCCAGCCAAGTGGTCTCAATTGCAGAAGAACAGATTCAATAGATACCATATAATTATATGTATTTCTTGTAGGCGTGATCAGAAAAGCAGCATTAATACCTACCGACGAGGACAGCATCCTCTAATATTTCGAGGCATTGAAGTAATAGGTAATTATTATACTTCCTCGGCAGTTGTAGAAGTCAAGGTGTCAAAGAAAGATAGTCAGGAAGTGTCTGGAAGTGCTCGACTGGGTGCTATCGCCTTTATCAGCTTCTTGGGTATGTACCCAAAGTATCACAGGACCAAACTCATTAATGTCGTGGGTTTTGTGATGAAAGAGATGCTGTTGATAATAGTGTATTCGTTAATCGTCTCTATGAATTTTATGGACATCTCTTGATTTCTTAATTATCGTTTGCTCGTAATTCAACCGACTACTTGAATCTTTAGTACGTTAGTTCTATTACTTATTACGTGTTTTTAGTGCCTAATTCATTCGCTTTAATAGTGCTCTTTTCTGTTTTTATAGGTAAGTACCTATCTATTTTCCGAATACTATTTAAGCTCCCCATTTTCCACTGGTTTGGTCATAAAAGTGAGTAGTTAGCTATAAGGTGAACAATAATCGTCAATTTTACGGCGGCATTGTCATCATTCACTTGTATTGTCCCCGCCGAGTCGGAATATGACCAATTAAATACATTGCCTCACTCAACTAATCGGTTTTATATAGTTTAATCTTTTGACGGTAATAATGTAATGACAATACTTATTATATTTGAATAAGTAAATAATCATTAGTATTAACCGATAAAAACTCAGGAGTAATAAAAAAGTCGAAGTTTTCATGAAACTCTAAGAAATCTGATCCAATGTCATTGCGAATCTTTTGTTTTTACTAGCTTTTGGTTTTTCTACAAGAACTTGTTGTTTTGGCAACACTGTTTTACTATTCTATTAGTTCATTAATAAAGGAACAAATGTATCAAATGACTTAATGATGAAAAACATTGTATCAAAATACATAACGGTTCATTCGAAGTGATACAATTTCATAGAAACCAGTTAATGAGAATTTTAAAGAATTGGAATAAATTAAAATAAATAAAGGTTAGTACCTTCACCAATTTAAATTAGGGAATAATCAAAAAAGTTCGTATAGATACTAGTTTCACCAAAAAACCCATTAAGTAAATCAAATAAACCATCGTGTGCTTTGATACAATTATGCTTCTCATCTTTATGTATCTTGACACGCTCCGTTTATTGGTACCTACCTGACCTGATATTTGCAAACTTAACGAAGTACGAAAAATAAACTTTATATAAAAATTTGTTAGCCATGTAGACTATCATCAGAGTTCGAATCGATACTGATTAAGCAATTAGCAATTATTGTCGTAGACAAGCGTCGCCAGAATGATTCTTCATCACGATCGAGCGTCAGTTTTATAGTTGACTGCAATAAAAAACGCATAACTTCTCGCCCGGCACAAATTGAATGGACTCGGAAGGAGAATGGTGGTCGCGGCATTTATAGTAACTAAACTCTAGGTATATGTCCGAGGAGTTATATCGGCTTGCGGGCGGATTTCACGTACAAAACAGTATGGGGTAAAGAAATGGTAGGAATAGAAACTGTAATGATAACGTAGCTATGGATCGATTAAATATCATTCTATGCTGGTGGGACTTAATAAAACCAATCCATATTGCGACGAAAACCGGAAAGATCATTTAATGTTTTTGTGGTTTTCATAAAAATAGGTTCTAAGGACGTTGTAATAAGCAATAACCTTGAACCCCCGATGCAAAGAGGGGTGATATAAATTGCAAACGCGTAAAAAACATAGTATAATAATTGACGTACGAGTGAAATCAGTTCCTAATCCTATTTATGTACTGAGAAATAGAATAACGTCGAGATTAGTGAGGTAATGCGCGCGCACGTATCGACTGGCCGCCCGCCCTCCGCACTGATTGGGCCCAACTCGGGGAAATGGTGAAAAATGAATGCGGCGGTGAATAATTTTACGTATATAACGAGCTATGTGCGTATACAAGTTCGTGGGGTGATAAGGCTTCGAGCGTTGGGATATAGTAAATAGTTTTCTAGCAACTGTTGGTTTCTTCACTCGCGAGGGTTGCAAGTCTTGTAATATTAAATGTGTCCTTTCTGCGTACGAAAATTTATTTTTAGTAACGTAGAAGTAAAAACGGCCAAGAGCGTGTCGCGCCACATGCAGTGTAGGGTTTCGTAGCTGGCTGTCACGATATGTGGATATTATGGACATAATTATTATTCTTCATTTTTATTCGATACTATTATGAACATAATTCATGGTTTTAAGTACATTTTATAAATTGGTCGACTATTAGGAACTCGTTAATTTGCATAGCCAACCTAGCTGTGATAGTTTTCCTTTAAAGTTCGTTATATATACTACTAGGTACCATCAATTTTTTCTCCTATCCAAATACAACCGTTTATCTGGCAAGGGGTGGGGACACTTGACTCGAACGATAAAACTTTAAAGCTTAATATTTTGCAAACGGTTCCCTGAATCTAAAAATGGCTATACTATACCCACAATATTTTTGAACGACCTATCCAACGACACCCCACAATAAAGGGAAAAAACGAGACAAAAAAAACAACCTCACTACGTGTAGGGGAGGTAGGTATCCCAAAAAATATTTTTATTCGAGACTTTATTTTACCTCTTTGTCGGCGTAGTTAATACAACCGTTGTATCCCACCAAACCCATGTATCGATTTAAACTTTCGCAATTTTTACACATGACTACAAGAAAAACGGGACTTAATCATGTAAATAAAATTAACATTTAAAAATACAACATACAAGCTTTGCTAATTGTGCTTTTTTTACTGTACATACCTTGATATCGATCCTACATTACGTATGTATACCCATTTCCAGTTAATTTGACCACTAGAACTAGGTAAAATCGACTTACTTAATTGTTCGCGTCTCTCCTGTGGATAGTATGGCAAAAGTTAAGGATCTATCCAACTAATATTTTAAATGCGAAAGTATGGATGGATGGATGTTTGTTTGTTACTCAATCACACCAAAACGGCTCAACGAATCTGGATGAAATTCGGCACATAGATAGAGAAAAGTCTGGAATAGCAAGCACATAGGCTACTTTTTATCCCGGAAAATTCCCGCGGGATAGCGATAAGCGAATTCTTTTCAGACGAAGTCGCTGGCAACAGCTAGTAGTCAATATTTCTAAGTCAAGTCTACATCGGCATGTGGGACGCTTCGCCAACTTTCGACCCATTTAAATAAACCTTAAGTTTGCCGACACGAAGTCGCTGATTTCATGCCCACAGGAGAGACAACTTTTGTTTCTTACGGTGTGTATGACTCTTTTATGTTGTGACTGGAAAACATTGGATAGCAAGATAAATAAAAGCTTGTATTAACAGTGTTAATGGCTTTCTAACATAGTATCTAATATAAAAGGTATTTTACAGCTCAATTACTGTTCCATAATCCACAAAAAAAAACAGCAATCCATATAAGTAAGCAATTCTTATGTTGCGAGCAGCTTATTAAGACACGCGCTCACCCATAGAATCCAACAGCGCATGAAAACAATTTTTAACGAACCTACATTTTACTTAACAAAAAACCTAGCAAAATCGCTGCGCAGCGCGGTAATAATCAGAGCTCTTAAGTACTTAGGTAAGCTAAAAACTCCTTCATTCCATATTTCTCCGTCTAATCAAGTAGGTAGGTAGGTATACTTTTTTGAAGAATCGAATTATTTTAATACTTTTCACACCACCTGCTCGACAATGGCTAATTATATATCATGTAAACCTTACTCAAAGTAACTCATTATAGCCCTTGGCTTTAGCCGGGTAGTAATATTGTACTGAATTTCATTATAACCCGCCGGTTAGTAATATGAATCTCACTTCTCATAGTTCTTATTATTATACCCTTAAAGTCTAATTTCGTAAAAATCACACGGCTCCGAAAATCGAGATGGCCATGCCATGGCATGCAGCGGCGTTCGATTTTCAAACGAATGAAACAAATTTCAAATAAAACAAATGCCGCGAGTGTTTGCTGGCGCTGTGATATAGTTACGCATTAGAACTGCTAAGATTCCAAATAAAAATATTACGACTGGACCAATGTTGGAAATATAATTTTTAGGGTTCCGTACCCAAAGGGTAAAAACGGGACCCTATTACTAAGACTTCGCTGTCCGTCCGTCCATCCGTCCGTCTGTCACTAGGCTGTCTCTCAAGAACCGTAATAGCTAGACAGTTGAAATTTTCACAGGTTGTGTATTTCTGATGCCGCTAAAACAACAAATACTAAAAACAAAATAATAATAATAATTAAGGGGGCTCCCATACAAAAAACGTGACATTTTAGCCCATTTTCATGGCTACCACTCGCCGAGCTAGATCTCAAGAACCGTAATAGCTAGACAGTTGAAATTTGCACGGATTATGTATTTTTATTGTGGCTACAACAACAAATACTAAAATCAAAATAATAATAATAATTAAGGGGGGCTCCCATACAACAGAATAGTTGTTGGCGTTTAAACAGAGTAACGTTAACAGAGTAGTTGTTAGCCTTTTTTCTGGTACGGAACCCTTCGTGCGCTTGTCCGACTCGCACTTGGCCGGTTTTTTACTTTTAATTTTGTTTTACTTACTGTTGTTTAAATGAAATTATTTTTCTAGTTGCCTTAGTTTTTATTGTCTCGCAAAAGGTGAGAAAAGTTGAGTATACTCCTCGGAGATAAAACTGTTTATGTCTTGGGTGCGTTTAAATTCTTCGCTCCTCTCAGGACTCAATCTTAATTCCCTCGCTACGCTCAGGAATTAACTCATAACACCCTCGCTGCGCTCGGGAGTTAGATCTAGAGTCCTTCGGTACGCTCAGGATTCAATTTCGCGCCCGTGACATAATACAGTGCTTTATCCCCTCGGTGTATAATCTACTATTATGACCGTTTATCTCAAGAACTGCAAATGTCAGGTAAAACAAACACAATATTAGATTGCCGAAGACGCTTATGATTATGAGACACTAACATGAGGCAGTGAGGACAAAAGTACGTGTAGTACTTCGTGGCACACAGGATCCATAAACGTTCACTTATTTTGCTATCAAACAGTTGTTGCATCACATTAAAACCTTGTTGAATACCTCCATACAACAGAGTAAATATGGCTACCTAGCTCTACCCGAGAGGTCTACACTTTTGTACATTGTATTGTATTTATTATGGTGTTCAAATAAAAAAAAAGTTGTCTATAGGTAACACGGCGGTGAAAATAAATTTTAATCAATTACATTTTTGCAAAGCGCCATTTGAATTGAAATATTAATAAAATACCAAACTAAAATGTGACCCACCTGACCGAACCATTTTACACTCAAAATTATATCAAGCGAATTTTATTACTTTAATAATTATTTATGCCAAACATTAAGATTGTGAAAAAGCTCTTAATAAAAGGCCTGAGCTTATGCGTTTGTATATGTATGAGTATGAATGAGTACGCGAAGGAATGCGGCGCACGCGCCTCGCACACACGTGCTACCATCGCGTGTAAACGTAGACGTACTCACACATTGACGGTGCAAACAAGTTATTTTGAACACACATGTACACAATAGAACTGTCTGCGGGCTCGCATACACACACAATATTTGGTACTATCGGCAACTTAAGCTCATTGCTTCACATAATTCTTAATTTGCAGTGGGTAATTGGGAAGTACGAACCCGCATAAATCTGGATCTAATGATGTAGACTAAAATGTACATAAGGTGATATGAAAACAGACTAATACTAAAACTAAAACTACTACTAATTATTCAAACTATAAAATAAATACGTCGTCAAAATTTTCGGCCACATAGACTTGTAATTACTCTGTACTTAACTCTAAGGTATAAAAGCAGCATGCTATACCTTCTGATATTATTATAACAATAATGTGATAAACAAAAAAATAGCGCACATAAGGTCCCCATCAGATAAACAGTCATATAGGAAGTGGTGAGGGTGTCCAAAATAGGTAATAACTCAATGAAACCTTTACCGAGGGTTGTAAGCTGCAATATTAAAACCCTATGAAAGTAAGTTCGCTCTTAATGAAACTGATATCAAATCTTCAATGGGTACCTAGCTGTCCATTTTCACACCTTTTTAAATACACTGTGTATCAATTTAGTTGCTGAATGTACAAGCCTGCTTGAATGGTGTCGTCGAGACGTCGGGCCTACTATTTGTCCGTTATTTCTCTCAATGAATGGTGCCTCTTTCAATAATGCCCAAAAGCCTTAAACATGATTTATGCTGCAGCAAAACATGTTCATTCACTTGAGAAATTGAGTTGAAGTTTCAAATTCAACGTTTTTCGTCATTTTTTGTACACTTAGATGAAAGATTGTGACCCCATGTCAAGAGGAAGTGAGGTGGTCGAGAGTGCGCGAAGTTATCTTTGAAACCGTTTAGGACCGGGAAACGTACCCGCGACGCCCACGCGCTGCCGGAAATATCATTACTGACAGATCCTATCGTTGCGGAGTACGTTCACAGCTCACGATTTCGTCATTAGTAAGGATTGCGCATTTTTTCGTTTTCAAGAAAGGAAGTTGAATAATGATAAGGTCTCGACAATTGTGAATGTGGTACAACAAATGCTCAAGAAGGACCGACAAGAAAGAGGGTATTATTGGAATGATTTCAAAAAAAAAATAGAATAAGTACTGGTACAAAATGACAAGTGCTTACTACCAAAATAGTCGATCAATTTGATTCCCGACACACCGTAGAACGATTTAACAGCAAGTATGATAAAGATTTCAGTCTCTAGCAACTGGGTTATGATTCATTTAGTACGATAGTATACCTACTTACTCATCTTGATTGAACCATCAGGGAAAGACAATAAAAAAAGAACATCAAGTTGAATAACTGAGCAGGTAGGTAACTTTAGGTATGCGTCCAAGACCTATTTATATACCTATAAAATGCATATGCCGGGGATAACGATCAACGACAATAGACTGAACACCTCTGCAAAATTTCGGGCTCCAACAATACCTTACAACTTTGCGGGGATATGTCGACTATCCTGATATTGTTAATAGTTTTTGTGACACCCGGTAGATCCAATGCCTTTCAAAAATTAAACTCAAACAATGTCGGAACTATGTATTTCATTAGTAATCCAAAATTAAATTAGCATAAAATTAAATCCATGTCATGCACGTTACCTAGCATGCACGTCTGTTGTCTGTCACAAAACAGGGAAATCGCTTTATCACGAGAGCATAAACAAAATAAATAAGTAAGTCGGGTAAGTGCAAGTCGGACTCATGCTCTGATTGTTCTGTATTAGTAATTTAAAAAGTACAAGGAACTTTTTGCCAAGTGCGAAATTGAAATGAAAATGTCATTGTCATTAGAATAGGATTTGAGCGTATTTAAAAATACCGGCCAAATGCGAGTCAGACTCGCACACCGAGGGTTCCGTACAAGTTTGGACAAATTAAATCTATTGAGCAGAGCCCTACTAAAGTTATGTTTTTAGTATTTGTTGCAACGGAAATAGGTATATCATCTGTGAAAATTTCAACTGTCTAGCTATCACGGTTCATGAGGTACCTACAGCCTGGTGACAGACAGACTAAACAGTGTATTTATTTATTTCTTCTTTCTTATTAATAGTTTTGGTCATTGTAATTCAAAAAACCCAAATTACTACATTTTGGAAAATCCATTAGGTACCTAGTTACTACGTGATTTTTTTTTTTAATTTTAAAATTTCAAAACATATAGTAGGTATAAGTAGATTGTGATTACGACGCATATCTCAAGCCTTCGGCGGTATCATCATCTTTGGGATTTCGCTTGGCAGAGTTATGGCGTCTCTTCTGTACTTATGCGGAGAAGTTTAATGAATGGAATAGAATCGATGTCAGCCGTCCATATTGTAACGGAACATTTGCTATTGATACCCCATTAGCATCAGGTCATAAATACGCTCCGAGCTTCTCAATTCGGAGGCTTTATAGTCGCCATCTACTTCATGGCGGATTACGATGACTAACATTGAGTTATTATCGACCTGTAGGCATTTATAATAATGAAGGATGAAGGTTTTTTTCACATTTCCATATTTTGATCATAACTTTACGAGTAGTAAAATGAGTTTAAATTAAGTAAAAAATAAAACGTTTTTAATTTTGAATTGGCTGCGTATAGCTTTGTAAGTAAATCGAATAAGAGCAATGAATCTTGATGCTTTAATTACAGAACTATAGTTATGTAGAGGTAGATTTTAAAGCGGTACCTAATGGTGATTTTATGATAATGTGTATTGTGTTTATTATGCCTATGCGTCTGGTATCGAGTTCAGAAATTGAGATGGCTTAGCGGTGATGTCACCTCCGGAGTTAACGGACAAAGCAGTGTTTTCTATTCCGCGGCCAGCTTTTTCGGCCATCCATCCGCGAGACGGGTTGTGTCTCTGCAGATGGACACAAATTAGTTTAAGAGGGGTGAAAGGTTTAAAGGGCTTTATTTGTAATTTATCGGTATAACGATATTCTATGATTTTTTTTGTCATATAAAAAGTCTAGTTGCCTTTGAGTATTTTCTCATGGATTTTATTAGGAGTGGTGGAGTTACTAGCTTTATTTCAGTCAAATATTTCTTTCACAGAAATGGGTTTGCTAATTTAATTTTGGTCTTTTACCCTGGAAGGGTTATTTTAAATGATAAGAATTGACCGCACAGTGTCAACGAATAATGGTTTGCACTTGTTACGCTAGCGGCATACCCAGACCCACGCAACCTACTTATTTATGTCTTTCTTAGGTCCATTGACCATTTAAGCGAATCGAAGCTATGCCTTTCAATTAGCTTATGTACAGTCAATAGCTCTTGATATAAATATCAAGAGTCGAGACAGAGTGTTTTAAATTCGGTCCATCAGCGGGGCACTGACTCCTGCTTATTCTACAAATACCTAAACCAGAACGAAATTTTAAAATTTAGATTTGTAAATAAATAGGCATTTAGATTGGTAGGTATCGTATTGGTCCTAGATATAACTAGTGAATTTATGGTCAATATCTAAGAATTAAATATTATCTTCATATGTAATTATTTTACGAATAATTTCATTAGCATGCAGATTTCTGCTTAGGTTATTTAATAAAGATCATTTCATTACTTGTCTTCATAATGTTATAATGTAAATTATATACATAAAAAATGCTTTGTCCTGAATGACTGACTAGATAGTCTAGTAGTAGGTACTGACGGATCAACGCACAGCCAACCGCTGATCGTAGAGACCTGAAACTTGGAGGGTGTGTTCTTTGTATGACGTAGACATCCGATAAGAAAGGATTTTCAGAAATTCTATCTCTAAGAGGGCGAAAAAAGGGGGCTAAGTTTGTATGGGACAACATGATTCCTTGGTCCGATCTATGTACTTCAAATTTTGCATTTTTTTTAACATAATGGAGCTTAATGGGGTTTTTTCTTTTCCTGATTTGTAATGTGTATTTAGAATCTATGAAGCATGCGTGTGTTGTTTTGTTAGTAACATTTTGGGATATGGGAGACGTTGGCAGCAAAGTTAGCATTTAGTTAGAGATACCTCTACTTACTCTACTATTTGACGCAATCGCACGAGCCTTGACAGGAAACAAACCAAATCTTGCGTGAGATCATTGCTGTATGCATAGAGATATTGACTAGTAACTTCATTCCAATACCCAAGCTTTCCATACCAAAATTGCAAACTTGCTACAAAACTAACTAACTGGTTACAAATAAGTCAATGAAATGCTAGCATCAGTACCCATATGGAAATATGGCAGTAAAAAAATAAGGACATTAAGAGTACGTAAGTACGTAACATGAAAAATAAAGATGAAAAGTCCTAAAAAGTTTTCATAGTGTTCACAACCTAAAATATTATACAGTAGGTACGAGTCCAACGATGTTTGACAAAACCTTTAAAAACACTGTCACTCGAACGTGTAAAAGAGGATAACATTAATATGTAAGTGGTAAGAAGCGTATTGGTATAACTGTCGGCTTGCGCACGGGACATGGGAACGCCGCGGCCGCCCACGCGCCTGCGCAGCCGCGGCTTCGGCCCCATACGAGACCTACTGATAACTGTATAGGTAGTAGCGATACATGATAGCATTAGCCATGTCTCCTCTAAATTGCGAGTGCTCTTAAGTAGACTGGAAAAATGAACTTGTGACGCCGATGCTGGGACTGCTGGGAAAAGGTCTCCTCTTGCCACTGAGAGGGCTGGGGATTTTTTAGTTTTCCGCGGGTCCTTGTTAATTTGATTTTGCGGTGAACCAAGTATGCAGGTGAAGTTTTCCTTCATTGGAAAGCCTTTTGTTTGCTTTTTTTACATATGTGGAAAACGAGAAACGAGTGGGTGGGGAGTTCTGGGGTACCAAGTAAGTCTGACAGACTCATCGTGAAATGAGTACCTACCTAGTTACTTCTCAATATAATTACTCCTTAGATTCATAAGAATGTTCCGACAAAACATGGATGTATAGGTGAAACGCGTGGAACTTTAATTTGTTTCTATCTTATAATGAACGATTATGTGAATTTTGTTTGCCGGTTTATACGATATTAGCTAGTTTATTAATATGCCTTCTTCACAACCGGCAACAACACAGTAATAATGTCGGCATCAGTAGCGTAAACGTCACCAGTGGTACTTTTGCCGCTGTTGGTTAAACCATACCCTATTAAGCTTCACGTAAATCCTTTTTGGTCACATTTAATGACGCGCCGACTCTGTCTTACCATATAGCCTGTTTGATGGATAGTAACTTGATGTTTTGTGCAGTAGATAGCTTGAGAACTAATCATTTGGACGAGAAAACTAGAGATCAAACTATTAGTAAACCGCTCATATAAACTAGTGAGACAGAAATCTGCACGGCGAGTCCCGGGCGGAATGAAACCTACCTACTGAAAACTAATGAATCGAATTTAATTGCAACATTAATTAATGTAAACAATTATATATTTAACAATGGTCCTTACTATAAAATGTATCATTATCTATTTACTATTATACACGTAATACAGGGTAAAGTGCTTGTTGAACATCCGAAATCGTCATCAATGCTTGGGTCAGCGTTCCGCGCCCGACCTGCGATATGAGAGGCCTGTGTAACAGTAAAATGGTAAAAAACGGACAATAATGAAGATTTACGACTGGGCTGAACAGGTGGCGAGATTGATCGGGAGATAAAGCAGTTATGTCGATAAACGGACTGGTTTACTTTGTTCAGCCAATGTAGACGGTTCAAAAGACGTTTTAAAAAGCGAAGATTTACTATGAAGACGTGACATATTTTGAAGAACAATCTGGTTTGTAAAACGTATTGTAATATATGAGGTAGTTTGTATTGTAAATATTAAATGTAACCATAATATTTGCTATATAGAATAACTGATACAGTGGAAGCTTAAGCTAAGTATAAGATAGAGCAAGATAGAGCTTTATTTATACACAATTCACCACTAGCTTTAACTTTTTCACGTGTAAGACAATTCTCTTTGATATGATGCCATTTTTCAGCAAACATGGAACGTTGTCATAGTGATATGATTGCTTGTTAGTGATTAAAACACGCTGCTAAAGCTTGGTAATGTCAATATGACGGCGTTCCATAGTGGCTCAACAATTAAAGTTGTTGTACTGTACCTCTGTATGCATACTGCCGTGATGATTTTGATGAGCATTGCAATTATCTGAGTTAAAGTAGCAAATACAAATTTGACTCAAACACATAAGTAACGGCTGGCAGATGCTAAATATCCAGTTTCTGTGTTGAATAAATTTCTACCATTGATGAGTCATCCGCGGAGACGTTTCCATTCATGAGTATAAGCAGAGAAGTGGCTTTTCTAGTTTTATTGGCACTTATTTAACGAATTATTAGCTTAAATCACTAAAACATAGATCCAATGGAGAAGCTCGTGACAGTGGATGAAGATTGTCAGTTATCGTTTAACCTGGGATATGCAAAGAAGGACCTACGGTCGATCTACGATGGAATGTCGAACTCAATACTCCAATTTTAGTGGCACGAATTAAGCTATGAGTGGATAGCAAGTTATCTAGTGATTCTGAGACGTGTACAACGCAGCGGCAGCAAACACCGCAATATCAACGACGGGTGCCCTGAGGGCGTCCTGAGGTGAAACACCTGTCCGAAGTTTGACCACTAGTGCGGAGTTACGAAGTTTCTATACAAATCTTTGCGAGGCCTCCTAAACCACGACGAAACTTACAACCGACTTGATGTCCCAAAGAAATCATTTCGATACTAGGCTCATACGGTGATTAAAACCTATATACATTTTTTTTTTTTTTTTTATGTGAATAGGAAGGCAATTATGCTTGAGTTCTAAATAAAATGTAGGTATACACCTGTTATGCCTACTAACAAAGTACCTGACAATAAACTAAAGGGTTTTTGAGTTATACTATCATCTATTGATAAAGCAGTCAAGCACTTAGGTTATGAATTATAAAAAAATTACAAACTGAGCATTTGTTTTGAAAATTTCCTATGTAATTGGGTGGTATAGAACTACACCGATCATTAGTCTATAGAATTTCCAAACAAAAACTTAGATATTCGTGGGTAGGCACCCATTCCAGTCGTTTTTGCTCGTCATTAGAACATTCACCTATTGTTGAATATTCTAGCAAGTAGCCATTCGCAGTGTAGGTACCTATGTAATAAAACTTAGTCTGCAGGCAGCCGATCCTCGCACAAGTGCGTGTTAGGGTCGCACGCGCAGAGCCGCAGGCGCGCGCCGGCCCGCGGCGGGGCGGCCGCGCCACTTTCTATGCGGTCTGACCACAATCGATGTGCTCAGATAATTTCACTTATTACACCGCGTGCGCAAAAAACGTGTGTGGTCTTTTACTGGCCCTTCAATATTGATTAGGCAGTAAAGGCGGCGCGCTTGAGATGTCGCTTACTACAACTTTTGCACTGAGTTACAATTTAAAGTGTTATTTTTATTTTATTGATATTATTTTTAGGTACTGGTGTGATTTTGTCTCTAAAACACGTATTAACTGTTCTAGAGCAACATACCTACATTGGCAATGTCAAGAGGATGATCATTTAAAAGCTTGTTAAGTAGTTTGTTAGGTAGTTGGTTTTCGACCTAATTATGTCAAATCTTATACGTAGGATTTGGATTTCATCCAATTCTAGTAGATATTTAGTTGGTTTTACTTAAAATTTGGTATGTACATAATATACTTATGTAGCTACAGATGAGCTACAGCTAATAAGTGCAGCAAAGACATCTTTATTATTACTGTATTTTACAATTGCTGGCTGCAAACTCTTGTCGTGCTATCATGAAGTGTTGCACTTATGTCAGTTAATAAAAACAATTGTTTCAGACTTGTCTAAAACTTGTTTAAGTTTTTTGTGGCCAAACCATTGTCATTGGTCTGCTAAAAATGAATCGTTAGCTGGAATTTTGATAAACCAGTCATACGTCACCTGTCAACTATGACAATGCATATTGTCAACGAAGAGATTTCATTCTTACGGAATTCTCATTGTGTGCTCCTGTAGGTACCTTAACGAACACAAATTTAAATACAGAATTAGCATCACGCGCCTTCTATCTGTTCCGATCTAAATCGGCTTATCCCTTTACAACGACAACGCGCGCTGAGTGAGAGTACCAAATGATTGAATACAGTGCGGGCCCACTGTTGCTTAATGATTTTATAGAGCCTTAGACACGCAATGTATACCTTGTAAATGTTAATACCCTTAATACCCCTTATAGTTGATGTCGGAGTTGCTTAACGTTAGGTGCGCAGAGTTTTGAGCTCATTTGTCATCGGAAAGATAATAGTCAATGTTCGTCGAATCGACAATGGGTAATATTTTCTTCTTGTTAGGTTATCCAGGAATACACAACAACTATTTATAAGCATTACAGAACTATATTACCGTACCTTTGTGCTGTCAGTAGTTGTGTGTAATCGCAGCGCGACTATATTTTAGTGGGTTCAGTCAGATAGAAAAGCCAAGACAATGTTTATATTATTCTGTCTAGGTTAATAAAGAGTAAAACTGAATTCTTCCCTCAACATATTTTTTACATGTTAAAAACCAAATAAGCATTTATAACCAAATATAATTTATCTAAAACAACGCCATCTGAACAATAAAATATGTGATTTTACAAAGTTCCAGTCCATTAGTATTCGCGTTTCGGTCATTCTTCCACGCTGGTCTGGGAGTACGCAAAGAAAAAACATAGAATGTACTTGTTGCTTCTCTTCCCACGCAGATGTTAAAAGCCCATCGAGGGAATGGGCGAAAATCTTAGGAATCATGTTATAGGCGATGCGGCTAGATCTAAATCACTATTTTGGTTCCCCTTTCCACCTATACGACCACAATCATGCAAAACGTGGCCTTTAGGCCTTGTTACCTTAGGCTCTTGTCTACTCCGTAAGGGATAAAGACGTGATTTATGTATGTATGTATATTTCGGTCATTAAATAACTGTCCGTCTGGTTCCCTCTCGTGACTATTTCAGCCAATATGTTGAGGTGTACCAGCAAAGCTGGAGTACGTCAACCATAGACTTATAACATAATATATATATCTATGATTGGTGACTATTATTTATTGAAGTGTAACATATTACACTTCAATATATAATAGTTACGGTTACTGAAGTAAATCTCGGAAAAGCTCTGTTATTTAAGCAGTCCTTCGTTGATCACGACATAAGATCGGAATCATTTCAAAACGTGTTCAAGATGGTGACAAACCTTAACGGATTTGGTTAATTAACGATGTGCCCTTAATATTAGACGTTAAATATTAGATAGATAGATTCATTTATTTGTATTTGTAAATTACATTATATTTTTATGTCAAAACATAAGAAAGTCACAAAAAGATCGTCAAAAACAATAAGGTACAGTAAAACAATTCATACAAAACTAGAAATCAAAAATCCAATAATACTTACAATCAAGAAATAAATGTCAAATTCAATGTCAAAGTGATTAAAAAATAAAAAATAAAAGAGTATATAATAAAATTATGCAATAAAATGCGATAAAATGTCACACATTAAAAATAAATAAAAATGAAAAACAATATGGTATGGTAGTTGATTTGTACAAAGTACAAATGAACATTGAATGTCAGGAAAAAATCATTTCACTGTACTCTTTTACAGAGTACAATGATTTTTCCAAAAGAAGTATTTTTAATGGCGGCCAAATGTCTCGTCCAAACATTCATTTTTTAAGACAGTGGGTTTTTAAGCCACACTATACGCTAATCATCCTAAACGTAGCCTGTCTCTGTATACCCCGTAAGGGATAGGGACGTGAATTGTGTATATATGTTATGTATAAATAATAATAAGCAGAACAATATCTATAAGGACCTAAATCTACCTAAACAACTACTTAAAATGAGATTAACGAATTTGAACAAAAATCTCTAGCTTCTAAGGAAGAATAAGAATGTAGCTTAATAAATTAACGATAAACCTTATTTGTTGCGAGGTTCATCACAAAGCAATTAAAATAACATCTTTTGCATATAGTTATTATGTCAAGGGAAGTACATAGTTTGCTCACTTAATTATCCTTAATTTGACGTAACGTCGCTACGGCGTAGCACTATGTATGAGTTACGCAATAAGTCCGATAGATTCCGTAGCAAGCTTTCAGTTGATAATGAAATTGCTTTACAACAATTTAATGCGCTTCAAACTACTTTAAAAAAAAAACAAAAAAAATTACATGTCTTTGTTTTATGTACTCGTTGGCAATTGGTGGCATCTTTCTCGCCTTCTGCGTTAAGAACGTGTAGCGCAGGAAATGACCACGACGGTTAAACAAACGAGCGTCTAAATGAATAGTGCCATAAATCGGGGAAATCGTGGAAATCATCGGACATAACGCAATCTGAACGGCAGTATCGCGATTAGCTATTCAGTCTCGCTACTTTGGCTAATTAATCGACTCACAAACGGCGCCGGCCGCATTCGCTTAAATCGATTCTTTAGGTCAAAGGTTGCTGCCTATAAGCCAGAATAGGACAGGTATAGATTTCTCAGTTGCGCGGCGCCATTCCACTCGAAATGGCGAATCACGCCTCCAACACTAGACAGAGATAGAATTATCGATAGTGAAAAGCTGGTAACGTAAATGCAAACCAGACTCTTTACTTTCTTGTATAAGGTTTAAATTAAATTCATCGGAGCACGTCACGATCTCGATAGTACCGCTCGGCCAGGAAGTGTTTCGTTTCATTGTGTATATTATTGAAATTTATGCAGAGTATTACATTATTATTGAAATATTTCTAAAAACCATTAACACAGCTGGTGATTATTATGACGTTATGGTTAATTCGTAATGACATCGATCGTTTTGTAAATTAGTAAGCGTTTACGTTTACGATAATAGGCATCGGAACTATCTAATCAGTTACATTAGGTACGGTGTGTCAAGTGATACCTACGTTTGGGAATTACTATTTTTAGGGTTACTAGTTTCGCAATTTCGTTTGAATTTTACATAATTAGTAGCGATTGTCATAACTTTGTGGTGGTGCATACTTGCCATCAGGTGACCCGCTAGCTTGTTTACCTTCCTTGTCGTCAGTATAAAAAACCATAAGTATACTTACTTGAATATTCCAGGAAGTGGTTAGGTTAGTCGCCTGAAAACAGTTTCAAGTTTTTCTGTTATGTCAAAAAGAAAATAAATACCTAAATTAATTATGCTTGTTGAAAAATGACAAACATTTCAAAACTGAAAGGGAGTTTTCCAAAAGGGTACAAAAATGAAATTAAATATTCTTTTGGGGTCGCAGCGTAAGGTACAATTACTTTCAGATTATCACTCGACTTAATTATTAAGCATTTTTGAAACGGTGGTTACTCGTGGTTGTTGACTGTGAAAAATAAGTGAAAAGTTGAAAACAACCTCTACCACAACCTATAAACAAAGTGAAAAACGCTCGTACCATTGTTTGCTGGGCTCGTAGTCCTTTCGGGCGCGTATCAGCCAAAATCAATAGCGGCACTTCCAAACGGGCTTGTTTGTACTGGTGATAACGCAGTGCAACTTCACGACTAAATTCATGAAAAGAAAAAAGCAACAAGGCGAGATTATTCTAAATCTTTTTTCATAAAATCATCGTCTCTCATGGATGACGATAAAATCAAATCGATATGCTTGTCTTGTTGAGCAGCGATAAAACAAGTGATTAGGTATGTATACGATATCGTGAATAATTTCGTTTATTAGAGCATTACACAATTAACAGCAACTTTTGCATGCCCTGCAGTTAGATTAGCTCTAACTACAACAGCCTACAAGGAAGTTATTGAAGCCCGGCGGCACCCAAATGCATGACATTGCGTTGCGTGTCGTTGAAGTTATTTTTGTTAAATTAATACTTATTTCAGTTATTATTAGCTCCGCATGAAGTCAAATGTTTCTAAAAGGCATCTGAAAACTTGTATTTAAAAACAATTTTGGTAAAAAACAGCAGCTGCTTCAACTCGAGAAAAATTTAGTTGCATGATTTAATTTCGTACCTACGAGTGTATATAAGCAATACATAATCTCAAATTGTATCTGGTTGTAATCTAATGAAGCGTCGTCACACTCGCGTGGTTGATAACGCTGATAGCGAATTGCATTCACAAATTGAAATAATATACGTGTATCAATTGTGAGACGTACAATACCTACAGCCTACAGAATTATTTCTTCGAAGTAGAGCCTCCATAAGATTACGAAATTCGGCATTGTAAAAAGATAATAAATCAGTTTTTAGACTTAGTTACAATGCATAGAATTATTCAATGTAGACATGGTTCTAACAAATTTTTGCTGAAGAGCTTTTGAAAGTATATGAAAGTGAAAGAATAAATATTAATCAATGACGCGCAGAATTCGCGAGTAATATTTATTCTAATAAAGTTAGTAACTTTAAAAGTTAACAAAGCAACTTTTTTCATCCAAGAAGACCATTCTATGCAAGGTCTCATGCACAAGTGCATTTCACTCTTGAATTCTCAAAATAGCACTCACAAGCAATATACACAAATTATTATTATTATTAATAAGCAAGCGTCCTGGGTTCGAATCCTGGTAAGGGCATATATTTGTGTGATGAGCACGAATATTTGTTCCTGAGTCATGGATGTTTTCTATCTATATAAGTATGTATTTCTCTATATAAGTATGTATATCGTTGTCTATCCCATAACACAAGCCTTACTTGCGCTTACTTTGGGACTAGGTCAATTTGTGTGAATTGTTCCCAAATATTTATTATTATTATTATTATTATTATTATTAATAATAATATCCCGTTCACGTGAAGTTCTAGTTCAAATCCTTTAACTAGTAGATAACATTGATGGAACCTACCTACATACGCGTAAATGGTCATCGGCCACCTAATGTTCGACACTTACCGTCACTTACCGAAACCAGTTAAAAAATAATTAAACTCCAAAACGAATGTAGGTCAACAAACAAAGGTGGGGTTCGCGAAATAGTATGTTTTTCGAGTTTATCTTCCTGGGTACATTGCAGAAATATCGATAAGATATAACGACAGATAAAAATTGCCTGTGCAAATACAAGATGCATATTTGTACGTATGTCTTGTTACGGTCACCTAAAGTAAGCAAAATTTTTGTTGATTTGTTATTTTCTTTAATAAATCGAAAAAAATGGAGGAGGTTCTCAATTCAACGCGTATATTTTATTTAAACGCTTTTGTTTTAAAATTGTGGCCAAACTTTATAATTTCTATCATGTCATCTCAAAATAGGTATCTCACATTCACATAATAAATCTTCCACCTCTTCCAAGAAGTTGTTTTAGTCTAGTCATCATATGACTAAATTTCGGCACATCCAGATATTGGAAGTGTAAGTGTTTGAAAGAAAATTTTGCAGGTAATGTTTTTTAAAATATTCCGATTACATAGGAGCCGAAGCCGTGGTAGTCTAGTGGTTTGACCTGTGGCCTCTCAAGCAGAGGGCCGTGGGTTGGAATCCCGGGCTCGCACCTCTGAGCTTTTCGGAACATATGTGCAAAATTACATTTGAAATTTACCATGAGCTTTTCGGTGAAGGAAAACATCGTGAGGAAACCTGCCCACATCTGCCAAAGGAATTCAATCGTATGTGAAGTTCCCAATCCGCACTGGGCCCGCTTGGGAACTTATAGCCCAAGCCCTCTCATTCTGAGAGGAGGCCTGTGACCAGCAGTGGGACGTATATAGGCTGGTGATGAAATAGGTATAAATAAGCATTCGAATTTAAGAATATGGTAAAACGCTCGCACATATCAATCATCCAATGTAATTGTTTTCTCTTTGTAATGTAAATCTCATGGGAATAATAACTACGACTTAGAAAAGTTTACTGCCAAACCCCCGAATGTTATCATTTTCATTTAAAAGTCCAATATCTCTAAAACGTTTCAATGAGCATTGCGATTACCTAAATTAACTTTTTATTGAAATTAATCCGCTTCAATTCGCCCATTCGTTTGGATGCTGCGATGCCACACAAATAAGTACACAGATTAAACGTTAAACGTATAAGACCCATTTGATTTGTCGCGGAGTAAAAATATTTTTAAACCAAGTTTAATTCCACTGCATTATGTAATAATACGACCAGGAATAATGTATAATCACTTGTAGTTAGATAATATCTGACAAATAGCTGACTTGTAGCTCTGGGAGTTGCAGTAAACCTCTTACGTGAAGGATCAGATGTGGCTACTTAATTATTATGATTCCAATGGACAAGTGTGAAACAAGAAAGCCTTGTGGAAACATTACAAGTAGAACAGGTCCCAGCCTTGTATCGGAGTACATAAAGTGAAACCGCAGCCAGCCGCTTATCAATGCAATTTCATTATCTAGCAGACACCTGCCTAGCGTGCCTATCGTCTTAAACACTGTAAATACGCCAAAAACTTCATACAGCAAGCAGTTCACATATTTGTCTACGAAAAAGATTGTCAGCTTTTATAAATACATAAATAAAATAAATTAATCAAGCAATAAGGCAATTCAACAAAGTGATGAAGCATGAGAACAAAAAATGTTGACACCTACCCGAATACGTCGTGATCGTGATTAAAACTACATGGCCATGGCTCAGAAAATTGTCAAAAACGCTTATTTATTTGGTGTAAGTAACCACCTAGTGCAGTTAAGATGCCAAATATGGATCATGATGGAGGTAGCTGGGGAAAAAGACCCTTCTATTTAATGATTCTTATATTTCAAACATTTGGATTATCGGCATCTGTCAATATTCCGAATGTTGCCGTAAATAACGGTACAATAATATACGTTTTAGTGTACGTAACATTTTGCATATTATTGGGTGTTCCTCTGCTTTATATGGAGCTGATAATTGGTCAGTTTACGGGACTGAATGCAATCAACATTTGGAGGGTATGCCCCTTGCTGTCCCACTTCGGCTACGTTGTAATTTTTCGACAAATCCTGACTCTATGTAAAGACTACGTAATAGTTTCATTTTGTATTCATTATTTTTTGTTAAGTTTTGAAAATATAATACCATATTATACGTGCGGAAAGTGGGCTACGGAAGATTGTGACATTCTTAAGCGGAACTATACGATTTATCAGAATTGTTTAAGAACGCCTTATCTCGAGGATGCAATTAAGACTTGTGAAAATCTTGTTAGTACATATCCAGAGTGTCAATATTGGAAATACGTGACTTTAAAATCCAATCAGAAAGATGGAAGCGGCATATTGTGGCAATTGGCCATATCATCTGGTATGACCTGCATTGTTATATATCTGAGCTGTTTTAAACGAAAAACATCCATGGCATGGTTTATAGTACCGTTTACAATATATCCTAAACTCGGCTACTTATTGTTTATGATGGGGACATTATTACAAAAAGGAATAGTGATGAAGTTTGAAGAAGCTCTTGACTTGAACTGGACTCAATTTTCCACAGTATGTGACTTGACTCGTATAGTGGAAGAGGTGATACATTCACTGAGCCTGGGGTCGGGGCTGGCGGTGAACCTGGGCGCCAGCAGCTGGTTCCGCGCGCCCTGCTACGCCAACGCCGCCATCAGCGTGGCCGTGGGCGCCGCTTTCACGCTGCTCTCTGTTTGCACTACAGCCATGATGGCCTGTCCATATGCGTACAAATATAACAACTCACCGATGCATATATTAAACTCCAAAATGGTCTATTTATGTGAGAAAATTCCGAGAATGATTCGAGAATATGACAATAATTATTTTTGGATAATTATTGTATTTAGTTGTCACGCTTGCTTGGGTCTAAGGTCGGTCTCTTTGATATCTTTCAATCTATTAGAAATGTTTGCAGCTAAATATTCTAAAGTAGCGAAATATCCAGGACTATTTACATTCTGTGGTGTCGTCGGTTTGTTCTGTACTACATTACCATTCCTTAGCCAATTGATGCTAATGTTGCAAGCACACTCATACAGACGCTTTACTCAGTTAATATCAGTCTTTGTTGTTTTAACTGAATGTATCGTATTTGTTTTGTGGTACGGATTGGAAAGATTTTGTGAAGATGTACATTTTATGCAAGGTATTCGGCCTAGACCTTACATGAAGTTAGCTTGGATATCTTCTGGTATTATACTGTTCTATGTTTTCATTAAACAATATTATGCAGGTATAACATTTCCACAGGAATCTCAGCCTCTGACAGAAATAGTTGGATTCTGGTTGATAACATTAACAATGTGTTATGCATTATTAATAATGATTGTAAAGCTGTCAGTGAGCGCGTGCCGGCGGCGGTACGGGGCGGCGTCGGTGCTGGGCCGAGTGGGCAGCGCCAGCGCGTGGCGCCCGCGCAGCGAGCTGCTGCAGCGCAGCCGGGCCATGTTCTCTGCGCAGGCCATGACCAAGGAGTACCTGTACCGCCAGTACCATCTGCAGGCTGGGATCGTAGCGCGGCAGAAGAGAGCCAATACCAATTTTCAAAATCCTGCACATGCCCATCTATAATATTGCGGCTCTACGGATGAAGTTTTTGCGAGACTTTTATATTCATTAAAATATATTGCCTTATTACCATACAGGAGGTTTTTGTCATGCCACGTGTGTTGCTATAGTTATGAGTCATTGTATATTATTGCCTGTGGCTATTAAGACAAACTAGTAATGGTATTGCGTAATATTCTACTCCAAGAGTCAAATGACTCACCATCAAAAATATTGTAATACATACATAATTGTAAATTTAATACATAATCTTAAAATAATCAAGGCGAAATTTAATGAATCATCAGTGTGTTTTTTTTTATAAACCTGATTTAGCCTAATAATGTACTTTGTATATAAATAATAAATTACTTTGGCCATCCTTTAAGCCAGTTTTTAGGGTTCCGTAGTCAACAAGAAGCCCAAGCTTCGCTATGTCCGGCCTTCCGTCCGTCCGTCTGTCTGTCTGTCCGCGGCTCAGCTCAGAGATTCTTAATTCTTTTCAATGTAACGAGTAATAGTTGACCAAATTATAAAATATACTTGAAACCGTGAAAAATAATAATTATGTTCAAAATATCTACATATTATGACTGGCAACTACGGAACCCTATACTGCGCGTGGCTCAACGCGTTTTTGGCAGGTTTTTTTTTTATAATAATACAATGATTTTCTTACATATAGCTACCAAATACAGGAGCTAAATATTGATCAATATTAAACAAAAATGATTTTGTGTACAGAGATTCTCTAACTCACTCACACATACGTAAAAATACTTATTATTATTAGGTACTACTTAATAAACGATTATTGTGTTTTGACTTTAGAGCAAATTTTACACACATTCGATACACGTAGATATATAATAGGAATAAATACAATATACTTAAGAATAGTAACCGATATGGTGTAAAATGGGCCCCACTCGGCATAATGTTGTGGCAAGCCGCAACGCTGTTTTTCAGTGGGACCCAGATGCAATTTGCAGATGCAGACAGACTATTCTTGTCAGATGCTGCGGCATCTTAAACTGGAAAGTTAAAGCCCTTATCTACTTCAACGTCCGACTTTTGTATGGAAAAAGAGTTATAGTTAAAAAAGTGGCGCGCCAAGCTGTCTGCTACTGGCATGGTGGCGGGACCACGCAACGCATCTGATACAAACAACTTTTACAATGCCGTGTTCACGAGAGTCGCATACTGCGGGCAGACGAGAGACGATGCGCGGCGATGCAGCAATGTATCAGCTCACCAGCGGAACCATCAATTTTGCCTTAAGTGGTACAAGTAATAGTGTAAAACGCGACACAAAGACCTTAAATTAAAAAGTTGCCTACCGACTTGAATAACGAAGTATTCGAATAGGGTTTCGATTAAATCATGGCTACACACAGCACACATGCATAGGTTGAGTGTCTGTGAGACGAGTGCAAATCCAGTTCGAGGCACATTGCGTCATACAAATGGAACATTTAGAATGTTTGACCCGGCGTCAAGACCGACCAGTATCCGCAGTGCGCCACCGACGACTCCGCGTGAATTCCAACCATTGTCACGACATTACCTATACATACCATACTCTACCCGTACTGCAGAGCCTACATTTTCTCTTATCTATACATATATTGAACTATTAATAACGATATGGGTACATAGGTAAAGGTAACATGAGCGGTTTAAGAAAAACAGACGTCGTGTAAGTGACATTTTGTAAAATGTAGCTTTAGTTTTTAAGCGACTCCAAAATAGAAGGTTTATCTTCGTCTGTATGTATTTTTACCCACGACGGAACGGAGAATGTATATATATGCATTTAGGGTGATAGATTGTGTGTGTGTGTATGTGTGTGTGTGTGTGCATGTGTGTGTGTATAGACATGTATTCAAGGGAATATTCGTAGGAAAGAATTTTCATGTAAGATGCTGCACACATGTTCTCTTCAAAAATGTATGTACTTACGAACCATTGATTTACTTATACACATTTTTCAGGAAACAGTTTCAGAAAACATTTTTCAGTAGGCTTATTGTCTAACTCGCTCGCAATCGCCATCGTGTTCATTTTGACAGTTCTTGTATGAATGTGACACCTAGCTGATTCCGATGCCAATTGTCAACCCATACAAGAACTGTCAAAATGAACACGATGGCGATTACGAGCGAGTTAGACAATAAGCCTACAGGTACTCTCAACCTGATATACCTCAATATTCCTTAATCTTTAAGTTTTTTGCACAACTAACGATTGGCCCGTTAGTCATCATCGTCTCACTCTACGTGTACCTATACAAATTAGTCTAAACTTAGGACTCTAACTTTAGTAACACTGCCACAGTATACACAACAGTATAAACAACATGTCACCACTGTCAACTGAATGGCGTTCCGAAACCCATCACTATAAGTCTACTGCTATCTCAGCACCCACACTTAGTGATTCTGCAGTTGCCCAACTGCTAGGTGCTTTACGAAAAAGTGTCCATATCGGACGGTTGAGTTATTGGTCGGACGGCGGTGTCTAAAAAGGCTGTTAAGGCTTGAATGGCATTACGATCGGCGGTGTTTATCGGGCACGTAACCTGCCGTGTGCGCTCGCGCTGACCAACATTCGGCCGCAGACTCATCCGCGCGCAGACTCGGCACTCGGCACGTCATCAAAAAGAACTGCCTCTTAATCATGTAGGAGCCCTAGTAATTGTGTAGGTAATTGCATGTAGCAGGGCTATGTTTAAAACCGCTTATGACCTCTATTTTCAAGGAAGGGCCTTTATTTTTAACTAATGCAGATATCATGAGTAGAAAAAGAAAAACGAGGTAAAAGCATGCATATTAAGTGCATTTTATTTTCAGAACAAATGACGATATTGCCGTCGCGTCATAATGATTTAAGTTGGTATGTAACCTTAACTAAATACCTACCCACCAGCGACATTACATCACCATTGATTATTTTACTTAATATCTGTATCTTTTATTCCAACGTAAAAGAGGTCTTTGGCGGCTGCAGTAAATTTTCCGTTGCAAATATTAGTTTTTATTTTACACTTCTTTTTGCCCGAACTACAATTCTCTTCTGAATTCGAGAGCTTAGATTGTTTATAACTTTTCTTAATGGTGTTGCCATATCTAAGTTTGGTGAGGTCTGCTGAGCCGATCACTTTCGTCGGCGCTCGCGCAGGTGTCCCGCCCTCCCCGCGCGCCGCCGCACCGCCACAGCCAACTAACGGTGCGTTTTGTTAAGAAAAGTCAACACATACATTGTATTACTCTCGCACTAAATACTCGCACACTCTATGAGGTAAATAACTCATTTAACTAATAAACAGCTAAGTCTCCGTTTGTGTAATTACGCATTTCACGAGCCGCTAATCATGGTAGCGATTAATAATTTTCTCTTAGTGCACATTTCGTAATAGACACGTTGGAGTTGAAAAATAACATGCCGGTTAACGGTTATGCTAATCAGGCTTTAAACTATTTAGTTTTAAAATAGTAACAGAGACCAACAACCAAGCACTTTAGTCTAGCAAGCGTTTTCCCTTTTCCCTCTCCTGACGCTCTTTTTGTCATTCATATTATTATTATTATTATTATTAATAGGCCAGCAACTGTAAGCGTGAGCAAAAGGAATGGATTTCAATTTCCGGGTTAAACATCTCTGGGTGCTATGAAATGGTAGCTGTGTGAAACTCTATTCATGTTTTACATGCTTTTATTTAATTTGCAATAAATAGCGAAAAGCAGAAAAGTTCTTGGTATGTTCGTACAGGTTTTGAAAAGATTTAGTGTGAGTTGCACTAAGTAACTATAACAATAATTATTAACCATAACCGACGATTTTGACTTAAATTGAAAGAATAAAAAAATCGTCTAGTTAATAGTTTCATCGAAGGAATCAGATTCATATCATAATGATTAATTACCTATACATTTAAATATTTTGAAACGTTGTCATTTATGAAATTTATTGTTTAGACATACACCCCCTTGCAAAAAATCGGGCACCTATGGTTTTCCAGATTTCTTGTCATTAAAGCTTAGAAAGTACCTAAGTTAAAATACAAAAACCATGAGTGCCCGTTTTTTTTGCAAGGGGGTGTATATAGGTGCCGCATTTTACTTTAAGTAGATAGGTACTTCAATTATTTACATAAAGTTCAAAAAATAATAAAAACTAAAATTACTATTTGACTACCTTTGGAAAACAGTTTCCCTCAGATTCATACTTAAAACTGCACTATGGAATATGAATGGAATTTATAAGCAATTAAAAGGATTATTCGCATTTTTTCATTGGAACGTCAAAAGGCACAATTCCGTTGGACAAATGGGAATTACACATACGAAGACTTAGTCCAAAAATTACCCTTTCACAGTATGGACCTCGCGCGGTGTCGATAAGCATTTTCAGACCAAGGCGACCGATAAGTCGTCGGATATGTCAACAAAAGATAACTTGCGCAAATAGTGGAGCAAGTCGTGGAGTCGATGACTTGGCTTTATGGTAATCGCGACGAAAAATTTAAGTTACGATAGATTTAAAAGTATCTCTAAGTAATTATGAGTAGGTAATCATGGAAGACTGTAATGGGAAAAAGACAAAACAGCATACTCAGATGCTAGAAATTCACGATGTCCAGTGTATCGTCTGTCTACTCTTATGTGCCGAGACCTGACTGAATGTTTCAAATCTGCATTTCAACTTTTGCAAGATACATTGATAATTTTATCGCGGCTTTGCGTCACTAAGCGCTACCTGTATCGTGGCGCCATCTAACCCCTTATTCATAAACATAGCAAATGTAATGTTAGTAAAGTTAAAAGTTATTTTATACTTAACATAATTTAGCTAAATTATTGTAGTAGCTTTTTATAAATAAGGTGTTGCGAGCTCTTTCATACCTATATACATTTTGACACTACTTAAGTACCTACCTAAGTATTATTATTTATAGTTTTTTTTGTCTTTTGACTTTTTTCAGTTATTGTTGTTCTTGTATGTCGTTTTGTTTTATTTATGAAATATGATCATCATTTTAGGGTTATAAGTGTTCATACATAATTTAGGTACCTGCAGTATGATCATTAGGATAATAATAATTACCAAATAATGAATTTTTCATTATCAGGGCATTTTACTGGTAAAACTAACAATAAGTGAAATAAGTTTAACGGGAACATAGTGTAAGTTGTTTTTGTCTGCTCTCGAAAAGCTCGATCAACCAACACACCTTGATAACGTACATTAATTAAGTCAAACATCGGATATCATCTGCAAAAGGCAACCGCACTTGACAATTGATTCCAGTGTATTTGTCCGTGTAAATTATACTGAAAGCGTAATTAGTACATTTATTATTAGCATTAAGACGGTAGAGTTGTGCTCAGTGAGTGGTTTGAAATGCTCCGCTCGCATATAACTCACTCCGCGGTTACAAAGAAGCGATACTTCTTCCTCCGACACGCTACGTGGCGGCGGCGAATCGTAACAAAAACTGAACACCAAGATTCATACATAACATAAGTAAACAAAGTAAGCATTAGGTATTTATAAAATGTGTACACGCAAACGGAAAACGTTTAGTATCTTTTTTTCACTAATTGAACTAATTTTTTAACGTTTTTTAGTGGAATAGACAAGTATGTATCTTCCGTAAAATTATAACATTAGACAGTTACATTACGTTAACATGTACAAGTAAGTAGGTATCTAGATTGTTACGCTTTACGTTCCCATACTATTTTTTTTAATCCATACAGGTATGTGTACTTACTTAATATAACCTACCTACGCAAATATAAAAAAAGAATAGCCAAAGCATAAAATGAAGACGGGTTTACTTCGACAGCTATCTCGATCATTGATTTGATCTATATTAATATACCGACATATTTTAAAAAAGAGCACTCGTACCTAAGTGAAAAATCGAATTTAAACTTTTTACTTTTGTGCAAAACAGCAAGTGCTGCCTCTACTGGGATTTGAACACGCAACACGGTCGGGTCGTAAGTAATTAGAGTGTAAGATATAAAAAAAATAGATAACTAAACCTGAGTTAGGATTTACATTTGACACTTCAGTTTCTTCTCAACCCTTGGTTAGCAGTTAACTCTTGTTGAACACTTAGTAAGAGCCCGCCTAGTTACCTAAGTCGTCACAAAAGTCATATAATGTCGATAGCTTTTTCATGAAACAGGGTAGACAAACAAGAATGCGTTGCCGATGCTGCGCCGGCGTCGCCTCGGGGTAGAAAGCCCCGAACTCCGCGCCGACACGCTGGCAATTGGGCCACATGCCCTTTGGAATCTGTTGTACGCGTCGGGACCTCAGCACAAGCCTGGCTTGACCTTTACTCTGCTTTGCTTGCTTAATTGGACGCACGGTGGCATTAGTTAGTGAGCATTATAGTTATGAGCTAGAGCAAAATGCTTGTTATAAAACAAGCTATAAAACGAGTCCAGTTTTGTATATTGAGCCAGAGCCGAAAGTCGAGTGATATCGTTTGAGTGCGTTTGATTGTTGAATGTTCGTTAAATTAAAAAGAGCTACTATTTACTAAACCAGCATCCTTGCGGTCCTGAGGGTGCGGTCTAGCTAAATAAGACATGTTTTGGTAAAATAATTAATTATTGTAAATTACCAAATTTGTTTAGCAATTGTATGATTTAGACTATTAGTGTTATTACCCGTCGGACGTGCCTAATCGAAGAGTTTAAAAATAAATAAAAGGAAATGTATTAACAAAAATTTTCATGTTTTCTTATTTTTTAACAACACAATAGGTACTGAAGCAATACAAAAAGATCAAAGTATTATTAGTTTATATATTATATATTAGTTAAATATAAATAGCTATGACAATTATACATGTAAGTATTTATTTATTAAGTACACATTTCAAGCAAAATTCACACGGTAGGTGTTATAGTTGTAAACACACGCTGACAAATTCAATTTAAAATATCCAAAAACCGGAAATAAAACATAAAGTTAAAGATTTATGAAAGAGAACACTCCATTTCCGTCCATCGCTTAAGAAAATCAGACACAACGTAGCTATCTATCTATCTGACCACATTAGCTTCTTCTCATCAAGTGCGCATGCTTGTTCAGATGTTTTTGGGAATCTAGGCAGTTCTGATGTACATATATAAATGCGACAGTAACGGTCTTGGGTACCGCGAGCAGGCTATAGTCTCATCATCACTACCTAGTATAAAACAGTCGCTTTCCACTGTCTGTCTGTCTTTCCCTAGATCTTTAAAACTACGCAACGGATTTTAATGCGGTTTTTTAATAGATAGAGTGATTCAAGATGAAGGTTTATTTATATGTATAATTCTACGCAGACGAAGTCGCGGGCAGAAGCTAGTGGTTTATAAAGATGAATGGCACTGCCAGCCATAGGAGCATTGCCATTAGATCAGGACAATCTGAATAAACTCTCAAGATGTCACACATTGAAAATAAAAGAGGGCAGTGACGTCTCGTTTCCAGAGAATTGAACCGAATATGACCAGGAAAAAAAAATCTACCATAGGTACGTTACAAATGGGCCTCAGGAAGGTTCTTGAGAAGCAAAGAGTACACTCATAAAGGTTCTATAATAATGGCACCCTCCTTAGGTTGGCATCGCACGAGAGCCGCGTAACATAGCAATTTAATTTCACGCAGATAAAATAAAGTTTTATATATAATGGAGTTGGAACGTAACACGGGTGTCGACAAAAATACCTAAATCCTTCACACTCTTAATACAAGCTCTCTATTGTTTCTGATTCCAAAATACTTTCACTGAGCAATGAGCATGCAATCGTCAAGATGTGAGATTCCTAATTCAGAAATGAGCATTTGGCCACATTAAAATGCATTTTACTAGCGACGCTCCATTGGTATTGGTACACAGAGGTTACGTCCTGTGCAAAGCCGTTGTGTCGGTCATTTTCATTACCCCATGTAATGAGTTTCCAGTTATCTGCCTATAATCACTTAGCATGCTTCAAGACTGCCTCAAGATTATTGATCATTATGCCAAAAGTAGAGGACCAAGTATTGAGCCCTGACCAACAACAGATAAGATGACGACGTCTGTACTTTACAATACTAGTATTGCTACCTGTCATGCAAATAATAAGCAAACAGCTTAAGAAACTTTGCTTATGAAATCACAATGAGATAATTTTAAACAAAATTATATTAAAACATCCAAGTCCCATGGATGCGTAGTCTGAGCGAGCTTTCCTTTGAATGGAAAAATGCGCTCCGAAGCCGGTTCTTTCATACCTTCCGGATTCCCAACCTGCTACTCTAGGTCAGCCCGCATCGCGCCGTCCCACTCGCACGTATGCTGCCAGACGGAGATTACAAGTTCGATTTAGGGTCGCGTCGCTCTAACCTAGATTGTCTGGGCTCGGTAGATGTATTATGCTCTAAGATTGCCTGGAATCAATTTTGGTCGTGGACGGTATTCCAGCGAATCATTTCGTATTACATATTAACGTTATAAAATTATCATAGTCACCATTCAAAGATTTAAGATACCTAGGCAAATAAATAAAATCATTAGCTTAATTTTTTATGAAAAGTTTTATTCTGGGTGTTACCCGTGTGTGTGTAGGTAAGGTACTTACCTACTTATTGGAAACACGAACTGTATAGTAAACTATTTAATGGATGATTCACTCATACTCACTTTACGAATTGTGTGATGATAGTGCGATGGTAAACAAACACCATATTCTAAGTGAATAGAGTCTCGTTAAGTTTGCTTATTGATACGCTGCGATAACAGTACGGGGTATAGTCGGTACTCATCGCTATTTGAACATGGTATCTAACACCACCTTCGCGGATTTTAGCTTTATCAGTGTCTTTAATGTTTAACAGTTACAATTTACCTAGTAGTGCGATATGGAAATAAAATCGTACCGTTGACTGTCAGGATTCGATAGCTATCAATATTAAAATAGTGCAGTATAAGACACGGGGGCGATTTTTGAAAGCACATCACTCGAAAGTACCACTCGAAAGTGGTATAAATCTGTTTATATCTTCAAAACTACGGCTCTAATCAAACTTTTGACTAGTCCACATGATTAATGAGGGCCGTAAGTATCTTCTAAGCTACTCGTATTTCAAATTATCACAATTTTTCACCACTTTCGAGTGGTATTTTCACACATATGCTTTCAAAAATCGGATATTGTTATGCCTCTTAATAAAGCAGTACCTATCCCAGCATATTGCCCTCGTTTTAAATTAAATTGGTATATTTTTATTTTATGTAATAGTTACTTCTATCTGAAATTTGCTGCTCTACGGCTGAATATACACAATACTTTCTAGCACTAATCTGACTGAAGGGCAGGGGCTCAACCAATCCTTGTTTTTTTTTTATTGCGTATGTATTCTTGGGGCCAGTTAAATTATTTAATATTTTTTAACTTCCAGACCTTAGCTGAGAGAAAAAATAAATAAGCCGGATCCAATGATATTGTATATATACAGTGAAACCTGGATAAGTGAGAAAACTCCATAGCTGGAACTCATGCTGTGGTCCCGGCACCTTGGCACTGAATTACCTCTGTTAGTGGGACAACACAGACCTCTATATCTGGGATTCGTTCTTTCGATTTTATCGTCATAGTTACCTCTATAACTGGGACTTGGAGCGTATTTTACCTCTTTTACTGATATTATATTATAAAGAACAATTTTTCTTAATTGTTTCCTTCGAATTTCACTAGCAATGACCTCTGTAACTGAGACAAATTTTTATCACCTCTGTAACTGGCACTAAGTACGTATTTAAATTTTCGTTTTATTTACTAAATTTACCCGCTAATTCGGTACTTGGCTAATTTTGTGCCTCAATGTCCTCCCGGTTTAGTTTTGTTTTGCTATTATCGGCGTCTATTTGTTAAATGTCGAAATTAAGGTTCAAATCTTTGCTTGCGTTTTTTTAAAAACGTACTTTGATTATTTTTGTTTATTCCTTCTTTTAATTACTAAGGTAGGTATGTATAATGTTTCCACAATACGTTATTTTATTTCATAATCGCACCTCTATAACTGAAAATAACCTTTATTTTCACCTCTATTAATGGGAGCCTCCATAATTGAGACAGATATTTATTTATACCTGGCTATCTGAAACACTGGGTAAGTGGAATACCTCTTTAAGTGAGACTAATTTACAGGTCCCTTGAAGTCCCAGTTATCCAGGTTTCACTGTACTAATATATCATTAGCCGGATCATTAAATCGGTTCTATAACTTAAACATGTCTTGTCAATGGATGGTGGTGTTCATTTACCATCAAAATAACCTAAAAAATTCACCCCTTCCATCATCCAAGTTTGTTTTTGTCATTAATTATGGAAATAATACAAGATTATAAGCTGCCTCAAACAACTACCTTAAAATGTCTATTAGTCTTTGGAATATGAAGTGTTACTACCTATGAGAATAGTTCTTTGACGATACACGCCGCGCTAGAAGACGCTGCCAGGTTGCCTAAAATAATTGAAAAGTTATTTTATTATAACGAACGTGATCGAGACGTGTTTTCCGTGTCAAAAACTTAAACTAGATTGAGAGGTTCTGGTTATGTATATAGAAAGTTTCTATATTGTTCGCATACGAACAATCAATTTATTAATAACAGCGTTAAGTTCTTTTCACAAATAGGTAACAGGAATTTGGAAGTATACAAGACGTACCTACCTGCTTACCTATTTATGTGCATGCTTCAAGACTTCATTTTCATCCGAGTAGTCTTTCGATTTCGCTCCCGCTTTATTATTAAACTCTAAAACTAATGTACATTTAGGCCTAACAGTGATTAGCTACTATTAACCTGTGGGTACAAACTTTACTATTAGGTAATGATATGCTACATACACACATAACTACACACAAAGGCATAATCGATCAGGTATTGAGTGCGATCATTGTGTTCGTCAGTTGGACCGTGAATCCTGTCACTGTCCCCCTCCCCCCATCCCTACGCCTCCCCCCCGATCATATTATGAATCTCATTTACGTTTGCGCTTACGCAACTGAGTAAAATCACTGAAGTGTGTAAAGCTAATTGATAGCATTGGCAAAAAAAGTCAGATCGTGTAACATTGCTAGTGATTGATGTTGTACAAAGTTGTTTCCAGTGGACGCTTTTTATTACAATCATGAGCACGAGACCTTTTCTATTATTATCTTGGGCGCAATCGCATTCGCCATGTCTTTCTACGTAGGTACGTTTTATATTTTTTCACAGACACAAATGGTGAATGACCTCCGAATTTCCACATTGAATAATATTGTTTTATTAAATAAAGTTTCTATATAATATTTTATACATACCAAAATTGTATATTTATTAAAATAAAGTTTTACTATAATTGTTTGACATTTCACTTTTTCACTTTTTTCCTCGCACACTTTATTTTTAAATTCTGTATCTAATTTGCTATTTTATAAGTTTTGCGTTTCAAATTTTAAAAGTGAATGTAGAGTTAGACCAGTGTTACCTACATATACTTACTTCAAAAGTAGAGAGATGTATATTGTGACACTCCCCACAAATTAATAACTTTACTTTGCTCTCCACGATATAGTGAAGTTAAGCCATGAAAATGCAAACAATTCCATAGCCAAGCACAGACCGCAAAGAAGCTCGTGTTAAAATGTAATTTTAGAAAAAAAGTTATTTATTTTAAGGTAGCAACGGCGCTTGCTGCGCACGGGCAGCCGTCATCATGATGTAACGAGGATGCGAGGAAGCGAACAATGGCCGATGTCACAGTGCGCGAGGGGCTAATGGTGCGTTTAATATTATTTTACACGCGGGGAAATGTAACGTATCCCGATTACCGAATCCAATCGAACGTTCAAAGGCCGACCAGTTAAATGATTTGGTTTTGAGTTATAAATTACAATTTTAAATAGTGTCCTTCAGGTTCAGTGTTCAGTGTTCAAAATCAGTGTGAATATCAGGCGTTTGTGAAAGGAAGAGTTTTATTTGTTGATATTAATATTTTACATCAGTGACTTTTTTCCGACCAGCTTTCACTATTTTTTCATTTTAAAATTCTTCAGTATTATTTATGTTTTGCCGTGCTCAAAATTAAGCACGACGCAAGTCGAATCAAGACGCGGACTGCAGTCGCAAGTATTTTCGGTCGTTTCTTGCGAAACGCTTATTATTATTACACCTAAAGAAGTTCTTCTGAAAAGACTGACAGCAGTCAGATCGTTCCTGACACAAACCTACAATCGTAAGTTCTGTTTCAGTTTTCGTAATCTGAATCTCATCTTTCATAAACTGTGACTGTGACTGTAACTGTGTGGTCTTTCTGTTCCTGGAAATGCATTTGCTCTTTGGCTAACCTGAACAGGGCTTCGATTCTCAATGCTATAAAACGCTGTCGTAAACATTTAATTTCGTAATAGTTTTACTACTTTGGATTTATCATGCAAACTAACGATGAACATTGATTTTGATGATTACGTCATCTTTTAGCAAAATAAAAGTCATGAATTGTTCGGGAAAACATTGTGTATAATGTTGAAACAAACCTCCGCATTAACACCAGTGACAGAATTTTATTCGAGCCACATTCCGCAGCATAGCCGAATCTCACACATTAATGTTCAGGCTTTAGGCACCTCTTCATTCAAGCAGTTAAATTAGTTTCACAATCTGATACATAATCAAGTTATTAAAATAATGGGTTACAAAAGCCAAGGGTCGGTGAGATTGACCATTCGAATCAGTTTCCACCGTACACGGGGTCGCGCGCCGCTGCTCACAACCTCATAACGATAAAAATTGTGACTTCCTTTTCTACACTTCAATAAGTTTCGATTTCGTTGTTCACAATATACAAAACACTATCACTATAGACGAGGACAAAATCTTCGGCGATAAATTAAAGTGAGCTAAATAAGGTTCTAAAGGGTTCTAAATTATTTATACGTGAAATTTGTACCAGTGCCATACAAAAAACGACAGTCTTACTTATTTAAAACAGTGATTAAATCGATCCTTAAAGGTGTATCAATCGATTACATCCGACTGCAGGCGGATGATTGCATACTTTTCTCTACTTTTCTCTTATTTATACGTGAAATTTGTACCAGTGCCATACAAAAAACGACAGTCTTACTTATTTAAAACAGTGATTAAATCGATCCTTAAAGGTGTATCAATCGATTACATCCGACTGCAGGCGGATGATTGCATACTTTTCTCTACTATTATAATACCTTATCTGAAATTAGTGTGTACCTACGTTTATTCAAGATTTCAATTAGAAGTACCAAATTTCAAATTTCTAGGACAACTGCAAGTAGGTACTTATTCATAGATTTGGGTAGCACGGCCATTTGTATACATAGAAACACTTTTTCTAATGACTGTATCTTTTGATTGAGATAACTTAGAAGTTTCATTTTTTCACTGTACCAAGTAGCAGATACAGGTAGGTATGCTTAGTGTAAGTTTTCGGTCACAAAATACGTGTTAACCGCGTTTGCGATAAAATGTGAAACAGTATGAGAACTGTGTATTATTATTATTTTGTGAATTGTATCTGTTTCTTTATATTTGTACAATAAAGCATTACTTACTTACTTACTTACTTTATTGCCAAAAGGCGTCGACGTGACCCAATTACCAAGGAACGCTTTCTGTTCATCGGTCTGTCACAGAACTATACCTTTTGAACCGTAATATTTAGACACTTTGAAAATTTCACCGTGTATGGATGGAACCGTTTTTGGATCCCTTCGTTGTAGGTCTACCTATTCTATCTGTTTGATTTTCTGTCAAGCAGAGATACTCACAAGAAAAAAAAACCTATAAGTACGAAGTTTTCTACAAAGTATATGCCATTGATCTAGTATCTATCATGAAATTTGGCAAGAAGCAGTTCTCATAGCATGAATAAAGGAAAAAAATCTAAAATTTTACTTAGGTACATACAATGGTGTTAAGTTCATCTAATTTCAATAGATGCCCGATGCATCTTTTCAATAGACAAATGTTAATATTATGTATATTATGGATTTGTGTTGTGTTGTATTGCATCGTTAGGCACGAAAACCTCGGTGAGTGGTTCTGACTTGCAATTGGCCGGTTTATTAAATCTTTAATCGATAATGTTCGTTAGTTTCCTACCAACGAGCACCAAAACCAGCGCTTCCTTCTAACTGTATCAATTATGTACAAATAGCTAGCTACAAAAACAGACACGATTCTTTCATTCTGCTTTGTAATCGGAATATAGGTAATTAAGGAATAACATTGTAAATATTGATACATTGCACATTTTTTTAGCAACTCACGAAGTTTTTACGCCACGGACAGCTGCAGTTTAACTACTTCACTTATGATACTAACGAAGTAATCGTACCTACTAAAGCACTACCTGCCACAATGCTATTTGTCAATGCAAGTTTAATTATATTTCACCAAAAATTTACGTCACTATTATCACGTAATATCATAGTCATCACGTGCGATAAGAAGTTTATTTACCTTTAGATCCTTACAGCTATCTAATTGGACGACAATGTTAATTCATTTATGTAAATCATTATCATTTTACTTAATCATGAGTTCTTGGCTCGATTTAAAATTGATAACGGGCGTATGTACCTAAGTATAACTAATCTGTACCGAGAAAACTGAATATATAGCTTTTTCTGAAGTGAGTCAAATTTGGCTTGCAGAATCTGACCCGATCTAGTGATAATAGAAGCTTTTTTCAAACTTGCAATAGTTTGTAAGTTTGAAAAAAGCTTCTAAAAACTTGGCTAGCTGTATAGAAACTATTGAGAATACATTTCAGTGGTTCTTAGAATTTTCGTGTGTCTGTCTGATTATGATTACATAAACCTGAAAAAATTCACACTTGTTTATTTAGGCGGTCGATTTAAAATATCAAGCTTCTGAAAGTTTTATAAAGTCATATTAAAAACATTATTTCATACAACTTTTGAACCCGAACTTTTAAGTGGATTTGAAGACGATTTTTAAAATTGAAATGTGTTTAAAAGTGGTTCAGATAAAAATACTAGTACCAAAAACATGTTTTCATATAATTACCTCAAAATAATTTGGATTAGATAAATATTAAATTAATTTCATAAAGCTTATTCAAATTCGTTACCTTAAGTAGTAGTTTTTTTAATTCTTCATGAAAGCGACGTTGGAATTGCAAAAAGGTACAGTCAGCATCTTAAAAATATCTGATGAATATAATTGAAAATACTTAAGGTATTTCTGACGCCGACTGTACACGTCTAGCTCTAGCACCATCTCGTGTATTTAAACCAGGTACTCCAAATTCAAAAAGCTAAAAGCTTGAGCAAAAATAACGGGTCACGTTCCATACAAAGTCGTAAGGAAAGCGAGCCGTGATTTTCCCTCGTCGGTGTAGGTTGAACACTGACCTGCATCTGCATCTGAAACCAGGAGTCGAGGAGCCCGGAGGCATTCGGAGCACCCCAGCGGCTGCCGCCAGGGACGATCTGAACATTGAAGCACTCAGTCAAATTACGCGTCGACTATTTTACATTGAAGGAGGATGGACATCCAATGGGCTTTGTTTTAGTCTCGTTTCCATTTGGGTAATTTGTGAGACTTTATTTTGTTTTCATCGTAATGTTACTTCTTATTGATATTTTTCAAGGAAAATCTGGCTATTGCTAATAAAATTACAAAGTGTTTTTTTTTTAATACTTTGGGATGTAACTGATTCTGGCGTTTAAGCCTAGTCACTTGATACGAGCATGTGTAAACGTAATTTATGAAATAAACACTAAAACACAGAGAATTCGAATTATTTACCTAAGTGTTCCATCAAGTCTCTATAATTATTTTTCATTATTGATTTAATTTCAACTTTTAAATAATGTACGGGTGGGTACATACAAATTACTTAACTGTAAAACCTTTTCAGAAAAAGTACCCAATTAGTAAAGTTACGAGTACCTACATAAAGACAAGAGCCCTTAAGAATAGCCACTTAATAAATGTTTATTGTCGGATCGAGCGTGTCAAACAAATCATGCCGCTTATAAACCATGTATTTAACAATTCAAATCTTCGTTTCATGGCTCTCGGATCGACATCGATTCTATCTATTTTGAGGCTAATAATAAAAAGCTGACATCGAAGCTATTCATTCAAAACTATCAGCTTATTATGCAAATGCTAAGATTGGAAACCATTCGACACTGTATTGTGGACAACAAACGATTCGTATTATTCATAACCGTACTTCTTAAGCTTTCATAAGAAAAAGTGGAAGAACCGATTTATCGGTGACATATGAGATTCGACCAGTGCTTCAGGCCCGTTCGGTGTATTCATATCTACCTATAGGGTTTTTATAATGACTTTGGATTGGATGTCGTAGATTACCCTCGCGAAAAATATATAGATAAGTTATCCGAATCCGAATGATTTTTTTACCGGTGGCAACCCCTTTAGTTGCTAGTGAAAGGGCTAAAGGTACAGTTAAAACGAACCATACGTTGGAGGACACAAGCCATTCGTACGCTAGTCTTTATCATAACCGCTATTACTAATACAATGATTTCCTTTCGCCCAGGGGCCCGATTTTTGAAAGCACATGTGTGAAAATACCACTCGAAGGTGGTGAAAAATTGTGCTGAATTTGAAATACGAGTAACTCAGAAGATACTCACGGCTCTTATTAATCATGTGGACTAGTCAAAAATTTGATTAGAGCCGTAGTTTTGAAGATATGAACAGTTTTATACCACTTTCGAGTAGTACTTTCAAGTGATGTGCTTTCATAAATCGGGGCCCCGGGGCCCAGAATTAGAGGGTTTGGCTGTAGTTCCCGCGCAGGCCCAGCGCGGAATAGGAACTTTGCATACACACACGTACCATCAAACTGCTAAACGGTTTCCTCGCTGTGGTTTCCTCCACCGAAAAGCTCGAGATACTTTTCAAATGCCTTTAAGTAATATTGCGTTTTTTCTAGAATAGAGCAGTTTATTTATATTTGTTTCTACAGTCAATTGTATTCATGTAAAGGCAAAATGATAGTCCTTCGTACACTTTCACACGTTACATTAATATGACTCTAGTCACCAAATTATTGTATTGGATTTGTGGTTATGTCCAGGTTACGCCCATGGCTTTGTTCCCATTGTAGAGCTCTCCAACGCGTGGGAATTTCGAAAAATCCTCCTTTATTTCTGGTCTACATTATTAGGAAACCTCTATATGCGATATTGCAGCTTTCTGGGTTCAAAGCTCTGGGCTGGGCGTTGACTAGTCAGTCCCTCAGGACTTTTTTACATTACGGAGATGTAAGAATTTGGATCAACAAGACTGTTCACCTGCTACATCGTTTCTTAAACTAATATACTTAGGAAGTTTAAAATTTTAGCTCGCATCTTTTTTCCACGAACAAACACGCAAAAACTATCTTCCAAAGTTTTTTAAAAGCGTAACATTAAATCTTCCTATTTTAAGTATCACACACACACAAATCAGGTATATATCTTACAGGGTAGACAGAGCCTAAGGTAACAATACCACGTTTAGCATGATTGTGGGCATATAGGTGGAAACGGGAATCAAAATAGTGATGGGTTGCTAGCCGCATCGCCTATAACATGATCCCTAAATTTATCCAAATCCGTCCAGCCGTTTGCGCGTGAAGAAGTAACAAACATATACACACACACACACACACACACACACACTCAAAAACTTTCGCCTTTTTAATATTAGTGTGATTACGGAATAGGTAAGGTATACGTAATTATGTTTTAGATAGCTACTCGGCTAATTTAAAATGTGACTAGTTAGTATTATCTTTCGGTCTGAATGATTCAGAGAAGACCTGCAATTAATTCACGGGATATTACATCATGCTACGGAAACATTTGAATATTTCGCTCCTTCACTTTAAATGGACTGAGTATCAATGAAAAAGGAAGAGAAAAATAAATTTAATTAACAATAATTTTCATTAAACTGACAAGGATTGATAAAACTGCCTTTATATTTATTATTTTATTTTAACTATAATAATGATTTTGAATCAAAATTCATCACATCAACATAAACATAATAAGATGCAAATCACTCTACAATCAACCAATCAATTTGATGTTTTGTGACAGTAAGTATAATTTCACTTTTAATAAGTTATTACTTTAAACAAAAGTATCATGATTGCTGGTTAAGTTAACTGTTAGGTAACTAAGGCACTTATATAGATGTTTAGGTAAGGGCAGTTTTGAATTTGTTTTTGCATTGAATATTCTGTGCATACACTTAGCGTGTTTCAGCAAAGCAGTAAACTTATGTACATACATATATTTATGTGTATATACAAGAATATTTTGTTAGTGATACTTGACAGCTTCATTTTGAATAAGTTAGTTATGTTTTATGTGACCTTAAAATGTTATAAATTCTACCTGCATTCTCAGATCACTAGAAGTATTAATGCGACTCAAATTATGTAAGCTAAATTAAAGGTAAACTACGAGTTACTTCAAAAATGGCATACATAACATATAATAATATGTTTTAACATGGATTTACTAAAAATTCTCAAACGAGTATAGTACAGTGTGACCGTTCCGCGTGCCGTCGGACAGCGTTGATGTCTTTTCAATGCGCATGCTCAGACTTACAATATTGGGATACCAGATCATTCAATTTACAATTTACATGTATTCACAGGTGCAATCAACCTTAAATAGTTTGTAAAATAGCGGAATGTACGATTTATTTACTCGGGATTTGATCGCAGGCCACAAAAGCGAATCGGCATTACTTGCTGTTATACAAATATTGACTTTTGTTTTCTGACTGTTCAAACTTGTTTAAGCTAAATAAGTTGCTAGGTTAATTTATTTTTAGGTATAAGTTATGCTTAAGCTTTATGAAGTACAGTAAAAGTATGCAATTCTTGATTAGCTAGTGAAATACTTTGTAGTTAACAAACTAGGTAAAAAAAACTGCATAATATCTTTAAAAATGGTTCTCACGTGCTTGATTTTCTACTGCAATAATTGTAAAAATACTGGGTACCTATTTTAAAGTTTCATAAAATTCGCTTTTGGTAGAGTCGCCACTATAATACCGATTCGTATTTTAATTGAAGCGCAAATTATACGAATTAACTTTGGGTTGTACCTAATTGCTGACAAAAACGTAAAAACGTAATGATTTAATGGAAAGTAAAGGTATTCCAATCAAATCGTACTTACGCATTTAATTTTGTTATAGCCATAAACCAGTATCATGACTGCAGATTGACCAACAACGCACAGCCTAAACTACTGACGCTAGAGACCAAAAATTTGTCTGATAAATATATTATGACTAGCTGTTGCCAGCGACTTCGTCTGCAAAGAATTCGTTTGTCGCTATCTCGCAGGAACTACGCAATTTTCCGGGATAAAAAGTAGCCTATGTGCTATTCCAGACTTTTCTCTATCTATGTGCCAAATTTCATCCAGATCCGTTGGGCCGTTCTGGCGTGATTGAGTAACAAACAAACATCCATCCATCCATCCATCCATACTTTCGCATTTATAATATTAGTTAGATATGTATCATAGAGTGTATCACAGAGCTAGATACATTAAGATATTTTTCGAAATTTTAATGGGATACAAAACTAAGTAACCGTTTATTATTTAGCAACGGGGTTGGAACTGCGGGAAAAAGTTAGTGTATCTCTATATTCATATAAAATGCTTTGTTTTGAATGACTGACTGACAGACTGACTAACTGACGGATCAATGCACAGCTTAAACCGCAGGTAGTAGAGACCTGAAACTTGGAGGGTGTGTTCTTTGTATGAGGTAGGCATCCGATAAGAAAGGATTTTCCAGTGGTTTTTTGGTTATACTTTTTAAAGTTAGAATGTCTCGAAAGTCACCGTATTATATTAGTATCGCATTTTTAAAGTTTCTAATCTTAAGAGATGTCATGCGATTTTTGAAATTCTCTCGGGATAGGGAATAAATGGGGTTTATAAGTCCGCTGCACAGGCGCCCTGCCTCCGTAACTATAATTACTAGCTAGTCTTGAAATTCGGCACACAAGTAAGGAATCACACACACACACACACACACACTCGTCTTTATCCCTTACGGATCTACCTTAGGCTCTGTCTACTGAGCCTAAGGTAACAAGACCTTAAGGCCACGTTTAGCATGATTGTGGGCGTATAGGTGAAAAGGAAAATCAAAATGGTGATAGGTGGCTAGCCACATCGCCTATAACATGATTTCTAAGATTTTCGCCCATTCCTTCGAAAATTGCTGAAAATTCATTTCAGGACTTCACTAAATTCCAGTGGATTAGGGAGTAAAAGGGATTTATATTCTTACTTTGAAATGGTCCTATCTCCGTAACTATTATTACAAGAACCTTTAAACTTGGCATACCAATAGGTAATTCTAATATCTGAAAACTGACTTCTGTATTTTGCAAAATTCCCTTGGTATAAGATATAAAAAGGATCATTATATGATTTAGATCCATGGTATTTGGCCGACATGTTCTTGAGGATCAAAAAGGAGCATTTAGAAGGGATATTGCAAATTTCTCACGGGATGTATTTGAAGAAATGATTGGACGAAAGTGAAAGAGAAAGAAAGAAAGAAGACATTTATTCATTTTGCAAGACACAAATATAAGATCTGGTCTGGTCTGGTAAAAGAAAAGGTGGTCTGGTGGAAAGTGGTATGTCACTTCGACGTGACCGGCGCGGACGAAGTCGCGAGCAAAAGTCAAGAATAAAATTAAGCATGTCATAGTGCAATAGGTATATGAATAAGAATAACTGAATTCGCTGCAAATGATGAATAAATATGGTATACCACCACCCTAAAAGTTCAAAATAATAAACACAAAAATGAAACAATTATTACCAACCTATCAAACATAGGCTTGTTTGGAACTGCGTTGCATAAACAGAGCATAAGTGAGGGTAATCTGTTAAATAACTGTGATCAACGTAACGCTTAGCTATCGCCAGATTTCAGAACAGCAGGCAACAGTCCTGTTCACAACTAATCGACCAGCAGCCGGTTGCTGCAGCACTGGTTGTGTACTTAAAACAAGTATGTAGCACACTTGCGCCAACGGAAACCCCAAGTCGGGAACCGAGCGGGGCGGCAGCGCCGGCCAGCGCCTGGCCTCCGCCGGTACGGACCACCTCGCAAGCACAGCGCAAAGTTTCCGACTCAGATGCACCCTGATACGAGCTCGATCAAAACTGCACTCAACTTGATGAAGTACACTTAAAAATTTGGGTTAATCCGTGAGAGGTGGTGTCAGGTTGGAGTGGCGTACCTGGTCGCCCACAAGGTCCTCGGCAGCTCTGAGCGCGCAGCAGGCCTCCATTCCCGGCGGGCCGGGCGTCGCGTGGCGAGCGGGGCCGAAACTGTCACGCGCGTCGCGGGGGCATGGCGCACGCCTGCGCGCGACTGCTGCGCGGGACCGACTGCGTGCGATAGGTGATAGCCGCGCGACCTCCTTCGCGGGGTTGCAATGAAAGTGATTAGGTTCTTGCGCGACTGATAACGAGGGCTAGCTTGCTTCGGCGCGTTCCAGTTGGTTCTTTGTATACGTGGCGTGGCTGATTGTAATCACTGGTATAGGTATCTTGCATTGATAGTATCTATCATTTATTTTAGTCTTAGTATGCCAATACCTACGTATGGATGGATGTATTTTGTTTATAGGTATTTAGGTAACATTAGAGTGACACTTCGCTTTCTTATTTGAAACTAAACAATGAGTATTTATTGTATTCCTTTGTAAACAACCACAAGTAGTTGTAGTTATGGACTAGTACGAGTCTAGTTGAAATCGATGTTCACATAGGTACTTACATATTATAAAATCAAAAATATTTGAATGACACTCTTAAGTAGGGTATTTACATGTTATGAAAATGTGTCAGAACATGTTAAGGTATTTTTACTGTAAACATTGTCCGCTTAGACTATACCGAGTAACTTTCTGTAACTACCTAAGCCTCTTGTGTAAAATGTCTTGTTACACAAAGAAATTTCTCTAACTCGTTCACGTAAACGTCTTTTATAGAAATAATCTCATAGAAATCTCATAGAAATCTATGGAAAAATTGGCAGCGCCACTTACGGATCGAAACGGCAACAAACAGTTCCCATAGTGTTTTGTCATTTTTTTCTAAAATGCGGGCAGGTAAAGCCTTTGATGTTATTAATGGGCATCTTAGCAGGTTAAAAGAACCAACAAACATGCAGTATACAGTCGGCAGTATGAACAGGTATCCAATTTTCGGCTGTTCTCCCGTCAAATGTCGCAGCTCGGGAGGCTGGTAGCTCCCCGCCATATTATTATGACTAGCACGCGTCCACGTTTCCAGACTTGTCGCGTAGTGTTGTATTAAGTGTACAATGTTTTATTAAGGGTAAATTAACAGCAACACTATTCTAATAGTCTATCTAATATTCTAATATTCTAATAGTACCTATTTTTTTTTATGTGAATAGCAAGGCAAACGAGCAAGTGGGTCACCTGATGGCAAGCGATCACCACTGCCCATAGACACCCGCAACCCCGGAGGGATTGCAGATGCGTTGCCAACCTAGAGGCCTAAGATGAAATGCCTCTACCTACCTACACCTACCTACCCCCAACTACCTATACCTATTTAACATTTAAACGCAAACGCGGCGGTTAACAGAGGACACAGTGACCAACAAGCAGAGACTAAACTACAGTAGTACAGTCAGTTAATCTGACATTAAATACTGACCCAGCGTGGTTTTCTCTGAACTCTACAACAATAAAATTGTATGACTATAAAACCTTGTGGTTGCCTACTTGCGGATGGAGTCCTGATTAGAATCGAATTAATCTTTGTTAGTAGGTACCCAACAAAGCAGTCCACGACAAGTTCGGCATGTGCGTTAAAAATTACATTGAGATGGGATTTTAAACTCTAGGAAGAAGAAAAAGAACAGGGTAATAAATACCACCAAGGCAACCACTGCAATATGACCCGAACTTAATAGAACGACTAGATTGAGTGCCTAGAGAACGGATGAAAAACTTCTGTTTCGAAATTGTTGGTGGGTTTGTGTGTTTTAAAAAAAGTATAATTTAATTATGTTTGATTGATTTGTGTTCTGACATTTTTATTATTTGCTCTACCAAATTTAGTTACGAGGTGGCTTAACATCTTATGAATGTTACTTTCAGTTTAACAAAAGCAAAATATACATTTAAATAATAAAACCGGCCAAGAGCGTGTCGGGGCACGTGATGTACCTATAGGGTTCCGTAGTTGCCAGTTACAATACATATATATGAATATTAAGATCATACCTAATTATTATTTTTCGTTTTTACCCACGACGGAACGGAGCCGGTATATGCGTTTAGGGTGTCAGGTTGTGTGTGTGTTTGTGTGTCCGCAAACTTTTGTTCCCATTTATCTCGAGAACCGTTGAACCGATTTATTATTCGATACTTTGAACATACTTAGTTCTGGTTTGAAGTACTTTTTATTAGTTAGTCGACTATAAGGTAGGTACTCGTTAAATTTGTAAAGCCAGCCTGTGACAGTTTTTCTTATCCACATACAATCTTTTAACTGGCAAGTTGGGCGCTTGAGTCTAGCGATAACTAGAACTTTATAAAGCTTAATATTTCGCAAACGAATCCTTGAATCGACAAATGGTTTTCCCACACCCAACAACATTTTATAACGACCTTTCCAACGACACACCACATTATGGGGAAAAACGATGAAAAAAGTCATTCCCCCTTTACCATGTACCCTAAAAAAAAACAACAAAATTTTATTTTACTATAGGTAGGTACTTTGTCGGCGTAGTTAATATGTACACTCATGCCAAATTACAGCTTTCTAGTACTATAGAATCTCTGAGCTAAGCCGCGGACAGATACATACAGACGGATAGGCGGACGGACATAGCGAAACTATAAGGGTTCCTTGTTGACTACGGAACTAAAAATGAATTCTTATTTCCCCCGGCCACGGCATCATGCGAGAAACGGTTGGACCGATTTCGCTGGTTGATTAACTCAGTAGGTATGTAAAAGTTTTTATGAAACAATATTTTGTAAAAGAAACTATTGAAAAATTGAAAAAGAAAGAAAATATTTTGAAACTCGAACGGAATCGAAGCCGGGGGCAACAGCTACTACTTGACAGAATAAACTTACTTGGGTCTGTAACGGTTTTATATCAAGTGTATAAGTTGGTATACATAATCTTTTTGCTTCTTTTTCATAAGGTCACCGTCCTTTGCAGTAACCCGTGCAGATTTACCCGTAAATATAGCAGTTTACATCGTTGGTTCATATAGTAAGTAAGTAAGTTTAACAGGTCTAGCGGCGAGTAAAAGCTCAACACCTTTCGTCAGCTTTCGCACATAGAAACTGGGGCAGCTATGTTTATTAAAAGGGCATTTACAAAAGCGGTATCGTTAACTATGTTGTTTCTCTATACTTAACCACTAAATCCAGCCTGATGTGAGTAACTGAACAAAATACAGAGAACTAAGGGGTCTCTATCGTTTGCCCGAATTTCATATGCCATATATGTATTATTTGCCATAATGATCATTTGCCATAACTCTTTTTTCTCTTTATTTGTTAATTATTCAGGATTGTTATGAAACAAACCTAACCTAACCTATAGAGTTCTACAGGATTGCCATTACAATGCTCCTGAAAAAATTACGGTTTCAGAGAAAAAAAGGGTTATGGCAAATGATCATTATGGCAAACATTACATTATGGCATTTGAAATTCGGGCAAAAGAGGGGCTCCGGGTAATTCCATACAAATGGCCGAGCTTGAAAAACGTATGGAATACTTCCAGTTGTCCTATAAATTTGAAATTTGGTATGAAGGTGGCTCTTATAGCACAACTAATGAAATCAATCTAAATATCTAACTTGTTTGTCTCTGTCTGTTTATGTCAGTAACCAATATAAAATGACCTCGCATTGCCTACATTTTTGTTAAGAGCAGGGCTCTGCTAGCACTGGACATTCAATTCACTTACTGACTTTTTACGGAACCATTGATGCGCGAGTTGGCCGGTTTTTTTTAAATAAGTACAGCTGGGAAGTTAAGATATATTTTTGTAAGATTATGGGTTTTTTCTGCGCGCTGCGCTAGCTTGTGCGTGCACTAGTGAATAATACCAACTAAGTCCTTTCCTTTCGAACCCCTTCTCAGTAAATGTTGTAGTGACGTTACATTGAATTATTTGTGATTATTATTTTTATCTTATTTTTATTTTATCTTATTATATTTACTTTTTTTACCTTTTGTAACCGACATATCTGGGACACATTTTTTCTTGTAGAAATCGATCTATAGCAGGGGTTCCCAAACTTATTAGTGCTGTGACTCCCTTGGGTCTTGGCTATTGTTTTACGACGCCCCTCAACGTAGTCGACAAAAATACTAACGAATTTTTGTAGGTAGGTACTACTCTAGTAACAGGCAATCAGGAAAACACGAATTTGCAAATTATTATTTTTTTCCCATTAGGGAACGTAGAAAAAACATGAATAATAATAAAAAGAGATATTTATAAACTGGCTGGCTCCTAATGAGATGGATGTGCTTGTTTTTTTTTTTTACTTATGTAATATTTTTATTTTTATTATTATTAATTAATTAATTATTTACAAGGACATAAATATTGCTATGTCGTATGTGTATGTGTGCTAAGTTAGGTATTAGGTAGGTATATTGTTAAGCTTATGGATTTCCGTTTTCTTTTGTTGCTTTATGTTTTCATTTACTGTCTAGTTACAGGCTAGCAACGTCGAAGTTCCTAAAACGTCCCCATAGCGAGCCTGTGGGGACGGAAGTGATAGCATGCCCTCGGTACCGCTCTGCTTTCAGAGCATGACAGGAGCGCGTGTGAGCGCGTGTGAGTATAGATTCTATAGGGTAAACGATTCTGAGTAAGAAAAACTCAAAATAGTTAAATTCTGGAAAAAGCGTTCATGTGGACATTTTTTGGAAAACGCTCAAGTACAAGTAGCAGGTTGGTTTTTACATACATAGGTAGTTTAAAAATACTGTGGGTGTGGGAACACTTTTCGATCCAGGGATTCATTTGTGAAATATTAAGCTTTAAAGTTCTTATTAAGTGTCCCCTTGCCAGCTAAACGGTTGAATTTATATAGGTGAAAATGTTTGGTAGTAGTATATATAACGAAGTTTCGAGGAAAACTATCGATCAACTTATAAAATGTACTTGAATGCGTCAAATAAGTGTGTTCGATATCTAATAAAAATGACAAATAATAATTATGTTCATAATATCCGCCTATTGTCAGAGATAACTACGGAACCCTACACAGCGCGTAGGGGCTCGCACTTGACCGTGTTTTTGAAGTAGTAAACAAATTCCGGCTCACTTAAGACCGAAATGTCGTTATTAATAAGTGCCTGTCGCACTTATCTATCTAACTGGTGCAGTTGAATGTTAAATTTCATTTTTTTCACAGGCGTTTAGGAACTTTATCCGACCATTTAATTATTTACATCGTAATAATGAGGTTTTTGGCAACCTGTCCCATTATAGGTAGGTTCATCTTTAAAATTAGTAAGCAGTTAAGTTTACCTACTCATTCCAAGTGCTATTATTAATATAAATGCATTTATTTTTCCGCGGGTACAAAGACATGAGCTAGGGTAAGACTTTAGAGGACCAACCTAATAATGTTGACCAGGGCAGGGAATGAAGTTCTGTCTTGGGTCATTTTTAGGGTTTCGTAGTCAACAAGGAACCCTTATGGTTTCGCTATATCCGTCCGCGGACAGATTACTATTAAGTAATAGAAAGCTGTAATTTGGCATGAGTAAAGTGGTGATGTTTTTATTTTCTCATTTATCCCATAGTGCAGCGGGTGTCATTGAAAAGGTCGTTCTAAAATATTGTAGGTGTGGGAAAATCATTTTTCGATTCAGGGATCCGTTTGCGAAATATTAAGCTTTAAAATTCTAATTATTGTTAGAGTCAAGCGGCGTAGCTTGCCAGCTAAATGGTTGTATTTGGACAGGTGAAAAGAATTATGGTAAGTAGTAGCATATATAACGAAAGGAAAACTACTAATAACTACTAATAGTCGACCAACTTATAAAATGTAGTTTGAGAAGTACTCGTAGAAAGACGCAACTACGGAAACGGAATCCTATGTTACGCGTTATCCGACACGCACTTGGCTGGTTTTTAATATCTTGCGGTGTCGGGTAGAGTGCGCGTGTTTTTGGGTGTGTGGGTGAATGTGAGTAAGTGTTTTCGAATCTAAGTGTCACGGGAGTGAATGAAAAACAGTGTCGTATGCCGAATGCACATCACTCGAAAGTACCCCTCGAAAGTGGTATAAATCTGTTTATATCTTCAAAAGTACGGCTCATTTTTGACTAGTCCACATGATTAATGAGGGCCGTAAGTATCTTCTAAGCTACTCGTATTCCAAATTCAGCACTATTTTTCACCACTTTCGAGTGGTATTTTCACACATGTGCTTTCAAAAATCGGGCCCCTAGTCCCCGAAGTACAGCCATATTTTAAGCTGAGTCGTCTAGCCATTTAATAGTTAGTAGCTTTATGTTATTTTATTATCCTGGTCATGCTTTAATTAACGCTATTATTGTTGAATCTGTAAAGTAACTATTGAATAAGGGCTGATTTTTATGCACCTTTATGATATACAGCTTCTGCACCCGACTTCGTTCGCGTAGAATTAGATTAAAGAACTGATGTTGATAGTTATATTATGCAATAATTGTTTACTTTGGGTGCGACTAGGCGCTACGACCATTCTTATGTTTATTGCTATCCCGCGGGAACTATGCAATTTTCCGGGATAAAAAGTAGCTTATGTATTAATCTAGGGTACCAGCCATCTCCGTTCCAATAGTTATCCAAATCTGTCCAGCCGTTTGCGCGTGAAAAAGTAAGAAACATAAACAAACATACATACACACACACACTCACAATCTTTCGCCTTTATAATGTTAGTGTGATACACGTAGAGTTATTCGTCGAATAAGGCCTATCTGACGATTAAAAAAATCGGCCCTATATCTACTTTATTGTATTATATTGTTCGTAGTTAGTTTTATTTTCGTTTCTTTTCATAATAATAATATGTCAGAAACTTAATTTTTAATATTTGGTTACAGAGCCTAAATTCTCTATCTAAGGTTCAAGATGCAAGTTTTTTTTTTTAAATCTGTCGTTTTGTATGGTTAACTACTTACTGGGGCCTTTTCGTTAGATTCATACTAACAGTGACAGCTAAAACTTGAACTGAGTCGGAATTAGGACGTCATGGTAAGGCCCCTGGTCACAATGTATTACTTTTTAAACTCCGCCCAACTACTTATAAAATTGATGCGGACCTTGAACCAATCAGCATTTGTTTTGCGTTTCCATGCATCAATTGGCAAGATTTCTTCCGTGTACGACTGTGTATTAATTGTAAGTAACTAGTCTTTTAAATTTCAAATTACAATTTTAATCTTTAAATACATATTACACTGTTAGAAACAGTGCCTCTACGCCTCCTGTGAAAAAGGGAATAAATCAAAATCGCTACTTCTTAGTAGAGGCAAAAAACTTTTCTTTCGTCGTTTTTGCGTCTTTAACGTTGAATTTTTTGAAACCGGTGGATGCAAGTGGCGAATTGTTGTTCATTATGGTGTGCTAAGGGGGAGGGCTTTGTTCAACAGTAGACGTCTTCAGGCTGATGATGATGATTAGATTTTTTTATGAATTTATTGTGTTAGTCAATTCTCTGATACGAGTACATAGGTACATACATAAATCATGTCCTTATCCCTTAAGGTAAAGGCCACGTTTAGCATGATTGTGGGCGTATAGGTGGAAAAGAATCAAAAATAGTGATGGGTTGCTAGCCGTACCGCCTTTAACATGATTCTTAAGATTTTGACCCTTTCCCTCGATGGGCTTTTACCATCTGCGCGGGAAGAGAAGCAACTGGTTCATTACATGTATTTTCTTTGCTCCCAGCATGGAAGATTCTGTGATAGCTAAAGATAAGTGCTATTAAGAAATAGTCGCTTTTAGTTCTATTTATGTCCACATTGTTAGGGAACAACACAAGTTGTGTCTTTTTGTAAAAAAAAGCATACTGCAGACGTGTCTTTATGTTGGATATTTTTTTCGAATTTAAAGCACTTTGTACATTCAGACTGATAAAAAAATTGTAGATAAATATAAATATGCCCTTAGAAACGGTAAGTTATGCCCATAGAGTTAACGAAAAATCTGAGTTAGGGGATAGCTAGAGATATAATATATCCTTTTGTCGCAATACGCAAGCGAACTCAATCTAATGGTGTATTTAAAAACATAAGGGCGTAACTTGTCTCATTCCCTTTTTCACTGGAGGCACTGTGTTTAGTAGGTACATTACTGCAGAGGCCGGCATGAAGCTGGTTGATGGTCAAGTAATGTTAGAAAGTTGAGCGATAGATAGATTAAACAGAGTAAGAAAGAACTACTTAGCTGCGGTTTATTCTGGAGTGTCAATTGCCAGTCATGTGCCGCGGCCTTGAAGCGGTATGGTACGACTATTTGAAAATTGCAACTTTTTTTAATAGCGTTTTTATTCCGAATTCGCTACAATTTCAGTAAGTACATGTTGTTGTTGTTGTTGTATTTTTTTTTTATTAAATTGTCGCGTAATTCGGCGTGCCTCATGGCATAGGCCTCATCCGTGTATGGGAGGGTTTGGGCTATAGTTCCCACGCGCGCCCAGTGCGGATTGGGAACTTAACACACACCATTGAATTTCTTCGCAAATGTGTGCAGGTTTCCTCACGATGTTTTCCTTCACCGAAAAGCTCATGGCGAATTTCAAATGTAATTTTTCGCACATAAATTACGAAAAACTCAGAGGTGCGAGCCCGGGATTTGAACCCACGACGCTCTGCTTGAGAGGCCACAGATCAAACCACTAGGCTACCACGGCTCTTAATTACCTCTATATAAATTCACTCTAGCGGGCCACTGAAAATATCTATCGAATGACCGGTTGAACGCGGTCGACGCCTTGGCCACCCTAAATTTAGAGGGGGTGGCAAGCAGCAGTCGAAGCCTACTTACTATCGGAGAATGCATCGCGTTTGGTACTACCCAGGGGTTTATTCGTGTAGGACATCAAGAGTTAAACCTAAGGACACGAACCTAACGTTGGCAAATGATAAGTAATTCGTGATTTGTGTTGCAGTCTACTAAACCTTTAGAAGATGTTTTGCTTCGTTATCTATTCCATTCCTGTTTAACAATAGGTAATAATGATAAGCGAAGATTATGACCAGCTTTATTTACAATCAGATCACATGAAACACGTTAAATGCTAAAAGGTAGAAACATTATTGGCTAAACCCTAGTATGTTGAAATCAAATAAACATATTTGTTTTGTAAGTAGGCCGCACAGATTTTCATTGAATTTTGTTTGTCTTCCAGCTTGTACAGAAAGATCATCATTGTAAAGAAGAGAAGGAAATTGCTAGAAGCTGTTCTTTAAAAAAATCTTATTGTAATTTACTTACAAGGCAGATGCTCGCGTTAGCTCATTCTAAATTTTTCGGGTAGTCGTTGAGTGAAGTTGTGGATTTTAATTGCTCTTATACTTCGGTCCACTAAATGTTTTAAAAGGCCAAATAGTGCAATTTTTATGTCCTCCTTTTATGACATCCTTTCATATGCTTGCCCAGTCTGGTCGCTATTCTACTTAGTACATTCCCTGCGAATTGAAAACGCGCACCGTAGGTTCCTCAGAATTGTATGATTTCGATACAATTTAGGTATATAGAGGGCCCTCTCAAGCGCAAGACTTGAAAAATTTGGGATGACATCACTCGAAGTGCGTCGTAAATACAATAGTCTCGTATATTTACACAAAATTCTTCATTTATTATAATCCCATACTTAGAATGTGTAGGGAATACAACGACTAGGCCTGTGTCCATGAGGATCTAGACATATTTAACTCAAAACTCAGTAAGTTTTCGAGCAAGTTAAAAAATGTTCTCAGTTGCGTTAGAGTCGTATTTGTATAAATGTAGGCTTGTGCAGCTTCATTGGTGTGTTCATGTACATGTATTATTCAATTTGTCCTATATTGATACTTTTCTTTAGATCTTAACTAGGTACATTCACTATTTTCATGATTTGTGCACGTATAGTTTTGAATTGTAAATAATGTGTCTTACTTAATTATTTTTTATTTACACTACTGTATCACATGTTTACACCTCGTTATGTGCCAAAATTAATAAAAAACAAAAACAAAGAAAACAATTAACATTTCAAAATTCTACAAATTTAATAATTAAACTGACGAAGTTAAGTACTATCATAAATGTAAATGTTTAACGCGTAGATTGTGTATAGTCACTTCGGGTTAAAACAAAAATTATCCAAGTATCCACCATCTTACTCGCTAATCCTGCCGCTAAGCAGCAGTGCTTGCATTGCTGTGTTCCGGTGTGGAGAGTAAGCCAGCCGGGGAAATTACGAGCACAAGAGGCATTTCATCTTAGCCCTCTAGGTTAGCAACGCATCTGCGATACCTCCGGGGTTGCGGGTGTCTATGGGCAGTGGTGATCACTTACTATCAGGTGACCCACTTGCTCGTTTACCTTCCTATTCATATAAAAAAAAAGTAATCTACATTCGGATGAGGTGTAAATCGCCTCCAATCTCCAACGTTAAATACCTAACAACGAATTGGAGATGAATAAAATGTAATGCAGTCCTATTTAGACGGACTTAGTAAGATTTATGATAAGTATTCCATGTACCTAATGTAATGAACGAAGGTTTTAGTATTATTTTATTTTTCAAGTAACTAATAGAAAATCTATTCTGAAATCGCACCCCAAATTTTATGTATTTTTCCATTTTTAAGAACTTACCTTAGTTTCTAAACGACACTGAAAATTAGAACACATAGAAAAATCCGAAAACTAAAGCTATGGCCGGGAACTTACCCTAGGTATTTTCATTCTTACCTGTCCTATTTGGTAAACAAAATTCTAACCTCAATGTGCAAATTTTTGTAAAGGTATTATGTTATACCTGAGGCAATATTTTGTACATAATTTTGCTGATATTTTATCTCCAGTTCCTTTATTTACAAAAAATAGCAAAAATGAGACGTTTTGAGGTTAGAATTTTGTTTACCAAATAGGACAGGTAAGAATGAAACTACCATAGTTAACAACATTGTTTTCAACTTGACAAGTTCTATTTATGGATCTCAGTTTTTTTATCAGTTTGGAGTAAGTAATTACCTACCAAAGAAAAAGTAGGTACGTTCATAATAGGTACTCAGAGATAAACATTTCCGTATGTTCAGTTTACAGCACCATTATGACGACACACTCTCCCAGCGGATTAAGAAATATGGCCCGGATAAATCGAATCGTTGTGTTTTGTACAACGTAGTATGACTTGTAATTGCGTCTTTGGACGTCACCACCGTCAATTGACATTGCGATTATTACCTTGAATTCCTTAGTTTAATAAAACCATTGATTCTGCTCTGCCAACGCAGACAAAGTCGAACCTGTTGAATCGTGTACCACTGAGGTATCTTTTTATGAATAACCTCTTTGTTATAAAATTTATTTAATACACAAGCTTTTTCGTTCATCGTCATAGAGCTTGATTATTACATTGAAGCTTTGTTTAATATTGAATGTCAACTCGATTATTAAACGTCAAATTTAACTTGCTAAAAGCTTGACGATATCGTAATACCGGAAAAAGAAAATACTTTTGACATTTTGGTACTCTAGGAGCTTTCTACGGCAGGTCATGGCATAACTGATATTGGTCCATGCCTAACGGATGCCACTAATGGAAGTTAGGGGAATAAATAAGTGGGTCAACAACAAACATTTCCTATTTTCATGATTTTCATTTCCGATTTTCAAGATTCAACTGGTATGATTGAACTTAAGCAGCATTGCATTTTATAGCTATAGCCCCTGTTTCCCCCAGTAGCAGTGTTTAGTGGAAGTGGATGCTGCAAAGCGACGATTTGCGCCACTGGAGCATTTGGTGCTAGCTTACCATCAGGTGATCCACTTGCTCGTTTGCCTTCCGTGTCGTATAAAATATAACGGCGTTTTTGATCGCAACAAATGTCTCGAATGCGTTCGCGTTAATTGGCATTGTTCATTTTTTTTAGTATGCTCCAATTCGAAAACCATTTGGAGGAAATCCATCAAATAACCGATTTATCTTGTCCGATTTCAAAAATACTTTACGATTGCAAATATTTTTGTAAAAGTACTTTTGACCTTTGTTTGATCTAACGACCGGGTTTTGCGTAAGAATCGGGCATTAAATGTTTGCCACAAAAATGAAAAAAAAAGTTTAGCTACGGTATCTGTCATGCTGTCACTGTCACATCTACATCATAACATTACATTCTGGCTTAACCTACAAACATTAGAAATAAAAGCAAATTCAAAGTATAAAACAGTTACAAACAATGGATATTTATAAAAAAATGTTTTCTGCCGGGATGCAACAATGCCTCGAACTAACCCCCGAATAGCCCCATCAAAATTATTGTGAAAATCAGAGAAGGTTTTCGGAACGAATAGTGTACGCAAGCTAATGTGGAATATTTCAAAGTTTACACGATGTATTGTTGCGAAGACCATTTTAATGTAAGTAGGAGTCAGGAAAGATGTGCAGAAGTGAAACGAAAAAGCAAAAACAGCACAGGAAACAATAACAACACCAACGAACGGAAAGATTTCGAACACGCGAACATTTGTTGACATTAAACGTGAGTTTGACGTTAAATTCACACACACATTCACAGATCTATGACGTTGACATATAGACAAAACCATAGACAAAACCGTTTTTTTTATATTTTTTTATGAAGGCGATTGGGATCCTACCGAAATTAACAAATTATCAAACAGCGAAAAAATATTTATTATTAATAAACAAAGCTACGTAGAAGCATAATATTCAAATTAGTTCCTTGAAATAGTCCATTCTATCAAATAAAGGTGTTAGAAGCACAGCTTAAAAAAAATGAACAATGCCAATTGACAAATAATATAAGAACAGTTTATTGCTGCTACCTATCCTATAATCCTATTTTGATGAAACAATAAGTTTCGCAAGGCCCAGGCTAAGCATAATGCACCGGTTTCAAAGCTATGAAAATTCGTTCAGAAGTTACCAAGATTAGTGTCAACAAACAGACAGACATTCTAAAAACAATTGAAATATATTCTATCAACATTTCTAATATTAACAAATTGTAAACTAGTTGAGACGGTGTTTTTTTTTTAAAAAAAACATTGCTTTACACCACCAACTATGTTTTCGATCACTCTGTCCCAAAATCTGTTCCGCAAAATACCTATGCTCCGAGTGCATAATTAGGTATAACTATTTGAATGATCTATATGCGTGTCCGCCGAGACCGAAGCTCGACAAAATTAACGCGTCCTTGATTCCAGCGCAATTGACAGTAATTTGTACAACTACTCTTACGAGCACAAGGCTTTCCTTGTTTATCATATCAACACGAACGTCTGTATCACTATGACTTTTATCTGGATATAACGAAACATCTACCACGGTTCCTCCATGAAATTGATACATTTGGCTGGATTTTAACACTTTTGTTTGACGGTTTCTGTTCCACGGAACAAATGGTATAAGTATAACTACTATAAAATGAATGCATGTGTTGAAATGATAGTGAATAAATATTTAGAATTTCGAAATTATGAATTATTCTTTTTTTGTATAAGTACCTATACTCCATTTGTTTTTAAAATGTGGATATTGTGTCCATGGGCTTTTGTTGCTGACTGTACGATGGCCTAACTATTTTTAGTAATTTTACTTGTTTTATGCGCATTCTAATATAGAGTGACGATCGTATATTTCACAACAATGTGCGATTTTTATTGCAGTTATGCTCTTGAAACAGACTATTAAACTTACCTTGGGATTCCCTAATCTTGCCGGCTTGCTGAGAAAAAGATAAAGTGGCTGAAATGATTCATTATTTAAATAACATTTTTCAGGTAGGTATCAATAAATTAACCTGAAACATAAATACTTACCTACTTTATTTCTAAATGGATCGTTTGTTCATACCGCAAATGTAATGTATGATCTAAAATCTACTTAAGCAAGCAATACATGAGGGTGTCGACGACAGCCAGTGACAAAAATGATCAAGTATGTTCCTACATGAGCCATAAAATAAGTATAAGTAAGTAAATGCTACATTGAAAAAAATAAATAAACAAATACAATTGACAAAACAAATAGGATAAATAAGGTACAAAAGTGAATTTATTCCTATAAGGAATCTCTACCAGTTAATCTTCGAGTAGATGAGAGGAGTACCTATTACGACTAAACTAAGGACCGATAAAGAGTGAGCTTTAAATTACAAATAGTAGACGACGACACGACGACGACGACGATGCCACGACGACGTTGGTTTGCATGTACATCGGTTGTGCTCTAACTTTGGTAATGATCCCGTAGAGGGACCGAAATGCGCGTCAGTGTTTGTGTGGTGATAGGATTAATTAAGATTGTGGGATTTGTGTGCGTTTTGTGTGGCAGTAGTGGTGGGAGGGCTTGCATGCAAAACGTATATATTTCGCACAAGCTTGGTTATCTTGCACGTAAGTAGCGGAGTAGCAAGGTAAATATTTTGTGTTGATTGAAATGGACCTCCGCAAAGTAACGCCTGATTCAATAAAATATCAAAATAATTTATTGCAAATCACATTACAGGTATAAATGGAATATTTACCATGACCCGGACACGTAACATACACAGAAAAAAAAGATGTCTTCAACCAAACAAACCTTATTTCGTTCAAGATATATCCTGTTTCCTATATCAGGAAGACACTAATTGTTTGTAATAAGACATAAAATGTTTCGAATTCTATTCCTTCCTCTCTTTTTAACACAAACTTATTATTCCAAGAGTGCGACCGTTTTGTTTTATGAAAACCGTTACTCAGAAACAAGTTCACAAATTCGTAACACAAAGAAGTAATATCGTCTCTTAATTACATATAGTTATATCACTCATAATAAGAATTTGTCAGTCTATGGGTGGTGTAGCGGTATAATAGGTACCTACGCATCACAGAATGATGAGGATCCAGGTTCGATTCCCGTCCATAATTTTACTTTTACCTGCTATGGGTCGTGTAGCTGTAGCGGTATAGCACGGATCACGGAATGACGAGGACTCGGGTTCGATTTCCGGCCATAGCTTTACTTTTTGGATTTTTCTGTGTTCTTATTTTCAGTGTTTTTTAGTTCAGCAATTTTTGACATTTTTCTGTAGTCAAACGAGCAAACAAAAGTTATTAAGTATATTATATGTATATAAAAAGCCGTGGTAGCCTAGTGGTTTGACCTTTGGCCTCTAAAGCAGAGCGTCGTGGGTTCAAATCCCGGGCTCGCACCTCCGAGTTTTTCGGAATTTATGTGCGAAAATAACATTTGTAATTTGCCATGAGCTTTTCGGTGAAGGAAAACATCGTGAGGAAACCTGCACACATCTGCGAAGAAATTCAATGGTGTGTGTTAAGTTCCCAATCCGCACTGGGCGCGCGTGGGAACTATAGCCCAAACCCTCCAATACACGGAGGAGGCCTATGCCATGAGGCACGCCGAATTACGCGACAATTTAATAAATAAACGACAATAACAACAACAACAACATGTACTTACTGAAATTGTAGCGAATTTGGAATAAAAAGGCTTATAAATAAATAAATATAAATAAAATACATATAAATAGGTAGGTACCACATACATTCACGGCATTTATCTATTCGAACTGCATGTGTACGTATATGGTTTGACGCGTAAACTGGGGGCTACTCTGAAATTCGATTTTCGAAGTTCGTATTGTATCTACCGTCCCTCTCACTGTCAAATTAATGACTTTTAGTCGGCGTGGAACGGGACGAAACGAATTTCAGAGTGTAAGACCTCGCAATATGTGTACAGCGAAGAAAATTGGAATGTACATAAATAGAAGAGGTAGCTAATAATAAACATAGTTTCTATTTTTATGTCGCATACGGTGCGGCTGAACAAAGAGGTGTTCATACCTACAACTCATTATCAATCATTCATTATTGGAAAACAGCGTCTGTAGCGTGGGCAAATATAACATTGTGTTTAGTTAAGTATTACTTTACCAGGAATTTCCCAAAAAATTGAAAAGTTTATTTAATTACGTGTGCGCTGCGTAATGATGTTTTATCTCTTTTATTATACCCGCTAGTTATTAAATGGCACTCTTGTATCTCCCATGATATGTGTTTAGTGTTTATTAATGTGTGAGAGTATAAATGATACGGTATTAGGTACTTAAGCGTGAGTTGAAATTGTTAATGTGCGAGTTAGGATCGGTGCTGAGTGCGCGCGGGATCGCAGTCACAATCGAATGTGAGATTACGACGAGGTGGCTACGTTCAGTGGTGAATCAAAACAATTTTAAAAATGGGATTCAAGAAAGACAAGGAAATTAAAAAGTAAGTAAATAATATATATTTTATTTACGCCGAGCAGAAGTGAACAGTTTTTCTTGTGTAAGCAAAATGCGAATTCAATTTATTAATGAAAATTAAGCAATATTTATTTTTAATGACAATGTCTCACGATTAAATCAAGAACGTCTCTAATTTCAATTAATCAAAGTGCCCGATAATATCGTGTAGAAACCAATACGGCAGAGGCGAGATTGAGGGGGCGAAGACTCAATAATGGACTGAGCCTTAAAAAATAGTTTAATCCGTATACAGAATGATTCGGAAGACGGAGAGCCGGAAGTTTAAGTGAAAAACACCACTATTCCCCTTTTTTTTTGGTCGAGTTAAATTAATTCTCCATTAATGGTCACCTTACTACAGTTTCATTGATAAAGATATGAGGGTTATGATAGCACTTTGTGTAGGTCCTGCTCACGTCTCCCGAATCATCCTGTGTACTAAAATAAAACAAGTCGCACAGCGCAGCAGTGTTACGAATGCTAATATTAATTTTAATACCATCAGGTATTGTTGCTTTTAACAATCTAAAGCCTTCTTTTTCTATATATACTCAGATAAGTTTAATGTTTTCAATTCCATGGTAAATGCATTTAAACCGCGAAGTATTCATTTAAATTTATTTCCCATCATGAACATAAATGTGAAATGATAGCCAAGTTCAATATTCAAAATATGCATTTATTGACTTCGCCGACAAAATAATTGATATGTACTCGTATACCTAAGGGTACCAAGTTCTGAGTAGAAAATCCGGCATTAATTTCACTTGGGATGTAATTAAATTTCAAGATTTGACTTGACTAAAGCTTCAAAAATATAAGCACTAAGAAGTGTACATAAATATCTGAACAGATTAAACAACCATTAATATAGTATGTACGGTTCTTCTGTCATATTTATCTGAGCAAGCCTTTCAATAATGTGTGAGCATCTGAAAATTCAAAAATATATGAACTAAGGTTATTCAAAATTATTTAAACAGGTGAAAGTACACTAATATACACACACGTTATTAAAGTGGTGTATACAATGCAGTTGTCAGATGTAATGGTTTTATTAATAGGAACCTTATCGGAATGTTGTTTAAGTTGAAAACCGGATTGGATTCAACGAAATGTCATGGGAAAGCTTTATTCAATGTTATTATTCGTTATTCTATGGTTACTTACTATGTACTTACCCTTCTTTGTACCAAATATTTTTGACGTACCTACAAAAAGGCACCTTACATTTTCTAGTCTAAAAAAATCAGTTTTGAGCCATCACGTCGCCACATTTAAACATTAAAAACCATCAAAAAGTTTTCAGGTTCGTTTACAGGTGAATTGTGATGCTACTTTATAAGTAGCTAACTCACCTGATTACAAAAATAAATTATTATTCTTATTTATTCGGTACTCCAAGAAGAAAAGCAAATAATAAAGTAAAAAATTACAACTCAAGTACCTTTTTCAGAGAAGCTGAACTACCAGAGACTATTCCATATTTTAAAATAGTAAGTATATTTATAAAATAATAACTATTATTATTAAAAATAGTCCAGGTGGACCCCCAGGGGTCCACGTTGGCGCGAAACAAAAATATGTAGTACCTAATATATTAGAACATGTAGTAGTAGAAATTTTGCAGCAGGGAGTCTACCTAAAAAGCAAACCTTTAAACGAAGTCTAATAGAAAATAAGTTTGGGAACCTCTGATTTAGAACTAGGTATGTTTACTTACAAGTGTTTAGTTTGATTGCTAAATTCGTTCCAATCAAGTTTTATAGAATGAGATTCACCATAGATACCAGAGGGTGATTGTTTGACGTCTAATGCCTTCTTAATACGTTGTTGATTATTGTCTCTGCGTATAGTATCGGTACGGAACGTGGCTGGAGGTCAGCGCGACGTTATGCGGTATATTGTTCGGGCTGCTGAGCGGTGGCGGCGTCTGCTACAACCTGGTGCAGTTTGGCGAGCTCAGCACCTCCTTCGTGGAGCGGACCACCCAACCGGACCGCCTGTCCAGTTACCTGCCACTTACCGCCCTCTTCGGAGGAGGACGGCGACTGTGAGTTGAATAACCCGAACGCTTGACCAAAAAAAAGCTCTAGTCTCACTTGGTACCTTGTATTAATGTACATTATGAATTGTATGCTTTGGATCCAAATCGAATTTTTGCTCTAAGCAATTTTCGGAATACTTAGACAACGCCTATTTACTTCCGCGTTGTGGGCCTTATCGACACTCGTAAAATGAAAGGATTAAAGCTAATAGTTTGTGTCATTTTTTCGGTTAGGAGAGTGCATCCCTATTGAGCTGGCAAGCGTCGCATTTTTGGTGATTGTTTGCGATTATTTCATAGAAATTGAATGAAAGTTTCAAATATGCGTCTGTAGTGCACTTCCTTTTTAGCGTATTAATGTGTCTAATGCAATGATTAATCGTGCTGGACTTTTTATCTCGTTTAATAACAAAATAAAAGTACATCACGATCAATTATTGCATTAGACACATTAATACACTAAAAACGAAGTGCACTACAGACGCATATTTGAAACGTTCATTCAATTTCCGTGAAATAATCGTAAAAAACACAAAAAATGCGACGTTGCCAGCTCAGTAGGGTTAAACGCTCCTTAGACTGAGTTATTTAAGCGCCGATCTTTTCTAACTTTTCTAATGTCTATCGCTACCTATTACACATTATTTTGGTAGCCATGGTAGCTGTAGGTACATGGTATTACACGTGGAGTAACATATACTTAGCTAATTTCTCTGTATTAACCATTTATCTATTGACAAATCACAAACTTAATGCTAAAGCGGTTGTAAAGATAACAAATGTCACGAAACTACGTCATTGCACTATTTGAAACGAAGTCAATTAAAAAGCGAAGATCGTAAGTCGTGTACTTTTAAATTTCATGTACAATTCCTTTTTTTCATGCATACTTGTAGTTACTTTGTAGAAAGTAATAATAAAACTCTTAACTGCTGATCTGTCATCCCTTGAATGGAAATGATTCAAATATTATCGATGATCTTCAATTTTGTTTTCAGCGTAAATGCATCCCATGAGGAAAATATGGCAGCTCTGATCGAAGACGCGAGGTCCATGTGCGCAGGAATGTTCATCAGTATAGCAATATCATTATTATTTTGTATTATCTCCGTCGGATGCATAAATTGGAGCGCACTTAGACAGGTACTTGTGATTATAAGTTCTCAATAGAAAAAGTATACTTACATACATACATACAAAAAGACAAAAACACATATATCACGTCTTTATCCCTACGAGGTAGACAGACCCTAAGGTAACAAGACCTAAAGGCCACGATGAGCATGATTGAGGACGTATAGGTGGAAAGGGGAATCAAAATAGTGATGGGTTGCTAGCCGCATCGCCTATAACGTGATTCTTAAGATTTTCGCTCAAAAAAAGAAAAAGTATACTTGTAATAAATATGTAACAAATAACTTTACGGATTGACTTGAAACTAAGTATATCGTGTTATATGATGAATATGAGTTTAAATAAAGAAGATAATATTAATTGATTTAAGTGGTTGACAGTCTATAAAAAAGATATAGCGTAATAAAGGAAGGATTCTGATTACAGAATAAACAATTCAGGAAATATTTACATACTGTAATTACGAGAAGATAAATAAAATTGAGCAGGTGTGTGAGTTTAGTTGCTGCAATGGTATGGTTGGCCTGATTTTTAATCTTAAACGTTAGACCAAATTGGCTCAGTCAGCGCAACCATTGATGCGATACCATGTGCATATCGTTCATCATGAATCATGATACATACCTACATTAATCATCGTGATACAGTCAACTATTATTTATTAAATACAATTGCTAGTTGAATGGTATTTCTTTGGCTCCATTTAGTTCCATAAGTGATATGTCGCTAATCAAAGTTACCATGACAGAATAAATATAGATCAACATGAATTGAATCAATATTCATCGAAACACGTCCATATGTCATGTCTTTTTTCTCTTATAGATAACACGAATTCGAAAAAAATTTCTTAAAGCCGTGCTAGGTCAAGATATGGAATGGTTCGACACGGATTCGGAATTCAATCTTGCATCTAAAATGTCAGAGTAAGTACTAGTGATCTTTGAAATGTTTTCGTAAGTACAGGGGCCTTACCAAGACGTCTTAATGCTATAACTCGGATTCTTTTAGCTGTCATTATTGACACTTCTAGTAGGTACTAATGGATTTCACAGCGATCGATCCCACTTTGGTTCGGAAATGAATCGCAGTAAGACGTCATGGTAAGGCCCCGGGTGTATAATAGCCACAGCAAATAATTTTTGAACGAGGCCGTCCATTGTACCTCCGAGATTGTACCTACCTAGGGACTGCACTTAGTGTATATAATTAGGCTCTTTATACGTTTTTCGATGCTTTCTCCGGGAGTTATTTTTATATACAGTATTTGGTACTCGTAAGCCCGTCGATATCTACGCCGGCTGTGAACCCATTGGCGATTCTTTTTTTAAATACTTACTCGATAGAAATATGATAGTCCAATATAAATTTTATCGAAATCGTTTCAACAATTATGATTTTAATCACATTTTAAAGTCGATGAATGGTTCTGGATTAAGAAAAATAATGTTAATAACCTTAATCGTTTTGTAATGATGTTTTCTAGGAACATGATGAAGATAAAGGAAGGAATGGGTGACAAGTTGGCAGTGGTATGCAATTTATTAGGAACGGCTATTATTTGCATTTGTCAATCGTTTCCCCTCGGTTGGGAGCTTACACTAGCGTGCATCACAGTCCTACCATTTTCATTGGCATCGTCTATTTATTTATCAGAGGTACGTGTAAGGTTTTGTAATTTCACATTTTAGAGAAAATGTGACACGGAACCTATAAAACAAATAAAGTGTCTTCTAATTTCAGTACCAATCAAAATCATCAGTGCGAGAGTTGATGGCGTACAGTAAAGCCGGGAAGCACGCGGAAGAAGTTTTCAAATCTGTAAAAACTATAGTTGCGTTTGCTGGTGAAGACAAAGAGGTCGAAAGGTTGGTCACACACAGTTTTTTTTAGATTCGAGGGGAGTTATTGTTTGCGAAAATGTTTTTCTGCTTTGATTTTAGATTATGGTAGGTAGGTCTTTTTTTTATTTATTAAAGTTACAAAAGAAATAAATTAACAAGCACAATTGATTAAGACGCGCAACAGAAACCTATTTAAGGTTTATACGTGGCGCGAATGTATCGCGTTGCTCACAACAATTTATCTTAAATATTTATTTAACACAACCGTGTTAAGAAAGAGTATAGATATAAATATGTAAAGTACCTATCAATAGATATAAACATGGTTATCTATTGATAGGTACTTTACATATTTATTTATATCTATACTCCAGTAATCGCACTTTCTCCCGTTAAGTAACTTTTGATTGCGTTCTTGCATGACTTTTTGTCTATAAGTATTCTTGTATGTACATCTTCTGGTACTCTTGTGTATGGGACATTTAACCAATTGCCTTCGAAAAAGTCTGGGGTTATGGCACACAACAGCGAATGTGTTAAGTATGGATGGTGTAGTAGGTAGGTAGGTTATTTTAAATCGTTCAATTGAACAGGTAGGTAACAGTTTACTTTTCAGCTTATGTGGAATCTTTTCAGGTCCAATAACGTTACGTAACAATCTGAGACCTTCGAAAGATAAAGCATTCTCATAGAACTAATCTCATCAATTCGCGCAAGTCAAGCGAAGCGTGTCATTATTTGCGACTCCGCGCTCCGGCTATATCCGTTATCATTAATCTTCATTGCGTTTACATAAGTCTTTAAAATAATTGCCCCATAATATCCTTTATTCGTTTTATTTTTATCATCGCGTTTATAGTTTGTAGACGGAGTTTTATAAATATGGTTCACTATCTATGGTAGACGGTATGCAAATAATTATAAAAAGTAATCAAGGATTTAAATAAGATACACGATGGTAAGCTGTACTTATTAATTTTAGCATTTTTTAAACACTAGCTTTTGCCCGCGACTTCGTCCGCGTAGACTTCATTTATTTTCTAAAAGCTTTTGCCCGCGGCTTCTCTCACGTGTACCAGTAGTATTTCAATCCCGTTTTTTCCCGTTCCCGTAAGAATTTCGGGAAATGCTTTCTTAATGCTACTCTACACACCACAAGCAAACCACTTGCCAAATTTCAGCTTTCTACGACCAGTATAACGAAAATTCCCGTTTTTCCCGTTCCCGAGGGAATAAATAAATAAATATCATGGGACAAATTACACCAATTGACCAGAAAGTCCCGTTTTTCCCGTTTCGGGAAATTGTATCTTAACTTAATGCTTCCCTTCACTGATCAAGCAACCTACATGCCAAATTTCAACTTTCTAAGACCAGTATAACAAAAAATCCCGTTTTTTCCCGTTTGTTTCCGTCAGAATTTCGGGAAATCCTTTTGTAGTGTCACCAAGGAACCTGAAGGCCAAATTTCAGTTTTCTACGACCAGATCCTGTAGAACTGAATATAATAAATCCCGTTTTTTCCTTATACCGTGGAAATTTCCAAAAATAGGTATGTGTGTTTTTGTTTTCGTAATCAGCGACCCGATCAACCGTACAAACCAATACCATGTTGATTTTCAGACTTTGTCACCACATTTCCCCCTTTTAGAGGTTGAATTTTCAAAAACCCTGAAACAGGTGTTTACTCATTAATTGTCAGGAATACTCCTGTGAAGTTTCGAATAAAACAGTCTAACTAATCTTGTTTCCCCATACAAACTTTGGACCCCCATTTAACCCCTTTAGAGGTCGAATTTTGAAAAATGCTTTCTTAGTGCACCCCTAGACCTTATAAAGAACCTACATGCCAAATTTGGAATCTCTAGAACCAGTGGTTTAGGCTGTGCGCTGATATGTCAGTCTGTCAGTCAGTTTCTTCTTTTATTTACGCGTTGCAATTCAAAAAACCCAACTGCGGCGAAGTCCAAAAGGAGGGTTATGTTTTTGCTGCGTATGTATGTTATGTATGGCTGTTTCAATGTCCGCTCGCGACTGTTTAACTGATGTTGATAAATGATACGTCATTAGATTCGTTTTAATGATGCAAGTGTCACTAGGTTCTTTAAAAAAAAGTGGCAGATTTTTTGTGATTTAATGTAGCTACGTTCAGATAAAAGACATTTTTTCAGGACTCTCGCTTGGGGTAGCATTGAATAAGTCTTTCTATTCTATTGAAAGTTGTTTTTGATTTTTAACGTCCATTTAGGATCAACAATGATGTAAACTTGGTTAGCTTAGCATGGCGAGCGGCAGGAGGAGCCAACTCAAACTGTGATAATATAGCTAAAGGATAAAATAAAATAAATTATTAAAAAACAGAAAACTCGACCGTCAAAACATTTTGTTGTTGCGAAGTTGAATAACCTCCAAAATATGACGGAATTAGCCACATTTAACTTAACTGAAGATAAGCCAATCAAGCCCTGAAACTTCATTAACAGAATTTCTTTTAAAAAAATCCAATGCAGTATTTGATTCAAAGGGAATTTTGTTGCTTGATTTTCAGGACTTTTTTTTTTCAGTTAATTGTTTTTGCAGTCGGGTTTTTTAGGGTTCCGTACCCAAAGGTTACCCTAAACGGGACCCTTTTACTAAGACTTCGCTGTCCATCCGTCTGTCACTAGGCTGTATCTCATGAATCGTGATGCTAGACAGTTGAAATTTTCACCGATGATGTATTTCTGTTAACGCTATTACAACAAATACTAAAAACATTTTTTTGTCTGTCTATGTAAATAAGCAATATAAAATGACCTCACACTGCATACATTTTGCTTAGGAGCAGAGGGTTCTGCTAACACTGGATTATATTAACTTCGCGAATTTTTACGGAACCCTCGGTGCACGAATCCGACTTGCACTTGGGCGGTTTTTTAATATATTTTTTATGGTTATGATATTTGTAAAAACGAGATCTACGAAACGTAAGTATTTACCTCGCATTTATCAAAATCGGTCTGTCTGCCAATTCTACAGGGAAAATATTTATATGTAGAAACACGTTCATACGTTTCTATAAATAATTTACTTGTATGAGTGCGACATAATTTTTTTGAAAGTTATTATTACTGCTTTTGTGTTAAAATAACCATAGCGTTTTTTGCCTAACTAACTATCAAATGTTTAAATACCTACCATAAAATTTTTAAGATCTTATTTTTGCATTTCATTTAATCTGGTATAGAATCATTACAGAAAAAACAATAAGATGATACAGAGGACTGATTGACGATTTTCTTTTAAGATACAAAAAGTTATTGGAGCCGGCGGAGAGGTACGGGCGCCGGCGCGGGCTGTTTACAGGGCTCGGCACCGGCTTCAACTGGGTGCTCACTTACTCGCTGAACGCCATCGGCCTCACCTACGGCACACGGCTCGTGCTCCAAGACTTACTCAAAGACCCCGAAGAACAACGATATGTCGTGGGTAAAATATTCAGCGTAAGTGCTCATCCACATTCATTTCCACCAAGCTATTTATATTTAAGTAAAGTAGTTAACATTAGGTATTATTGATTTTTTTTATGATATATCATACAATCATATCATTGCTTTGCTGTATTTTTGTTAGTAATTTATATATAATGAATGTCGATCTCAGATCATGTTTGGCGTGTATATGGCGACTCAATCGATAACATTCATCGTTCCGCACGCGGAGGCGTTCGCCGCGGCCCGCGGAGCTGCTGCAGGAATCTTCGCACTCATGGATAGGAAACCGAAAATCGACAGCCTGAACCCCGCCGGCTTAAGGCCGCGAAGGTTTGCCGGTGAAATAACCCTTGAAAACGTGCATTTCAGCTACCCTTCACGACCTGATGTCAAAGTGAGTAGACTCAGCTTAGTTTCCAGCAGTACCTAATTCGTTTGGCATTTAGACTTTTCGCCATTTGATCGGTTCGATTATTTAATTATACAATACAGACATAAAATTTGCGTTTGGCATTTAGACTTTTCGCCATTTGATCGGTTCGATTATTTAATTATACAATAGAGACATAAAATTTGCGTTGATAGGTTAGTTTTTTACAGTAGCTAGATTGGCTTTACAATTTAACGAGTAGTTAATTAATATAGGCAACCAACTTATTAAATGTTCTTGAAACCGTGAACCGTGGTATCACATATTGTGACAGGCAACTATGGAACCCTAACTTGGCCGGTTTTTTTATTTACTTAAATTTTCCTACATTTACAGATTTTAAAAGGCTTCTCTCTTCACGTAAAACCTGGTGAAAACGTAGCTTTGGTTGGATCATCTGGATGTGGAAAATCAACAATACTTCAACTTCTGCAGAGGTTATACGATCCACACTCTGGCTCAGTCAAAATTGATGGACATGACCTGAAAACTTTGCAGGTCGGGTACCTGAGATCATCACTAGGTCCGTTATTCCAAAAAACTCTTATTTTAATCATTACTTAAGGACCCGAAAACCTTTGTTAATTCACTTCAAATGTTTTAGGAGTGGTAGGCCAAGAGCCGGTACTGTTCCGTGGCACTATTCGTGAAAATATTGCAATTGGTTACCCTGGAGCTTCTGACGAAGAAATAAGAAAAGTTGCCGCCATGGCTTACGCTCATGACTTTATATCACGTTTACCAGACGTAAGTAATTACTCTCATGCTTTATGCTTATTAGATAGCAAGTTTTCTGACCTGTTTGATTAGTGACTCGCTACATATGTTTGTATTTGAAGGGCTACGAAACAGTGATTGGTGAGCGCGGTGCTTCGCTCTCGGGTGGGCAGAAGCAACGCATCGCCATCGCGCGGTCGCTGCTGCGCGAGCCAGGGATCCTGTTGCTGGACGAAGCCACGTCAGCCCTCGACCCTCAGTCAGAGCGGAAGGTTCAGATCGCTTTAGATAGCGCCAGCAAGGGAAGAACTACTCTTACGGTGTCTCATAGGTTAGTCAAATGAAAGGACTCTTCGTTAATTTATATTGGCACTACATAATTTAATCTTGTAAACGTAAAAGATTTCGTTTTATTTCAGGTTATCGACAATCATAAACGCAGACCGTATAATTTGCATGGACCAAGGCGCCATTATAGAGGCGGGCACTCATGATGAGCTTATGAAAGCTAAAGGTCAGTTGTTGCTGATAAACACGGGAAATCTAATACATCTCTATAACTATTTGCTGAGAAGCTTTATTTTTAAGCTACGCAAATATAAAGGTGTACCTACTTAGTTTTGTGTATAGAACGAAAAATGATTTTCAATTTTCGTAGCCAATGCAATTTACAATATACTTTTGGTTCGGCACTAAAAATACTATCATTGTGATATTTTGTGTATAATTCATCGATTAACAGTAAAAGAGTGGAAAAGTACAATTATATTACATAGGTACCTAAGCAATGAGGTAGGTCTTACAGTCATCACTCAGGTTGAGGTTACTTTATGATAGGTAGGTACCTATTCATAACGAAATAAAACGTTTATTAAATAAAATGCATACGATTTTTAGGATTTTATCATAAGCTGGTTACAGCTGGCAAAGAAGTTAAAGAAGTAGATTTGATTGACACATTACCCGAAGAGGCAGACGAAGCGCCGGAGGAAGAAGCAAAAATAATTCGCAACGACGTCAAGAGGCGGTCCACCAAAAGAGTAATCAGGCAATATTCTAGCAGGAAAGGTAAAAACAATTCGTGATTGAGTCGCGCAAATCGGTAAAATGCAGTAATTACTTGTATCATGAAAGAAACCAAATTAATTTGGCAATTATTTATATAATATTTCAAAATTTTGCTTTTTATAGGATCTCATGACTGGATGACACCTCGCGGCTCTATTTGCTCCGTAGTTTCGAATGGCATGCGCAACTTGGCGCGTCACTGCGACGAAGAAAACGAAGATAAAAATGAAGAGGAGGTCACTTTTTCAATGTTTACTTAACGCATCCCTTATAATAGTTGCTTAATAATATAATATATTTGTATTTTATTACAGGAAATAAAGCCTGTTTCTGATTGGGACCTGTTGAAGCTAAACGGGAAGGAATGGCCTCTCCTCACGATCGGAGCTATCGCTGCGACCGTTCAAGGAGCTTGCTTCCCTACTTTCGCTATACTGTTTGGATTAACGAGCGCGGTATAATATTTTATATTAAACGGAAAAAAATATTATGATGCACCACGACGGCGTCATAAATAAATCTATTTCTAAGAGTTTTTAATGATTCACGGTTAAGTTCATTCGAAATATTATAAACGGGATGTGAACCGCGATTACCTTTATTGAGCTCCCGATATTTCGATACAGTTGCATGTATCATGATCACGGGTAGACTGAAGAAATTGCGGGTGGATGTTATTGTTGGGTAGACCGAGCTCTGTCTACCCTCATTCTTGCGCGTCGACTGCGTGCACTCTCGTTACCACTGGAACCGTTCTCGCTCGAAACTCGATTCAAACACACTACACTCACAGGAAAATTTCACAACTTCTGAGGTCTCCCAAAGACAATTTTCCCCTGGAAAAACCTGGTGTGTATAAGGTTGATTGCAGTTGTGGTAGTTCGTACATAGGGCAGACCAAACGTACGATCGCCTGTAGAATTAAAGAGCACATCACTGCAGTCAAAAATAATGACACGCGCAAATCCGCTATTGCTGAACATCTTATTGAGTCGGGAACAAATCACTGGATTGAGCTGCACAGCCCTAAGATCATTTCGACAGAACGCCACTATATACCGAGACTGGTGAGGGAAGCGGTTGAAATCCATAAACATAAAAATTTTAATCGTGAGGATGGGTTTAAATTGTCGAATATCTGGAATCCGGTGATTTCCTTATATAATTCTCGTCCAAAATCAATTTCGGGTGGGCGAAGTGACACTGTGAGTGTAGTGTGTTTGAATCGAGTTTCGAGTGAGAACGGTTCCAGTGGTAACGAGAGTGCACGCAGTCGACGCGCAAGAATGAGGGTAGACAGAGCTCGGTCTACCCAACAATAACATCCACCCGCAATTTCTTCAGTCTACCCGTGATCATGATACATGCAACTGTATCGAAATATCGGGAGCTCAATAAAGGTAATCGCGGTTCACATCCCGTTTATAATATTTCGAAATCTATTTCTTTTCAGATATTTTCTTATAAAGACTTCGATCGCATCATTTATTTAGCCGATTTGTACTCGGGCATGTTCGTGATCGTCGCGGCTGTTGCAGGAATTGCAATGTGTTTGCAAAGCTTCACCTTTACCAACGCGGGCTTAAAAATGACCACACGTCTACGACAGAGATACTTTGCCAGCTTGGTTAAACAGGTTAGTGAACAATCATCGCAAAATTTTTAGCGAAAACATGATGGTGCAGAACAGTAAATTATAGGTAGATCACTAACTGATATACATAGAAAAACAGTAGGCATCGTAAACCGTGGTAGCTTGGTCAAAACGTTTTTATCCGAGTTTTAGCTTCAAAAATAAACATAAAAATAAGACATTGATCAGAAATAGCAAACGAAAGCTACCCTCGGTGTCTAATGCACGTACATTACCTACCAGAAAATATTTGCCTAATTACGAAACGAAAACGAGCTAAATCTATCTCAGGAAATAGGTTACTTCGACCGCGAGAGCAACACGGTGGGCGCGATATGCGCGCGGCTGAGCGGCGACGCGGCCGAGGTGCAGGGCGCCACCGGGCTGCGCATCGGCCTCATCCTGCAGGGCGTCAGCTCCGTCCTCATTGGCTTCATATTAGCTATGTGCTATGACTGGAAACTGACCTTAGTTGGGACCGCGTTCTTACCAATCGTGAGTGTAATAATTAATAGTACCTAAACAAGCATGTACAATGTGTAATAACTGCGAAAATACCTACGCTATCTTTTAACCACTTATGAATAAATGCAGCGATACATTTTTGTATAAGAGCTCCTTTATGAAAAGTTGAGCAGCATTTTGCTAGGCAAATATTATCACATTACAGAACCGTAACTCCATTATTTGCAAAATTCCTTCGTAATCCCATTTTTTGTTTCAATTCCAACAAACTACAACAATTAAACAATTAACAATTTAATTAAAATCTAACTAATATTATAAATGCGAAAGTATGGATGGATGGATGGATGGATGGATGTTTGTTTGTTTGTTACTCAATCACGCCAGAACGGCCCAACGGATCTGGATGAAATTCGGCACATAGATAGAGAAAAGTCTGGAATAGCACATAGGCTACTTTTTATCCCGGAAAATTGCGTAGTTCCCGCGGGATAGCGATAAACGAATTCTTTGCAGACGAAGTCGCTGGCAACAGCTAGTATATATATATAAGTAAGTATCTAATTTTTAAACTTACAGATGGTGGGAAGCATCTGGTTCGAGGGTATAATGTCGCAGAAATCGCAGCAAGACGAGCGTGACGCCATGGAAGCCGCCACCTCCATCGCCACCGAGGCTGTGGTCAGCATTAGGACTGTCCAGAGTCTAGGTAGGATATCTGAAAACTTGTAGGTGCATTAACAACAACACTGTTACCAAGTCACAGAGAGGTAACATTGAAATCTCTTTGTACCTGTTATCACAGGTGTTGAGCTGAATTTTATGGATAAATTCGAGGATTCTCTGAAAACGTCCTGCGCTGCCATCACAAAGAAATTAAGATGGCGTGGGCTGGTGATGGGGCTTGGAGTGTACGTGCCCTTCATGGCCTTTGTCAGCTGCACCGTCTACGGAGCCACGCTAGTCGCCAATGAGGGACTCCCATATTCCACCGTATTTTTGTAAGAAGCCCTTTAAAATTAACTCTTTGTATTCCTGTACTTTAATCGGTGAATAGTAACTACACATACCGATATTTCGTTATACATATTATGAAGTTTTTCCCATTTTAATACTAGACTGACGTAAAAAGTTCAAATTCAAAACTAAATTAGGTAATTCAGAACTTGATATTGATAATAAATGAAAATGTGTGAGATACATACAGTCTATTAATTAAAAAAAAAAAGCAGACTCCAGGCAGAAAGATTTCACTTTTTGCTAATTTTCGCATTTGCATGTTCTCCATTACAGGGTGACCGAGGCGGTAATGTACGGCGCTTACATGTTGGGCCAGGCGTTGGTGTATGCGCCAAGCTTCAACGCAGCCAAGGACTGCGGCGCCAGAATTCTGTCAGTCATCAATCGGCAGCCCTGCGTCATCACGGAACCAGGAGTCAAGGACACACCACAATGGGTAAGCTGGAATAAAAACTGTCTTACTGATAACTACTTGCGTAGTATTTATATAGTGAACTAGCTTTTGCCCACGACTTCGTCTGCGTAGAATGAGTATTTGCTTATTTTTAGTGGTTGACAACATTTCATTTTTATAACACCTGAAAATGTATATATGGTTCGAAAGCATTTTGCCTCCTGATCACTGCAATATGTTTATATAATTTTAATATTACTTATTACAGAAAATAAAAAATAATTAAAAATATGTCCTAATTTTACCAAAACTACCACAGGATAGGTGAAACGCCTTTGCTTTTTTCACGAGAAAAAATAAGCGATCATAATTTTGTATTTTTGACAACTTCAAAGTACAAGGGGGGCAACTCTGAAATTCTATTTTCGAAGTTCGTTGCATACCTTCTCTCTCACTCTCAAGATAATGACTATTAGTATGAGCGGAACAGCACGAAGCGAACCCCGAAAATCGAATATTGGAGAATAGGGCCTGACATTGACAATTTTAAATTAACGTCAGTTTTTTTTTCTATAGAGAAAATACAAAGGGATAAGTGTGTATTCTGTGATAGTATCGGAGTTACGCCCTTTTAGAATAAGCACAAATTAATAAATTAATTATAAATTAAATACAAGCCCTAGCAAAAAAATTAAACTGTCAGCATGTTCATCTTTTTAAACAAAATACAGAGAACCATTAAAATTATAGGCTCAGAAATATGAAATGTTGTCAAACAAATTGAATATGTTACCCTTAAGGTGCATCTTTGTAGTAAATTTCACCCCCCTTTTCACATCTTTGATGATTTCTGCAATCAAAAACTATTACTATTCCCTTCCCCGGGACCATAACAATATCTATTCATTAGATTTCGTTTAAGTCAGTTCAGCGGCTTAAGCGCAAAGAAGGCAAAAGACAGACTCACTTTTACATTTTAGAATATTACTATGGATTTTCAAAAACCCTTTTGTAATTCAGCTTCATATTCGCACCAAGTACCTAGTTATTTTTAAGATTTGTTAGTGTTCTATTCTAAGTGACTTCAACACCATTTCAGGCCCTAAATATATAAAAATTGCAGGAAAGGAACGATACCACCATATTAACTGTCAACCCCAATTTTGCCTTTCTCCGCAGATCTTCTTTAAGCCGCTGAAACACATTATTATTATTTTCGGTTTTTTTTCATTTTAGTTGTGCTTATGACCCACCATCATACAAAATTTCAAATTTCTAAGACAACTGGAAGTACCTAGGTACTTACTTACCCAATATTTTTTGAGAGCACGGCGATTTGTATGGAAACACCTTTCCAATGACTGTACCTTGTGATTGTTTAGATTTGAGGATTGATCTTTTCACAACGCCAAGGGACCACAGATCTAAGTATTCTAAGTATCGGGTATTAATTTCAACTTTATACCTATACGCGTTTCAGAGGAAAAGGAACTTGACAGACAGAGGGACGGACGGACAACTAAGTGATCCTGGGTCCCTTTTTTTCTTTTACGGAACCTTTAAAATTTATAGGTACTTCCTATTTTTCATTCATATAGCGTAGCGACATCTATTAACGAATAGCGGAATCAATTTACCCATAATAAACTTTATTAATTATCTGTTACTATTATCATAACATATTACATGTACTACACTTTTGAACTCAGGACTTAGGTATTTTTCTTTCATTTGGTATCCCAATAAATAATGTATCAAAAAATATTTTTGGTGGACCCGCCCATTTTCTTTTATATCTCGACTTCTAGGTGGAATTTCGAAAAAAACGCGACATGGGAGTTTAAGTTAGACCTCCAGCAATACAATAAAAAAACCGCATTCAGTTTGGTGCAGTAGTTTTTGCGTAACGCGGTAACAAACATACAGACAGACAGACACAAATTCTAAAAATTGTATTTTTGGCTTCTATGGCGCATACAGAGGCCCTTAGTTTATTTTTTCTTTAATATCTCCTATGTACAGACATCGATCTGTTACAATTTTATTATATGTATAGAAGATATAGATTATGAGCTGTACAAGTGCCCCTACGATTCTGGTAAAAACTTTCATATTCATCATGGAGATATTGCTAAGATAAGAATTGATAAGAATTAAAACCGAAACCTTCTAAGTTTCGGTCACGGTCACTATAATAAGGCAAACCAATTGTTCATTATATTTTGTTTATCTCACTTATTTTCAGACTGCAACCGGTAACTTCAGTCTCAAAGAAGTTGAGTTCAGCTATCCAACTCGCAAGCATCAGAAGATCCTGCGTGGGATAGACCTGAAGGCGGAGGCGGGCAAAACTGTAGCGCTGGTGGGCGCCTCGGGCTGCGGCAAGTCCACCGTGCTGCAGCTGCTGCAAAGATTCTACGACCCTGACTCTGGCAGCGTTGTAAGGAACTCCTACATTTATAAATTAAATCATTAGACAACGACATCTCTTTCTACTTTCATATCATAAACGTAGGCATTTTTCTTTCCTGTAATGAGCTACGAAATAAGTACATTACCAAGTCACTTCTATTTTTAATGAGTTGGTCCGAAGTTTATCTTGTGATGTATTTATTGGCAGGAATTAGACGGTAGAGATATTCGAAAGACATTAACGCTGCCTAGGCTGCGCAAGCAGCTGGGTGTGGTGCAACAAGAACCCGTGCTGTTCGACCGCACGCTCGGCGAGAACATCGCTTACGGAGACAACGGTCGCCGCATATCAATGGCTGAAGTCGTTGCCGCAGCTAAAGCGGCCAACATTCACAACTTTATTGTATCTCTGCCTCAAGTGAGTGTAGCTAAACATATTGCACTACAGTGGCAACAAATCTTTTACTGAGTATTGCAAAATTAACTTAGAAATCATAAATTAATAATAAAATCTTAAACAATACATAATTTTAGGGCTACGACACGAACCTGGGCTCGAGCGGCGCGCAGCTGTCAGGCGGGCAGAAGCAGCGCGTGTGCATCGCGCGTGCGCTCATCCGCTCGCCGCGGCTGCTGCTTCTCGACGAGGCCACCTCCGCGCTCGACGCCAACAGCGAGCGGGTAAACAATAGCATATCGTCAGGGTTATGACACGAACCTGGGCTCGAGCGGCGCGCAGCTGTCGGGCGAGCAGAAGCAGCGCGTGTGCATCGCGCGCTCATCCGCTCGCCGCGGCTGCTGCTGCTCGACGAGGCCACCTCCGCTCCGCGCTCGACGCGAACAAGAAATAAATTAATTTTACTGTGAATACTGAGTTAACGTTATAACATTTTTGTCTTTAGGCCGTAACCGAGGCACTGGAAAAAGCTGCAAAAGGACGTACATGTATCACAATTGCCCATCGACTCTCAACAATCAAAGACGCTGATGTCATCTGCGTGTTAGATAAAGGTATAAATAATGCCAATGAATAACTTCGTGCAGCGTCGTTAATGAATGAAAGTGAGAAAAATAGGTCAAAAAATTTCAAATAACTAACACAAATTGTTTTTTTTCTGTTCAGGTAAAATAATTGAAAAGGGCACACATCACGAATTGCTCAACATGAAAGGTTACTACTACCGCATGGGTAAAGGACAACAACTTGCGTAAAGCAATTGGAGGAAAACCAGCACTGAATAGCGAAGACTCGAATGTTTTATATACTATTTCTGAGAGATGTTTAACTTTTAGGGACGTGCCTCAGAAAGTTATGTTGGACAATATTTTTGTTGATTAAACCTCTAGTTTCTCTTATGTACGAAAAGTTAGGTTAATATGGTGTAACTTGTTAAGTAATCTTAGTTAAAAGAAAGTGGTATGCGATCGATATAATGAAGAATTCATAACTTGGTTCATCAATAAGAATGTTTTCATCGTATTGAAGGAAATAATATTCTTATACTAAGATTCTTTCATCTGTAGCATATTATTTTCAAGTCGGCTGTGTAATTTAAATAGCTCGCATTTTTCAAGCTTTTTGAGTACAGAAAAAGAAGGAACACGAAATTAAATATTTTTTCATTTAATTTATAGTTCAATGTAATAATCTATAGGTACATATAAAATGCTTTGTCCTGAATGACTGACTGACGGATCAATGCACAGCCTAAACCGCTGATCGTAGAGTCCTGAAACTTGGGGGGTGTGTTCTTTGTATGACTTTGGCTTTCGTAAAGAATTTTCAGAAATTCTACTTCTGAGAGGGGGAGTTGAAAAACGGGGCTTAAGTTTGTATGGAGCAATAAAGGTGCGACCACACCGCCGCTTAAAAAACGGTGACGTTACGGAATCGCAACAAAATGTATGAAGAAACGGTGAGAAAACGTGACGCATACGACACGTCACTGCGTATACGCGGCGGTTTGGTCGCACCCTAATTCCTTGGTCCGATCTACTTCAAATTTTGCATAAACATTCTTTAACAGAATTGATTTATGAAGATTAATTGAAGATTAATGAAGAGATTTATATTCTTACTTTCAAATGGTCCTATCTCCGTAACTATTATATACTAGAATCCTTAAACTTAACATACCTACCAATAGGTTATTATATCTGAAAACTGATTTCTGTATTTTGCAAAATTCCCCTGGGATAACAAATAAAAAGGATCATTATAAGATTTAGATCCTTGGTATTTGGCTGACACGTTCCTTGAGGATCAAAAAGGAGCATTTAGAAGGGATTTTGCAAATTTCTTTCTAAAAGGACGGGATGATAAAATAATGACTTTAGGTATATTTGAAGAAACGATTGGATGAAGATACCACTTTGACGTTACCTGCGCGGACGAAGTCGCGGGCAAAAGCTAGTTTAATAATATAAGTCTAACAAACTTCAGACCCTCTACATCAATGGCCAGCCTGCCTAGGTACACCTGCCTTTTGAGATTAAATAAAGATTGTGATACTTTTACAATCGGATTTTTCATTCCATCTCATCAAACATTATATATGGTTTAAATAAAAATTGTTTTTTTTTTATTCAGTTACCTACTGAATTAAAAACATCTTATCCTCAATGGCAACGATATAGTAGCACCGAATACCTACGAAAAAACCAGAGTACATATCCTCGTAAGTCCTCGTATATTTCCTGAGGTACAGTCAAAGGCATAATTACATATATGTACTATACCAAGACGTCAAAAACATCTAAACACCTTTATACCATAAACACTAACGTCAGTGACACATATATTTGACATGATGACTGTATCGATATTTATGCCCTCGACTATACAAATCAATAACAAAAATAACTGCCGAATGTACTATTATTAAGTATACAAATTGTTAAATGAAAAAAGAACTTTAAATATGCCGAAATTGGACCTAAAATCTCAAACTGGTACTCAGTGGCTCAGTCTTGAGTATAACCCCCTTATTCATAAACGCACTATAGGCCTCTGTTAACTTAGTAATCGTTTGTCCTTATCTGTCACTTTGACATTTGCCTTTCACAGATAAGGACAAACGATTACTAACTTAGCAGAGGCCTATAGTGCGTTTATGAATAAGGGGGTAAGTCTCATCAAGTAAAAAGAACGCTGGAAAAAAACAGAGGACCGCCCTCTGCTCATAATGTACCTATGCGCAAACACCCCCTCTCCACTTTCTTCCAGCGTTCTTTTAACAAAATAAATAACATATAAAAATAAAATAAAATAAAAAGTCAGGACTTATGAGGAAAGTTCGTATCGAATACAAGATTATACGGTGTGAGAAACATCGTAGAAATTGCGACGCTTCCCCGCAGCTTTTGCTATATACATACACAAATCACGTCTATATGCCTTACGGGGTAGACAGAGCCTAAGGTAACAAGACCTAAAGGCCACGTGTAGCATGATTGTGGGCGTATAGGTGGAAAGGGGAACCTATATAGTGACGGTTTGCTTTGCTAGCCGCATCGCCTATAACATGATTCCTAAAATTTTCGCGCATTCCCGCGATGGGCTTTCACCATCTGAGCGGGACGAGAAGCAACTGGTACATTCTATGTTTTTTTCTTCGCTGTCAGATCAACCTGGAAGCACTTAAGCGATTTATAGGTATTTGCTACCAATCGGAAAAATACTGCTGCTGGTTACAAACGTTAGCGCGTAGCACTGCGTGGCAGCGAATGTGCTAAGGCTCTAGTACATTTTTTTTTTAATGTGCACAGAAGGCAAACGAGCAAATGGGTCACCTGATGGTAAGCGATCACCACTGCCCATAGACACCCGCAACCCCGGAGGGATTGCAGATGCGTTGCCAACCTAGAGGACTTAGATGAAATGCCTCTTGTGCCCGTAATTTCCCCGGCTGTCTTACTCTCCACACCGGAACACAGCAGTGTAAGCACTGCTGCTTAGCGGCAGGATTAGCGAGTAAGATGGCGTATGCTGGTCTATTTCAGGCGATCGCCATTGCCATTGCGTATAGTTTTGTCTTATACCATTACCCCCTGTACACAATGGCGATCGCCTGAAATGGGCCAGCATACGCCATTGTGTGCTAGGGCCTTTAAGTGGTCGATTCACCACGCCACTGTAACGTGTGTAACAGCCTTTGTTAGGGCCCAAACATCAGAAACCAAAATAATTATGGTACGTAAGCTGATGACATAGGTACACTCAGCGGTAGGGATGGACATTTAAAATATACATCGATGTTTTTTCCGATGGATCGGTTGCATCGATGTTAATACGATGTATTTAGAAAAACATCGATGTTTCCAAAACATCGATTGTTTTTCGCAATGGACATGTAATTATGCAAATACCCGTAATTGTATCATAAAAAACGATGCAAATACACATTACGTTCAAACTTTACACTATGCAACAAAAACTCGATGGGCCATATTGTTTTAAGTTTTATTATTTAATTTTGGCTGCCGGCTCCGTGGCAAAGGGAACATAACTCATTCAGCCAAACCGATAAAATATGGTAAGTGTGTAATTTTGACTGAAAGGCTGAACTGATTATTACGGTTCAGGTTCCAGTCAGCCAGTGTCACTCACACTCATAGACGCTATAATCTCATAGTTTGCGTATTCGAAGCATCGAATAAAAATACATTGATATATATTCGATGTTGAAGTAATAACAATACATCGGTTCAATACGATGCATCGTTACAATAATCGATGTATATCGTCCATCTCTACTCAGCGGCATATTTAACGAAACACTAAAAAAAGTGTAGGTAACTATTTTCATTTTTTTCTAGTCAAGCATGCGTTTTGCTAACTTTTTTTCTGTTCCGCTAAATATGCCGCTGAGTATAGATAGGTTACTTAATGGAAACAGGTCAAAAATTTTGGGATGTTTCAACACCCAACATCTAAGGCTTGAATTTGGTGGGTCTACTAAAAATACTGCCTTAAGATTTAACTACCTACACAAACACCCACATACACAACACACACACACACACACATACACACAGAAAAGTTAATTAAGCATACTTATTGTTACATTAAGTATAAAAGGCGATTTATTTATTGACATGACAATCGTGTACATATTTATGATGATGACTGTACCAAAAAATTTTATCAAGTGTCGAGTGTAGTGCATTTTACCCTACTTTACAGCCACTTACCTTTTAATATTTTTAGATTTTATTTGTTACTTCTTTCTTTCTTCTTCTTCTTTGTAGCTTCTGCCCGCGACTTCGTCCGCGTATAATTAACAATTGATATGTTTATCGCTATCCCGCGAGAACTGCACAATCTTCCGGGATAAAAAGTAGCCTATGTTTTAATCTAAGGTACCAGCTATTTCCGTTCCAAATTTTATCCGAATCCGTCCAGTCGTTTTAGCGTGAAGAATGAACAAACATACACACTCACATCGTCACTCACAAACTTTCGCATTTATAATATTAGTAGGATGAACTTCACTCTCGTATGTATGGAACTTCACCCGTTAGTCTGAATTTTCGGTCACTCTACCTGTAACAGACAATTTGCTCCAAATTAAATCTACTAAATCGATTAAGACCTTTAATTTGGCAATGTATACTATATTGTACAAGTTCTAAGAATACCTTTTGTCCGTCCTTCTGTCTGTCAAGACCCTTTTTCTCAGGAACGCGTGGAGGTATCGAGCTGAAATTTATATTAAATACTCAAGTCAGCAATCAAGCAATTCAAGCGAATTGAACCACGGGTAAGAGCCAGTCTATTTTATTTATAAATTAAAATAATATACGGTGAATATGTGAGACCGTCGCAATAAACCTTTTCATTTGATGGTTTAGCTTAGTTTCATTTTCAGATTTGCACATCAAACCAAAAGTGACCCCTGTGTTTAAAATCCATGTATTAGGTACTTAATCAACCCAATCGATTCAGTAATATAACCCAGACTGCTGCTTGAGTTGTTTGAGTCCGACTCACACTTGACTGCTTTTTACAGGTAATTTAATTTTCCGATTTGCTTCTAGTCCGATTGCTCGCTACGACTCGACTGCCAGCGTTCGCTACTCGCATCACTCAATCATTATTGCACGATGTTTGCTTTTCCCTACTCTCTACCATTTACAACATCTAGGTAATAATTCCGATGATACCGGATTAACCAATGACTTGCTAAATGGCTTTGCAAAGCTGTCCTGGTTCAAATGAAGCCAGGACTAAATTAATAAAGTATATAAAAAATTCAAGCCTAGTTTTTATCGTCCCTTTTTGGTAGATTATATTATGATATGTCACATAAAATGCCATTTTGTGCATACATATATTTTTTGTAATTTTGCATAAAAAAATTGTTTTTGATAAAAAAAATATCCCTTTTATCTCTGAAACTTTACCTACTGAGTCGAACTGAAGTTATAGATGACCAAGAAAACCCTTAAAAGTCTTTAGTCAGAATACCTAATAACTTATAACTTTTCAAAAAATCAATACCTCTTGGTATTGATTTTTTGATAATTTTTCCTATAATCTGTCAACATTATGAATTGCTGTTTTTTTTTTCAAATGTTTATCTCAGTACATATTTGCATATTTTCGTAAATTTTAAGAAGTTTTTTATACATATCTATACATATAATAAAATCTATACATATAATAAAATTGTAACAGGTCGATGTCTGTACATAGGAGATTTTAAAGAAAAAATAAACTAAGGGGCATCTATAAGCGCCATAGAAGCCAAAAATACAATTTTTAGAATTTTTGTCTGTCTGTCTGTCTGTCTGTATGTTTGTTACCGCGCTACGCAAAAACTACTGCACCAAACTGAATGCGGTTTTTTTTATTGTATTGCTGGAGATCTAACTTAAACTGCCATGTCGCGTTTTTTTCGAAATTCCACCTAGAAGTCGAGATATAAAAGAAAAAGGGGGGTCCACCAAAAATTTTTTTTGATACATTATTCATTGGGATACCAAATGAAAGAGGAAGAAGTCCTGAGTTCAAAAATGTAGTAATACTAAGCAACAGAATAATAATAAAGTTTACTATGGGTTAATTAGTTCCGCTATTCATTAATAGATGTCGCTACGATACCTATATGAATGAAATCTTTCCTGTATTATTATCTTTAATAATAGGAAGTATCTATTTTAAAGGTTCCGTAAAGGAGAAAAAGGAACCCAGGATCACTTAGTTGTCCGTCCGTCCGTCCATCCCTGTTCCTTCTGTCTGTCAAGTTCTTTTTCCAAGGTCACTTGGAGTTGTGAAAAGATCAACTCTCAAATCTATACAATCACAAGGTATAGTAATTAGAAAGGGTGTTTCCATACAAATCGCCGTGCTCTCAAAAAATACTGGGTATGTAGGCACTTCCAGTTGTCTTAGAAATTTGAAATTTTGGATGATGGTGGGTCATAATTATAATTCAACTAAAATGAAATAAAACCAAATATATATCTATTTTTTAGTGTCTGCCTGTGTAACCAATATAAGATGACCTCACACTGCCTACATTTTGCTTAAGAGCAGGGCTCTGCTAACACTGGATATCATATATTCACCTGCCGAATTTGTACGGAATCCTCGGTGCGCAGGCCCGACTCGCAATTGGCTGATTTTTAAAACATTTTTGTATAATAATCCCTTTCTCTACTAAGTAAATTTATCTGTCTGTCTGTTACGCTTTCACGCCTAAACCACTGAACCGATTTTATGAAATTTGGTACAGAGATAAAATTGACCTTGAGAAACGACTAAGCTCATTTTTAATGAGAAAAAATCTTGCAGAGGAGATAAAAGTTTGTATGGAAGTTGGTCGATTTTGAACACAGAACTATATCAAGATAGAATGAAAGAGTCCAGCAATTTGTAGGGAGACCGAGCGTGTAACATTTTGCGTGTGACAATTGACGTCACGAGCGCAATTTAGTGATGGGAAACATAAGCCGCGCGAAAACAATCCAAAAGCATCGATTCACAGACAAATTAGAACACGGCACCGATTCTATGCACCGCCACCCCCACCGCACCGCGCCGCGACCACAGAAATAATATCTTGCATCGGACGTTCGTCTTCGTTGTGAAAAGAAGTAATTACATCTTTATGTGATGACAATATTTACTCGTACATAATTATCACTCAATTATATTACACCAGTTATTGTAGGTGCATTTTTATCGATTTAAAATATCGATAAGACCCGACAGAGGAAATGATAACTATTTTCGACAGAGGAAATGAGAAAGCTTATAATTTTAATACCAATAAATTGCGTTACATTTGTACATAAATTACTTCCTTTTTCAAGTCTTTTTTGCTTTATTTAATAGTACATACTGGACAAAATAAGAGACGTTTTGAAAAAAGGGCAGGGGCCTTACCATGACGTCTTAATGCGATTCAGTTTAGGTCTGCTCGCTGTCAGATTCATACTAAAAGTGACAGCTAAAACTTGAACTGAGTCGGAATTAGGACGTCATGGTAAGGCGTCAGGTCAGGAGTACCTGAAACCGACGAGCATGCAACGTATGAAGATATTGATAAATGTGGATGAAGCGAAAGAGGTATGTCAGGATCGTAGCAAGTGAAACAAAGTAGTCTCTGCCTACCCCTATGGGAAAGAAACCGTATGTATGTAAAAACTGACACGAACGCATATCGCGCTAAAAAAAAAATTTTTGAATTTGAGTTTCGCTTGACATTCTACGGCGAAACAACAGAGGGGGATTCCAGTAGGCTTATTGTCTAACTCGCTGCAATCGCCATCATGTTCATTTTGACAGTTCTTGTATGAATGTGACAGCTAGCTGATTCCGATGCCAATTGTCAGCCCATACATGAACTGTCAAAATGAACACGATGGCGATTGCGAGCGAGTTAGACAATAAGCCTACTGGCTGGTCGTTGGTTGTAGACGGACCTGAATAACTGAATTTTTATTTTTTTCTCCTTAATTTAGTAAATTTTGTTAAAATTTATCAGTTTTTAACGCCTGTACTTACCTATTGAAGACCGTGACAGACAGTTAAAATTTCCACAGAACCATAACCTGTTTGTTAATAATATTTGCTTTGCTCTACGTACATTATTATATAGCTGCATAATTAATAATATAAAAACGTAATTATCATTTCCTCTGTTTTCAAAATCGATTTTAATCGAGTAAGAAAATCGCAGTGTGCAGCACTGTGGTACAGCACTATTCTTACTTTTGACAGAAAAAATGAGAAATCGACCTTGAACGTGACTCGACAGTTTGAATAGCATATTTTTACATCGCTGGTTTTGAATGCACGCCAAGTCTGGCTCGTCAAATTAAAGCCGCAATGGAAAACTAGCGTTGGCGCACAATCGCTCGCTACTGTTTTGATGAAAATAATAAAATAAATGGTTTTTTAATTAATAACAGATATTTAAGGACAAATAGTACTTCCCGATGAAAGGAAATACCTCGATTAACAGCTCGCAACTTTTTTGGTAGTGTTTAAACAATTAATTATTGAGCAACAAACCATTTTGTTTTTAAAATCTGACGTCTACTGACGTCCGCGGTCGGGAGCAGATTGAAGTTCGCGGCGAGCAAGTGAGCCCTCGGGACAACTTTTTGCCACGCGAGGTACATACACTCTTTCCTTCTATCTTGATATAGTTCTGTGATTTTGAAGCTGAAGTTTGAAACTTTTTTTCAAGCTTTCGATTAGATAAAAATAGTTTTTAAGAATTTTGTTGGTAGATAAATTAGAAATAGGGGTTGATATGTACTTATAGATGTTTTATAATTTTTGAAGATAGGAGCGTGGGCTTTATTTTTAGACTTTTGATTAGGCACACAAATAAATAAGGAGGAGGACAAAATTGGGGTTGACAGTTAATATGGTAGTTAGTACCTATCGTACCTTATTTTTACATATCTTTAGGGTATGAAATGGCGTTAAAGTCACTTAAAAAACTAACAAATCTCAAAAATACCTAATGTATGAATATTTTGAATTATAATATATTTATTTAACAAAACTCCTAAAATACAACTTAAATATAAATAACAAGATAAACTAATTTAACTAAAACTAAAATAAATCTAAAAACGTACTCCCCCGCGGCATTGAGCCAAAGATGCTGGCAGCATTTCCCCGCTGTATTGCAATACTAATACGCTGAGCGAGGAAGCTGCCAGCTCTTTGGTCTCCGTTGCAGTCGATCAGCCTCTTAGTCAATTCTTTCATGAATACATGCGCGCTGGGACCCCACGGACCTAAGGTCTCAACTCCGAATGGCAGGAAGTAGTATTCGAGGCCGAGACCTTTATATTTGTTAGTTTTTAATTTTTCGGCCGCCTCTGCTGCCGCACCTGCTCTAATAGCTGTTCCGTGGACGTGGGAAGGGGCCAGTGTGTCTACACAGGTAGCGTCCCACACCAGCACCCGACCCAGCTTCCACGGAATCAGTGACATGCCGTCTGGTCTCTTGCCATCGTCTCTAACGATACCGGGTGGCTCAAGTAGCGCCGGCACGTTGACGGTGGCAAGAGAGCGACGGATTATGTCGTTAAGTGCGGCGTGCCTAGAGAAGCGGCCTGCACTTTTTTGGCATGAAAGGCCGTGGTGTCCCAGCGCGTCGACCGCAGTACCGCAGGGGCATTCGTGTGGAGCGCAGATTGGTACCCCCAGACGTAGGCAGACGGATATTCTGAGGGTATCGGGCTCTAGGAACGTACCAGTTTTGGCTGAAGGAATGGCGTGTAGCCATTGGCCGGCTTCTTTCGTACCGGCAGCCAAAATTCTAGCACGTTCAGGGCCCGTACTGCGGCACAATAGGGACTCATATGTTAGAATTGAAGTTATGTCGTCCCAGGTCCCCTGTGATTTTAAATTTTCCGGAAAATCCTTTCCCGGGCAAGCAATGGACCAAGCATTTTTAGCTTCTGTCAAGCCAGCAGTCTCATAGTTTAAAGGGAAGGCCCTCAAGATTTTACCTATAAGATCTGCTGAGCTGAATATTTTTAAATTAATATATTACCTCAATCGAGTGTCATTGCTGGGCAAAGGTCTTCCTTTTTTTTGTAGCAGAATATCATAAATGTTTTTGAAAATCCGTACCTACTAAATATCGTAAAATTATAAGAGTGCGTCTGTCTTTTGCCTTCTTCCCGCTGAACCGACTTAAACGAAAATTGGAATGGATATTGTTATTGTCCCGGGGAGGGGCATAGAATAGTTCTTGATTGCAGAAATCATCAAAGTTATTAAAAGGGTAGTGAAATTTACTACGAAGATGCAATACCGTAAGGGTAACATTTAATTTGTGCTCTAATTGAATGTGTACTAATACTAATTCTACGCAGACGAAGTCGCGGGCAAAAGCTAGTAAAAAATAAAATTTTACAACCGCCACAATAAGTTTTTCTTTGAATGACGGTACATCAGTAGGTACAATACTAACAATACTTTTACAGCTTTTTTTCTTTAATGTGCTCTTCAAAAACGAGAAAGAAATAATATTTATATTTATATTAATATTTATTTTAGTTAAGTAGGTCTGTACCTGTCCGTTACCTTATCGCAAAAATGCACCTGTAAAGTATATCAAATTTCTACTTGTGTGTGCGAAACCCTTAGAGCGCGAGTTCGACTCTCACTTGGCAGGTTTTTCTGAAAGCAATTCACTAACGGAATTAAACTAGACAACCACATTAAACACCCCATTACTTGACTATTGGCGGTTGTAAACGCGTCTTGTGATGTTATATATGATTGGCAAATTTATCATAGTTCAAATACGGGGTATATATAGCGGACTATATCAAAGCTGACCTTGTCTAGCGCGCAAGCCGCGAGGCTCAATCCGCCCTGAGGTGTCTACCAGAACACAAGGGGTTACAGAGTTACATCAATAAAAATGGGAACCAAAAAAGCAGCTAAAAAGTAAGTAATTTTAATTTGAGTAGCCCTTGTCCCTCACGCTGGGTTTTCAGTAAGTAATCTAAAAGTACAAGGGAATATACGAACGAACATAATTAAGTAAGTACCGTTAGGCTAATTTTTATATATTTTAATTTTACATATAAGTTACTAAACTCAATTTAATTTTTGTGCCTGTATTTTACTTATAAAAGTATGCGAATTGGACTGATTAATTTCTAATCTTTAATTATATTAATTGCATTTTGCAAAGCATCAATTATGTTTTGCTCAGTAAGTTATCCGATCCTAGTATCAGTTTCGCGAATGCGGTTTATAAATTGAAGCGTTGCATAAACTGCGACAAAAACTAATTGTGACATTTCAGTTTTATAGTGTAGTGGTGCTAGTCAATATTTCACGGTATTTCTAACGGAATTCTGAAGAATGAGTAAATTGTACAGTAATCTTCTAACGCTTCAGCCAGTTTTACAACATTATAGCTAATTTAAGTAAAGTACTCTAGACCTAATAGGCCAAGGCGCTAACTAGATACAACGGGTAGGAAATTATTTTTCGCTAAGAGAATGTTCAGAATTTTGCTTAAATGAATTCTTACTTGCCATGATGTATGAGAACTACAAGTACCTAATTAATCAGAAGCTTTTATACGAAGTGGGTTATCCTATCGATACTACACTGGAGACCGGAGAGCTGGCAGCTTCTACGCATAAGCGCAGCGCATTGTGTCTCATGTGAACAGTGTGAACGCATCAGTAATCGTCTTAGTGTTTATGTCACAGGGGAGCTCTTTTATTGTATACATTTATTTTGGTTCTGGTTTAGTTAAATTTTCTTGTATATTTATTTGTAAGGTGTTTTTTGAAATTATTTAATTAAATTAAATAACTAGATTTCTGATGAATCCAAAATAATTATTTTTTCAGAAAAGTTGAAGCCTCTGCGGATATTTCTTACTTCCAAATTGTAAGTAGCTTTTATTGCATTAACTAATCCTTACACAAAAAGCAGCGCGTTTCTGTCAATTTTATCGCTCATTGGTTCGTTCATGGCTGACCCATAAGGACGGGGAGCACTGAGCGATAAGCTAAGAATAGATTAGAGCGTGTGTAATGTATCCCCTGATTCGAGATTTTAGAGGCATGAAATGTAGACCCCATAATAAAAATGAGCAAACATTTTTTTTTATAAAGTGGTAAAATCTTGTTTAGTAATTGAAACAAAATTACCGTTCAAATGTTTGACGAATTAAGTTAAAAGCTGACCCTAATATATTTGTTTTTTTAGGGTTCCGTACCTCTAAAGGAAAAAAGATCCCTTACATATCTTGAATTTTGATGAAATTGTCTTATTGTCTTATAGTACCTATGTGGGATTAAATGTGTACATTAATTAATGTAGCTTGTAAGTTACAATTATTACTAACACTACTTACCATTACGGGACCAGCTTCCTCTAATATTTAATAATAATTATTATTAGAAAAGGTGTTTCCATACAAATTACCAAGATCGATGAATCTATGGGTACTTCCAGTTGTCCTAGAAATTTTAAATTAAGGTAGCTCTTACAGCACAACTAATTTAATAAGTCTAAAATCTGATTTTTAAGGTGTCTATGTAGTATCCAATATAAAATGATCTCACACAGCATACGTTTTGCTTAAGAGCAGGGCTCTACTAACACTGGATTTTATAATAACTTGGCGAATTTGTACGGAGCCCCTGTGTGCGAGTCCGACTCGCAATTGGCCGTTATTTTTTAATTCGACACAACCATTTCAAAAGCCCTCTAGGCTAATGATAATACCCATACATATGTAAGTATGAAAGATTTTTTTAAATAGACAATATGTCAATATCCATAGTATCGTTACGGTACCTGGGAGGAGATCAGTGCAACGATCTTCGGCGTGTTTATCGGCTTGCTGAGCGGCGGTGGCGTGTGTTACAACCTTGTTCAGTTCGGAGAGCTCAGCACAGCGTTCGTGCAACGCACCGTACAAACAGACCGACTTTCCAGCTACTTACCTTTGGCATCGCTTTTCGGCGGAGGGAGGCGGCTGTGAGTATTTTTTATAAATAATAACTTAAAGAATACACACACTTCTATACGGTTTGATCCAGAAAAATATTTCATTTTTAGTGTGAATGCATCTCACGAAGAAAATATGGCGGCTCTCATAGAAGATGCTAACGCTATGGCAATTGGAATGTTCGTCAGTATAGCGATATCGCTAATATTTTGTGTGGTCTCTGTGGCATGCATCAACTGGAGCGCATTGAGACAGGTTAGACATTCATGCATGAATATAATACCTAAATAATCGAATGAACAATCGTTTCTTACTACAACTAACGTATGACTACGACGATACGACATCATATAATTATTAAACTGACATTCCGAATCATCAATTGACAATATTTCAATTTTTTAAGAGCTACTTTTTATTGTCAGGCTGGAAAGAGCGCACAAATTTCAGACACCCATATTTTTTTATATTCGTGAAAATCTTGTATTTTCGTGGAAAAATCCATTTAAATCGTTGCTCAAGCAGAAAGGACGTAAGTAACAAACGTCAAGTATTAGCGAAATGACGTCACTGCTTTGTTTCTTACACTTAAAAAAACGTTGAAATAATTACATTAATTGACCGCCAAAACCTGTGCTTAAATACTTTGACAGTGAATGCAGTTGTCACTGTCGATGAACGTTAAAACGAGCTGACAAACTCAAACAGAATACTTCACAAAAAATATGTTTTTAAATGAAAACTTGCAAAAATATTATCATTATTGCCCGGCAAACAGTTATCTAGTGTTCCCGATGACAACAAAGCCCAGCGGTGTGCGAATGAATTAACCGTCAGCTGTCAGTAGTGTTTGTGTTGTGAAAGCTGTAAATGTCAAAGGGAAACCCGGAAGACAAGGTTTTTTATAATGGCAGTATTGGACCGGCCGCTGAACGTCATTTCCTGTTTTTCATATTTTGCTCATTTTTCCAAAAAATACTGTACGAAAAAATCCTAAAATATTTTTTTTGTGTTCTACAAGTGTTCCTCTCGAAATGGTTTTTGTATTTTTGAATATCAAGAAATTTGAAATATTGTCAATTGACGTTGTCCCAAACTAAGCATAGCGTACCAGCACCAGCTTGTATTTCCTGCCACATCTGCGACTCTGACTCGGTAAATAACATCAGACGAATATTGTGGTCTGCTACCCTAAGGTTGAAAATCCTTTGCATGTCATAAAATATAATGTCGATAAGACAGTACCTACTTACACATTGGTGTTAACTCGAAAGTTCCACATTTGAAGTTTTTATTTCATATGAAGTTGGATGGAAACTGATAGACCATTTTTTTGGTAGTCCGTGCCGTGCAGAAATTCGTATTTAGCATCAAGCGCCTCTTGCTCAAGCTTAACAGTCAGGATCTTTAACCACTGGTCTATCCGGTAAATAGAACATTTAAACGTGTGAGATTGACTGCTATCTAGCACATAAAGATAAGAACTTAATCCAACGACTGCCTTAGCACTGTTGAGTGAGAGACTTAGCATTATAAGGAATAATTTAGATTAAGGTACTTACATCTCAGTGCCACATTACCATCTTTTTTACCAGTCATTATGTTATCATTAATTCGTTAACGTAATCCTAGACTAAGTAAATATTAAACCTTTTGGGTTTCGGTTCTATTGAGGTGGAAAAAAGGAGATATGCAGAATCTACTAATCTCTAGATACGAGGTGTCTTTAAAATTGTTCTCGAATATTTCGGCAAGTGATTGTTTTAGTTTGCTTGAACTCTTTTGTTATAGTTTTTGATTCTAAATTATAAAATCTGTTTAGAATAGAATAGAATATATTTTATTTCTCTGAATATGGTAGGTACAAGGTATTGTGTATAATAATTTGACGTCGTATACTGTGAACTGCGACCAATGTATAATGTATGTGTATGTAATGTGTGTATGTATATGTAAATACAATACCAATACACGGAGGAGGCCTATGCCATGACGAGGCACGCCGAATTTCGCGACAATTTAATAAATAAAAAAAAAAAAAAAAAAGACGACAATAACAACAACAACATGGTACTTACTGAAATTGTAGCGAATTCGGAATAAAAAGGCTTATAAATAAACAAATAAATAGTTAAACTAATTTTAACTAATCCAAGTATTTATCTGGATTAATTTTAAGATACAATAATTAAATATTGTTATCGTAAATAAATTGATAGCGCGTTAGCGTCGGGTTTTTTTTTCAGACAAACACACACACATACAAATCACGTCTTTATTAATCTCTTAAAGGGTAGACAGAGCCATTTGTTCAATGTATTCTATTTGCAATACCTATTTCTATGTTTCTAGATAACTAGAATTCGAAAAAAACTTCTTGAAGCAGTTCTAGGTCAAGACATGGAATGGTTTGATACTGATTCAGAATTCAATCTTGCTTCAAAAATGTCGGAGTGAGTATACAATATTTACAATCAGATATGGATTACATAGCAAAATATATTTTTATCCCTCCTATTTTGATAATTTAACTTGTTAAAAATTATTTTAGGAACATGATGAAGTTAAAGGAAGGTATGGGCGACAAGTTGGCAGTGGTCTCCAATTTATTAGGAACAGCAATCATTTCTATATGTCAATCGTTTCCTCTCGGTTGGGAACTGACACTTGCATGTCTCACTGTCCTACCATTTTCATTGATAGCTTCGATATTGCTATCAGACGTGAGTATTTTGTGTCAGATAGATGACGAACAAATGATATAATTATCAACTCATTTATACGTGAATGTTTATAACAAAATTATGTATAGCTTCCTTTTATTCCAGTATCAGTCGAAATCGTCAGTGCATGAGATGATATCTTACAGCCAAGCAGGGAAGCACGCCGAAGAAATATTCAAATCAGTTAAAACTATAGTTGCATTTGCTGGCGAAGAGAAGGAGATTCACAGGTTTGATTTTTAACAATAGATATCTTGGGTGTTTTGAGTGTGATAAAACATTGTATGTATAATATGACATGTATATTTATGTATTATACACAACAAGCTGTTGCACGAAGCTTCGTCTCCGTTCCAGTTATATTTTTTACTTTTTTAAAGCACAAAAAATAACTATCCTATTTGTAAGAGTTATGTGCGTACGTTAATTTGTTACGTGTACGTTAAATGACTACTGGTGAAACCAGGATTTCCAGGAGTTTTTGAATTTATCGCGAGGATTTACTTAGACAGAGGTGGCGGAGTACTTTGTTTTAAGTATGCGTAGGATGATTACACAGTGTAAAATTTGGACTATTTCACGCTTCTACAGGGTCTCTGATTGAATAGTCCTATAAATGTTTTTCAGGGTTTATGAATCATAGTTGACAAATGTTTCCATACATTGACCGATGTTCAAAGTGAACCGCGTCAAAGGCGACACTTTTGGAATAGAAAATTTAAATAAAAAATCTTTGTAGCAATGTTCAGGCATAATAACCCTGAAATATTCTGGAAAAAATCTGAAAGAACTTATCTACTGTATAATCTCATCTCTCATGAAAAAATATTAAGTATGTCTATGTACCTATTACATTGCGTTACATTATACCGTCACCCAATATATCACACAGCTGGCAGCATGAACGTAAGTACTATTTGTCCATATGGAAGATTATATGAGACATTATCTCGTGCTCTGCATTTCGTTTACTTAAGCATTTTGGTTTATGGCACTTATCGTTATGATTGTCAATTTTTAATTTAACATGGAAACCAGATTTACAATTTGTACAATTTGTTTGTTTGTTTGTGTGTACAATTCATTCACTAAGTTTGCTAGACGGTGTAGGTATAAATAACTATTAAACGTTAATAAGTACCTGTCTCTAATTGTGTAGTGGTCTAAGTACATAGTGACATAATTTAACTCTATAGAAAGAAATAAAGTATAATAGTGTATCCCTTTATCCTCTTTCTTACAGCCGGTGCTGAGTTCACCAATTTGCAATACATCGGTTTTTTATTTTTTTATTGTACGATGGTTAACAAATCGCAGTCCTCGCGAGAGGTACGGGCGGCTGCGATTCCATGAACTAAGCAACAAAGATTTTAGTGCTATAATTAAGATAAACTAATATGACTTAAGGTCGGTGATGTTGTACATCGGATTAGTGACATTATCTGGCTTTGTAGCCCTAGGCAAAATGTTTAGAAGTCTACTAATTTTAGATACAGGAAGTTGTTGGAGCCTGCGGAGCGGTACGGGCGCCGCCGCGGGCTGTTCACAGGGCTCGGCACCGGCTTCAACTGGGTGCTCACCTACACGCTGAACGCCATCGCTGTAACCTACGGTACACGACTAGTACTCCAGGACTTGTTCAAAGATCCTGAAGAACAACGATATGTCGTGGGAAAAATATTTAGTGTAAATATTGTATATTTTCGCTATGAATAGTATTAAATAATAATTCATTTAAAAACTTGGCCAATATCATTTGCATGGTTTAATTGTGATACTTACATGGCTAGAGGCGTGGACATTATGGACATTTTATAGGCTTCTCATTGGTGCAAATTGAAGATCATCGTCAGATCGTACCTATCCATCTCCTCGCTTCTTTAATCTCCCAAGTGCCTGCCAACTGCCAGCTCCAGCAGACATTCTTGCGTTCAATTTATGACCAGAGAGTATACGGTGTTCCATCGTTTGGGGGAATCGAAGCGAAAAAAACCCTAAATACTTAGTTGTTTTAAATTACTTTTGGTGCCGGTTAAGCTACTTTGTAATCTAACTAGTAGTATTATAAATGCGAAAGTATGGATGGATGGATGTTTGTTTGTTACTCAATCACGCCAGAACGGCTTATCGGATCTTGATGAAATTCGGCACATAGATAGAGAAAAGTCTGGAATAGCACATAGGCTACTTTTATCCCGGAAAATTGCGTAGTTCCCGCGGGATAGCGATAAACGAATTCTTTGCAGACGAAGTCGCTGGCAACAGCTAGTTGGGAATAAGTAAATCAATATGAAGAGGCAATGCTCTACTTTTACTTTTCCAGATCATGTTTGGCGTATATATGGCGGCTCAATCTATTACCTTCATCGTTCCCCACTCGGAGGCTTTCGCCGCGGCCAGAGGGGCCGCTGCCGGGGTGTTTCCACTCATGGATAGGAAACCTAAAATAGATAGTTTGAACCCCCATGGCATCAAAGCTCGCAAACTGGCAGGCGCTATATCTCTCGAAAACGTAACTTTCAGCTATCCAGCAAGACCAGATGTCAAGGCAAGTATAGACTCGTTTTTAAAGAGTATTACAAAGTTAAGGATTTCGCAAAAAGAAACAAGTGTAAGTAGGGTAACTTTTTTAAAATTTAGGATCCCTTAGAATTAAATGACGGTTATCTTGTATGATATTCAGGGATCAGTAAAATGCGAGCAAATTCTTTGAAGTAGGTACTAAGGTTGTCGGTCACATATTCGTATGTTTGGAGGAATGTGTTTACACATAATTATAAACCTTCCTCTTGAATCACTCTATCTACTAAAAAGTGATAGTGATTATAATATTAACTTGCTTTTATTTGTCCATACTTTATCTATAATGTTACTAGAACTTCAATTTCAATGGATTTTGCTCGCATTTTACGATCCCTGATGATATTCCAAGTTTTTAGGGTTCCGTAGCCAAATGGCAAAAAACGGAACCCTTATAGATTCGTCATGTCTATCTGTCCGTCCGTATGTCACAGCCACTTTTCTCCAAAACTATAACAGCTATACTGTTGAAACTTGGTAAATAGATGTATTCTGGAACCGCATTAAGATTTTCACACAAAAAAAAAAACAATTAATTTTGGGGGTTCCCCACCCCATACTTATAGAACTGAAACTAAAATTATTTTTTTTCATCAAACCCATACATGTGGTATAGGTTTTCAAAAATTATATTGAGGTTCCTAATATCATTTTTTTCTAAACTGAATAGTTTCCGCGAGAGACACTTTCAAAGTGATAAAATGTGTGTGTCCCCTGCAGGTTCTAAAATAAGAGAATGATAAAACTAAAAAAAATATATGATGTACATTAACATACAAACTTCCACCCAAAATTGGTTTGAACGAGATCTAGTTAGTAGTTTTTTTTTATATTTGTCTGTCTATATAAGTACCTTACCAATATAAAATGACCTCACACTGCCTACATTTTGCTTAAAAGTAGGGCTCTGCTAACACTGGATTTTATAATAACTTAGCGAATTTGTACGGAACCCTCAGTGCGCGAGTCCGACTCGAACTTGGCCGGTTTTTTTTTTAATATTAAGTAGGTACTTACTGAAGTCAACATTAAAGTTCATCTGATTTTATTTCTCATTGACAGATATTAAAAGGCTTCTCTCTTCACGTGAAACCCGGTGAAAACGTTGCGCTAGTTGGGTCATCCGGGTGTGGTAAATCCACGATCCTTCAACTTTTGCAAAGGTTGTATGACCCACACTCTGGTGTAGTCAAAATCGATGGCCATGACCTGAAGACCTTAAATGTAGGCTACCTGAGATCTTCTCTAGGTCAGTATTAGTATTATGTATATATTAAGATAATCTAATTTTTCACCATTTACATTATTTTTTACTAGCGCTTAGGTACTTTGGGACTACGTCAATTTGTGTGAATTGTTCCCTGATATTATTTATGTATGTAGATACTATGTATATTATATTTTCCTCATTTATCGTTTTAGGCGTGGTGGGTCAGGAGCCGGTATTGTTTCGTGGCACTATACGGGAGAACATTGCTATCGGCCGCCCCTTGTCGACTGATGATGAAATAAAGAAAGTAGCGGAAATGGCGTACGCTCATGACTTTATAAGTCGTCTACCTAATGTATGTAATAAACAAATTATATTTAGTTACTCAACTGCTATGGGTGGTTTAGGGGTATAGCACGCGTCACCCGGCCATAGCTTTACTTTTCGGATTTTTCTGTGTTCTAATTTTTAGTGTCGCTTAGAAATTAAATTTAGTTAGTTCTTTCACTTCACTTTGTTTATCCATTGTTTGTTGACTTCAATTATGGTATTTTTGTATGTGTTTAATCTAATACTTTTAAACGAGCAATTCTTGTAGGAAGGTATATATAGTCTAAATCGCGCTCAAACGGTTTTGGGGGCGATAAATCATTCTAGTTAGATTTCGTTTTTGGAAAATGTACTAAAAATAATTACCGAACAAAGCACTGTAGGTCATCCTGATAGGTACTTTATTATCTTTTGTTATGTTTTTTCACCCGATGGTCCCCAACGGAAGACCGGCGCAGACAATCTTGTCAATTTTACCCTATTAATAATTTCTTTCTGATTCTTTTTTTATCAACATAATATATAATTGTTATGAATAAACTTTTTCTTTCTCTCTTTCTTTCAAAAGTAATGCATTATTGTACAAATCGCACATGACATTTAATACCGTATTAACTCAAAAAAATGACTTTTTTTGTTAAGCATGCCATCGGATAGAGTAATTTTTTATCTAACTTTTGGTAAGACCGTCATATTTTTATCTTATCTACTCACCGAGAGATGGCACTAAAAGCCTTTTTTGCCTGGTCACACTATCTACCGCGGTGTACGGCAATACAGCACCATTTTAGATAAGTCAGTTGCTGTGCAGCTTTCAAAGGGGCAGGTCGCGCGTATGATGTATTATTTGGAGATACGACAACTTCAACTCTCAATACAAAACACCTGTGAGTAATCTATACTGTATTATTGCTACTTAATACGTTGTTGCCTTTCATTTTTCGTTTGTTATGTTGATTGGTTACGTATTATTTCAAGAAAATACCATATTGCCTTTTTTTCTGGATTGATTTGACAATCAGTACAGTAATATTTCTACTTAATACTATAATGACTCGGATTTTTTTGTGTTATTACTATTTCTCCTGTCAGGTATTGCAAGATTATGGTAGATTTGGGGAATTGTGATTCTATTGCCTGCCATTACTAACGTTATTTCTGCATTATTTCAGTTTAATTAATTCAAAATGAGGAAACATACAACAGCGTCAAGAATTTTAAAGGCTGTAAACTATAATGACGAGAGCCATGTTACGAGTTTTTAATGATTCACGGTTAAGTTCATTCGAAATATTATAAACGGGATGTGAACCACGATAAAAAAGGTAAAGGTAAAAAGTAAAAAGTAAAGGTAAGTAAGGGTAATGTATCAATAAAGGTAATCGCGGTTCACATCCCGTTTATAATATTTCGAGAGCCATGTTATCGATAATAGTAAAGACAAAACCGTAAAACCGTTAGTCTCTGTTGAAGATCTATATAAAAATAATAAAGACGATGACTTGGGTGGTCCGTCTTATTTACCTACCAGAAAAAAAAACTAATACTTGTCTTACAAGAGGATCTTCCGGAAGTCTGCAGACTTGTGAATATCTTTCATGTACTTCTAAAGTATTTGCAGCATGACATGCTGCAAATACTTTAGACATTGTGACAAATGCAGCGGCTTCCTATGTTGGAATCACTTTGAAAATGCGGAGTCATCTAATTAGTGCGAACATCATAACTCTTTGGACAGCGATACTAATACGCTCTCCAAGGAAGCTGCCAGCTCTGCGGTCACCCGTAGAGTCTATTAGCCTCTTCGAAATATGTTTGAAGAGGCTAATAGCGCTAGGACCCCACGGAACTAAGGTCTCAACACCGAAAGGGACAAAGTTTTATTCGGTGCTGAGACCCCTATGTTTATTTTTCTTGCCTAATTCGGCCGCTTCTGCAGCCGCGTCTGCTCTACTCGTGGTTCCGCGAAGGCGATACGAGGCTAGCGTGTCTACGCACGTTGCATCCCACACTAGCACACGTCCCACGCTCCACGGAATCATTATGTTATACCGTCCGGTCTCTTGCCGTCTTCCCTAGCGATGCCCGTTGGTTCCTACAAGGCAGGGACATTAGCAGAGGCAAGTGACCGGCGGACGATGTCGTTCAGCGCGGCGTGCCTCGAAAACCAGCCAGCGCTCTCAGCTCTTTAGGCAAGATAATCCGTGGATTAGCAATGAAACATGACCTAAAATGTATTGATGACATAAACATTCCAGTTGCAACCATCTCATCACAATTATCATCATAATAATGGCAACAATTCATTTACTCCAAGATACCAACACTGTGAGTTCAGTGCTTGTTTTAAAGAGGTATCAACCACAATGTGTGAAACACGAAGGATTTCTTTGTGCAGGACATTTAGTTAAATTTATGACTGATGATGGCTGTTCCATGCATAAATCTTTATCATCAGAATGTACCAATTTACCAAATTCCACGAAAGAAAACAACCAAAGAAAAAAAACAGCTAAAGTAAATCGAAATCTGGGTTTAGAATATACTAACTCAAAAAACAAATTAATTAAAGCTAGGTCTTTAAATCAACCACGTTGCAACATGAAAAGTTCCTATTGTATTTATTTAAGTATTGTTCAATAAATCTGTTTAACATTTTTATTAGTTAATTCCTAAAAAATCACCAAGTTTTTAATAGTTGACTATGGTATAGCGTATTATTATGGTTTACTATACTGCAAAAACGGTTCTGCAGAAACTGAAAAACAGGCTATACAGGCACAAGTCTTAAATTTAATTTTATAGGATTGGCAATATAGTAATAACTCTAAGTGGTATTTAAAAACTTCTCATAAATCTACGAAAATAGTCTACTAGCAATAATGTTTATAATTAAAATAATGCTGAATAGTTTTGCAACATAATCATACAAAATATAGCAAGTATGTGTATAAATATCAGGAGTTATGAATTTTCAAAACTTTAAAACGCAATATCTCGAAACGGTATTTTTTGAGTTAATACTATGTTAAATGTGATGTGCGAAATATAAAGAAACAGATACAATTCACAAAATAATACAAATAACAATAATAAATGCACAAAGGCGAACTTATCCCTGTAAGGGATCTCTACCAGTTAACCTTTGAGTAGATGAGAGGAGCATTAAACGAGGGACCGACAAGGAGTGAGTTTAAAATTCCATAAAGTGAAAGCCACAATAGAGCTTACTATATATAATAAAACATCATAAATAAACTACTAAATATCATAACACACATGCATACATACTAAATACAATTAGAGTACACATATACAATATCTAAGGTGATGGTGTAAAAGTATCACAAATAGCTTTTAATCACATCAACTGTATATATGTAAATACATTCCACCATAGTAAAGCGAGTCCGAAACAGTCAGGCAGCGATCTTTTTTAACCTAATTCTGTTTGTATTCGAAGGGCTACGAAACAGTGATTGGTGAGCGCGGTGCTTCTCTCTCGGGTGGGCAGAAGCAACGAATCGCCATCGCGCGGTCGCTGCTAGTGTTGCCCAAATGCAAGAACAAGACGAGACTTAGCCAGTCTTGGTCTTGGTCTTGCGCCAATACACCTGGTCTTGGTCTTGGTCTTGGTCTTGCGCTCCCAGTCTTGGTCTTGGTCTTGGTCTTGCAGCAAGAGTCTTGCAAGTCTTGCAATTACCTATTAGTCTATTACTATTTATTAAAGTTTACTTTAAATCTTAGAAAAACGTATTAGAATTGGAACATTGTGAGCTTGAATTAACATAGCCATAACAGAGCATTATTTTGCATGAATAGTGTCAAATGTTATGATTTCGGCGCGGCGGCAACGATTGTTTTAGATTTCAAAAGAAGCCGCCGGCGCGTGTATCATAACCATGTACTTCCGAAAAGCGGCAAATTTCTTTGAGAAGTAAGTACAAAACCTTTGATGCCGCATTATCAAAGTACCGATGGTTAAAACATAACTATGCATGCACTCAGTTTGATTTTAATAGATATTTTTTTATTCGCTATGTTTATGGTATTAGTCGTAATGCGCATAGGTCCAGTTTTTCATATTCTTTGATATAGTTTTTTGCGTCTCATAGAATTCCTAAGCGTACCTACCTATACACCGAACTGTTACACCTAACTACTCCGTGAAATAGCGCTAAGTCCTAGCTGCAAGACGCAAGAGTCTTGCAGGCTATGTCTTGTTCTTGCTCAAGTCTTGCACGGTCAGTCTTGGTCTTGGTCTTGCTAAAAATACGCGGTCTTGTTCTTGGTCTTGGTCTTGCAAAAACGCAAGAACAAGACCAAGACTGCAAGACCAAGACTGAATTTGGGCAACACTATCGCTGCTGCGCGAGCCAGGGATCCTGTTGCTGGACGAAGCCACGTCAGCCCTCGACCCTCAGTCAGAGCGGCAAGTGCAAAAGGCCTTAGACAGCGCGAGTAAAAACAGAACGACTCTCACGGTGTCTCACAGGTAAAACATTTCCTGCATAATATGTAGGTATTAGCCAATTGAAAGACCTTATGATAACTTACTGCACTCATCTAGGCCAACTTGTTCACTTCACTTCCGCAGGCTCACAATGCTCATATAAATAATCTAATAAATGACTTGTATTATCTCAGGCTATCTACAATCATAAACGCAGACCGTATAATTTGCATGGACCAAGGTAGCATTATAGAAGCGGGCTCTCATGATGAGCTTATGAAAGCTAAAGGTCAGTGGCACTTACATATTATGGACAAAGTCAAAGATAGTGCGAAAGACAATCAAGGCTCGAAACCAATTTCTTTCCAGGATTTTATTATAAGCTTGTTACTGCCGGTAAAGAAGGGAAAGAGGCAGTTGTTATCGAATCTTTGCCCGAAGAAGCGGACGATGTTCCAGAGGAGGAAGTGCAAGTACCCCGAATTGATGTCATGAGGCGGTCCACTAAGAGAATCATCAGGCAATACTCTAATCGAAAAGGTAAAAATGCATATAATATAAAAATACTAGCTGCTGCCCGCGACTTCGTCCGCGTAGAATTAGCAATTGACATGTTTATCACTATCCCGCGGGAAATATGCAATTTTCTGGGATAAAAAATAGCCTCTGTTTCAATCTAGGGTACCAGCAATCTGCATTTCAAATTTTACCCAAATCCATCCAGTCGTTTCAGCGTGAAGAAGGGACAAACATACACACTCACTCACTCACATCGTCACATCGTCACAAACTTTCGCATTTATAATATTAGTAGGATTACCTACATTATATATTATGTTACATAACCCCATTCTTACTCATTACGCTTACTCACGAACAACGGGTCACTCTTCATACAACTTTGTATGGAAAGCGACTCGTTATTTTTGCTCGTGGGTACAAATATATGTATACTTATTTAGGTATATGTACGTCGTCTAGCACCCGTAGTGGTACTACGGTCGAAGAAATTGAATGACGTACCTCTGTGGAACCTTTTCTCATCCAATTTCGAAATAATTTCATTGGCAGGTGTAATCAGGTGTATGCTAAGTTCTTATGATAGGGGCCATCCATAAAGTACGTGACACAATTTTTCTGGAAATTTGTGACACACGAACAAAATAATCGTAGTCTTCATAGTAAACCCTGTGACACGGGGGGGGGGGGGTGGCTCTAAAAATGATGAAATTAGTGTGACGTACTTTATGGACGGCCCCATATGACATTGCAGTGAAAAGGTTCCACTGTGGTACGCAAATCAGTTTCTTTCAATGTAAGTACAAGCTTTGCGTTTGAGTTATTTATTTTCGAGGCGTACACTACTACTTAAGTACCTATTATAATGTTAATTTCGAAAATATGCAATCAAATAGCTAAAACCGCATCCAAAACAGATCATTAGTTACATTTAAATATGCACATACATCATACGGGTCGAATAGAGAACCTTCCTTATTTTAACTCGGGTAAAAATACAGTTTGGTGTCGTTTTTTTTAACTCGGTTATAATACATTTTGGTTGCCAACGTGGTGTCGGAGCATTGAAGTGATGAGCTTTATTTCACTCAGTAAAATCATAAGTGTATTTTTGTGTGCACGACAGGCTCTCTCGACTGGACGACACCTCGCAGCTCTATATGCTCTTCGGTTTCAGCAGGACTTCAAAACTTTTCACGTCTTTACGATGAACGAAATAAGGATGAAACTTGTGAAGAGGTAAAACATTTTGCTTTTATGTATTGCGAAGGTAAACTTGACTGTCATAGAAAAAGTTGTAAAGAGATCGAACTGTCTGACCATCTGTCCATCTGTCTGTCTATCTGTGCACGAAAAATCCAAACTGAAAAATAGATTTTAACATTAATTTTAGTATACTTCCTGTCCGCTACATGTACGAGTATCTAAAGTCCGATGTTCCGTCAATGTTGTATAAAATACCGTTTAGTCATTACTATAACATTTACGCTTTAATTATGTTAGCTTCTTAATCGAAGGATTTAAAATTGTCTTTGACCGTTACAGGAAGTGAAACCCGTCAGTGATTGGGAGTTATTGAAGTTGAACGGGCCGGAGTGGCTGCTGTTAGTTACCGGCGCCATTGCAGCCATCATTCAGGGAGCCTGCTTCCCTTGCTTTGCAACGCTGTACGGGTACACTGTTGCGGTAACGTATCATTTGAATTTTCTGTTGTTTATGATTACGTCATAAATTATTACTACAATTTTCTCATCAAGTTTAGACAAGGGTATGTGCAAGTGTGTGTGCGGAAGGCGATTTCAATGTAAATAAATTCTTTGACATTTAATTTTAAAAGATAATGTAATTTTGTATTGAATGATCAAATAAACATAAACATAAAGGCTTAAATTAACGGCGTGTCAAAAAACAATCTGTTTTATTTTCAGATATTCACTTTAACAGACAGTGTCCGTATTATACAGCTGGCGGATTTGTATTCGGGTATGTTCGTAATAGTGGCAGCCGTGGCAGGGATCACTATGTGTCTGCAGAGCGTCACCTTCACCAACGCAGGCTTGCGCATGACCACGCGACTACGAGTACAATACTTCACCAGCTTATTAAGACAGGTTGGTAACAACTACCTATGTAAGTACACACGGCAATAATAATAATCAAGTAAGCACCACGCACGAACGCGCCGTATCTAGCCTGCTTCCCGAATACCTTTCCTCTGTGTACATTTATTTTAAGAAATTGCGTGACGTTGCTAACAAACGCTGCTTATTCAAATTTACACAGCTCTGTGTCAATCCTTATTGTCATATTGCATAACGTCTTGGGGTGGTGCCGCGAAGACAACTCTCATAGTTCTTGAAGGAGCTCAAAGAGCTATTTTAAAGGTCTCTCACGTACCTCACGGCCATTCTTTTTCCCTACCAAAGAACTGTTCCAGTCCTGCAAAGTACTCACGGTTCGCCAGCTTTTCATCTTGAGCATCATCCTAAAACAGCACACGTCGGCTCCCTACATCTCTAGTATCCTCAGCAAAAGGCGCTCGGCCATAGTATTTTAAGATACTCCGCACCAATTATGCTTTTAGGCGCAAATTCTCCTCGTTTTTGGGTCCCTTCCTTTACAATAAAATTAACAGACTCCTTAATATATATGACTCAAACTACGGCAACTGTAAAATCATTCTGCCAGGGTGGTTGCAAAGTTTGTCTTACGAGGAAACCGAAAACCTGCTGAAGATAGTTGTATAACTTAGATAATTAACTATTTATCATTAGGTAATCCTTAGTTTAATATGTTATAAAAATGCTGATTTCTAACCTTGTACAGAAAATAATATTCCTTGTATTAATTAGTATATTTAATCATAGACCCTATCTTTTGCCTAAGATACAGGCTACTTTCGTATCCTAGTTTAGGCATTTAATTTAATTACTCTACGCTCAGTTGATAATACTTTCGTTGTAAGCGCAGGCGCACTTATTTTATGTCGAGTCATTAGTTTAGTTTTTAACTTTGTTGTGTACTTACTAATACATAGATAGACATAATATAGTGCTTACTAACCATTTATAATTTATTTGTACAATTGATTATTTTAATAAATTATTTGATTTGATTTGATTTGATTTTGTAATAACGTTGCATTGCATCAACGACTTGTAACCATTAAGTATGAATCCTAAAAGTCTTGTTATAACTCGACTCATTTCTCAGGAAATAGGTTACTTCGACCGCGAGAGCAACACGGTGGGCGCGATATGCGCGCGGCTGAGCGGCGACGCGGCCGAGGTGCAGGGCGCCACCGGGCTGCGCATCGGCCTCATCCTGCAGGGCGTCAGCTCCGTCTTCATTGGCTTCGTTCTCGCCATGTGCTACAACTGGAAACTCGGTCTAGTAGGAACAGCGTTCGTGCCAGCCGTACGTTTACGACCTTCTAAATTTATCTAACTAATATTATAAATGCGAAAGTATGGATGGATGGATAGATGGATGGATGGATGGATGGATGTTTGTTTGTTTGTTACTCAATCACTCCAGAACGGCCCAACGGATCTCGATGAAATTCGGCACATAGATATAGAAAAGTCTGGAATAGCACATAGGCTACTTTTTATCCCGGAAAATTGCGTAGTTCCCGCGGGATAGCGATAAACGAATTCTTTGCAGACGAAGTCGCTGGCAACAGCTAGTTTCTAATATATTTTATCGGACCGTAACTGTCTGGCTTCTTTAATCAATTCTTCAATTGTTCACTTTACTTTAATTACAATCAAAATTTAAAATATTATAAGTTCGACTATTAAGCCCTTAGAGTAGCCGGATGGTGATTTTACAAAATCTTATTAAGCGCGACTACTAAATGATTGTTATTAAAATAGATGGTGGGCAGTATCTGGTTGGAAGGCATTGTGTCGCAGCAATCGCAGCAAGACGAGCGTGAGGCCTTGGAAGCAGCCACCGCCATCGCAACCGAGGCCGTAGTTGGGATCAGAACTGTCCAGAGCTTAGGTAAAGTTATACCAGAAAATTAATCCAAGCCAATTACATAGATACTATGGATTTTTCTATGTGTTTTAATTTTCAGTGTCGTTTAGAAATTTATAGATACCTATGTAAATCATTCATTTTTATTTTTAGTCAACGCCCAAAGCAGATCGCGCTTAGGCCCACTTCATATTTCACTTTATATTGATTGCAGTAAAAGCTTTTGTTACAATTTTTGTTTCAATGTTTGTTTCGGTGTTACACAGGTGTTGAATTAAACTTCATGGATAAGTTCGACGCATCACTAAAACTATCATGTGTCGCGGTTGCAAAGAAGACAAGATGGCGTGGACTGGTCCTGGGGCTAGGAGTATACATCCCCTTCATCGCCTTTTGCAGCTGCTGTATATACGGCGCCACGCTCATAGCCAGAGATGGAATCGATTATCCTACCGTATTCCTGTAAGAACTCTGCTTCATAGCCGTTACACGAAATCCAGACGCAGCTTTTTAATCCAACATTTGCTCTATAATTCTAGGGTAGTAGAAGCACTTATGTACGGCGCTTACATGTTAGGCCAATCACTGGTTTACGCGCCTGGCTTCAATGCTGCTAAAGATTGCGGCGCGAGGATCCTGTCCGTCATCCACCGGTCACCCTGCGTCATCACCGAGCCTGGAGTCAAAGATACACCGCAATGGGTAAATTATTCCAACTCTTAGCATATAAAGAAGTGCTTCGACCAATTTTATTTGTACAGAACTGGTTGCTGGAAGCTTAAATATTAGCAAAACAAAGTTCGTTTACGACCTAGCTTCGCGGACATTATTGGAACCTTTGTTTTTCTTTTACAGTCTGCCACTGGAAATTTTGGTCTCAAAGACGTTGAGTTTAGGTATCCAACGCGTATGCACCAGAAAATTCTCAATGGCATTGACTTAAGAGTGGAAGCAGGTAAGACGGTGGCGCTCGTGGGCGCCTCGGGCTGCGGGAAGTCCACCGTCCTGCAGCTGCTGCAGCGCTTCTATGATCCCACTTCTGGAAATATAGTAAGAATCATCAGCCTTTTATTTTTCTATGTATACACCTTCTTCAGTATAATAAGACTTAACACTATTCTTCTTTAGGAACTAGACGGACGCGACATCCGGCGGTCGCTGACGCTGCCACGACTGCGCAAGCAGCTGGGCGTGGTACAACAAGAGCCCGTGCTGTTCGACCGCACGCTCGGCGAGAACATTGCGTATGGCGACAACGAACGTAACATCTCCATGAATGAAATTGTAGAAGCCGCCAAAGCCGCCAACATTCACAGCTTCATCATATCTCTACCTAACGTTAGTGCTCCTATCTCTACTGCTACAGCTGTAAGGAGTAACATAAATGCGACGAATTATAATTTAAAATTTGTGTACCTATACTAGGGTTACGACACGAACCTGGGCTCGAGCGGCGCGCAGCTGTCTGGCGGGCAGAAGCAGCGCGTGTGCATCGCGCGCGCGCTCATCCGCTCACCGCGGCTGCTGCTGCTGGACGAGGCCACCTCCGCGCTCGACGCCAACAGCGAGCGGGTAAACAATAGTATATCGTCAGGGTTATGACACGAACCTGGGCTCGAGCGGCGCGCAGCTGTCTGGCGGGCAGAAGCAGCGCGTGTGCATCGCGCGCGCGCTCATCCGCTCGCCGCGGCTGCTGCTGCTGGACGAGGCCACCTCCGCGCTCGACGCCAACAGCGAGCGGGTAAACAATAGTATATCGTCAGGGTTATGACACGAACCTGGGCTCGAGCGGCGCGCAGCTGTCTGGCGGGCAGAAGCAGCGCGTGTGCATCGCGCGCGCGCTCATCCGCTCACCGCGGCTGCTGCTGCTGGACGAGGCCACCTCCGCGCTCGACGCCAACAGCGAGCGGGTAAACAATAGTATATCGTCAGGGTTATGACACGAACCTGGGCTCGAGCGGCGCGCAGCTGTCTGGCGGGCAGAAGCAGCGCGTGTGCATCGCGCGCGCGCTCATCCGCTCGCCGCGGCTGCTGCTGCTGGACGAGGCCACCTCCGCGCTCGACGCCAACAGCGAGCGGGTAAACAATAGTATATCGTCAGGGTTATGACACGAACCTGGGCTCGAGCGGCGCGCAGCTGTCTGGCGGGCAGAAGCAGCGCGTGTGCATCGCGCGCGCGCTCATCCGCTCGCCGCGGCTGCTGCTGCTGGACGAGGCCACCTCCGCGCTCGACGCCAACAGCGAGCGGGTAAACAATAGTATATCGTCAGGGTTATGACACGAACCTGGGCTCGAGCGGCGCGCAGCTGTCAGGCGGGCAGAAGCAGCGCGTGTGCATCGCGCGCGCGCTGATCCGCTCGCCGCGGCTGCTGCTGCTGGACGAGGCAACCTCCGCGCTCGACGCGAACAGCGAGCGGGTAAACAATCTAACTAATCTAACTAATATTATAAATGCGAAAGTATGGATGGATGGATGGATGGATATTTGTTTGTTACTCAATCACGCCAGAACGGCCCAACGGATCTGGATGAAATTCGGCACATAGATAGAGAAAAGTCTGGAATAGCACATAGGCTACTTTTTATCCTGGAAAATTGCGAAGTTCCTGCGGGATAGCGATAAACGAATTCTTTGCAGACGAAATCGCTGGCAACAGCTAGTAGCATATATTTATGGTCAGGGTTACGACACAAACGTGGCGTCATATACCTGTCAAAAAAAATATATTTTGAATGCTTATTTTATGGTGTCTTTAGGTAGTAACCGAGGCGTTAGAAAAAGCTGCGAAGGGAAGAACGTGCGTCACAATCGCCCACCGACTCTCAACTATCAAAGACGCTGATGTCATCTGCGTACTGGATAAAGGTAGACGATGTGTGATGCTAAATGTATTGACTTATTTTTTGGCGTTTAGTTTCTACCAAATGATGCCAACAGGACCGTATTTATTACTAAAGGTCCTCTGTCTATCTGTCCCACCATCTGAAAAAAGGGCTATATCTCTTCTATGCCTATATACACCCCCTTGCAAAAAAATCGGGCACCTATGGTTTTTCAGATTTTTAAGCTTTTATGCACATAAAATTCAAAAACCATGGCTGTCCGTTTTTTTTGCAAGGGGGTATCCAATCTTAAATTATAATTAGGTAAATTAAATACTTAACATTTTCAGTGTCTTGTTGTAGACGCTATAACAACTTGGCAACTAGGTTTACCATACATCTAGGTTATCGTACATCGTACACAGAGAGACCTATTATAGCTTATAGAAACTTTCATCCGACTGGCATTTGGCAACATTTGACAGACTCGAACTTTAACATAGTAGGTACCATCTAAAATTGTCTTACATACCTACTTACATCGTCTCTTCTGTTCAGGTAAAATTATCGAAAAGGGCACACACCAAGAGCTGATCAATATGCAAGGCTTCTACTACCGAATGGGAAAAGGACAACAACTTGCGTAAACAAACAAATGATTTGTTCATTTACCTGAGGTTTTCCTTTATCGAGCAGGGAGTACGCGGACAGTTTGAGGCTGTAGGTACATAATTATTATGTTGTACCTATTACGATTAAATAAACATGTAAATAAAATAAATACGCATTTTATTTTTATAACTGCTTGACTAGAAATTTGTCAGGGCGCATTAAAATTTGTTTAGATAGGTTAGGTACCTACCTACTATTCTCTCTGGAATATGCCCATTCATAGTTATTTTTAACTATTTTGATCTTTGCAATTATGATGATGTATGAATCGACGTTGTTAATAAACATTACTAAATTATTGCTATCTCTATACCCTAAGGATATATTTGTCGAAGCTAAAGCTAGAATGCAATTTTTTTTTGAGGAAAATTTGGCTCTATTATAAAAAGACATCTGTCTTTTCTAGCCCACAAACTTTTGCAATCTACAAATTTATTTCTTAGAAGTTTATTTTAGACAGGTTTTACTGAATGTACTTTATGATAATAGGTAAGTACTGCAAGGCTCCGAGGGTTGTAGCCAGGTCTACGCTGACTTAATTAAGACTCCTGGGTTTATGCGGAGAGTACGGGTTCTTGCGCTCTGAGCCTAGATCTCTTTAAACATCAATAAAATATCATAAAGCTTTTATCCGTATATTAATTCAAGCTTATGGACTATGATACAGCAGTCATGCCTTCGGAGGCAGCTGTCCAGGTAATGCCCTCAAGAAAGACTTTGTATCTTTCAATTTTAATTAAATTCTAAATCCAAATTATAAATATTTGCATTACCTGCCAGCGAGTAGAGGTGAGACGTACTAGGCAAAATGCGTACCAAGTCTTTCGAGTACGCGTCCTTAAAAAGACCAGATCCAAAGACTAGCTCCACGAGTATTTACGAGTACGCGTCACAATGAGTAAATTACGGACTTTCCGTACGTATTAGTCTTGCGCGTATGGGCGTCTTGCGAGTACGGGCACCTTGCGAGTACGGTACGGGCGTCTTGCAAGTAAGGGAGTTTTGATTTGACGTTGCAATTAAAGTACAGGAACCTACCTCCAACACCAACAGTACATAATTAATACACAACACAGTCTTAAATGTTTGGCAAGGAACAAACATCTTTTTTTTTATGTAAATAGGAAGACAAACGAGCAAGTGGGTCACCTGATGGTAAGTGATCACCACTGCCCATAGACACCCGCAAACCCGGAGGGAATCAAAAATTTAAATTGTACAAAGTCAAAACAGGCATCACATCCAAACAAACATTTTATCAAAGAAAATCAACCCTTATTTCTCAAGCATTAGGATCATTATTCAAAGAACATATTGGTGTTTCACCTACTCACTGCAGCTAGATCGTCGCTGTACGCTAAGTGACCCGAGCCCTTCCGAATGAATCCGAATAAAACCGAACGCTCGTACGTTGAATGAAGTGCCTACGAGTACAAGGACGGTTACGAGTCTTGCGAATATCGCGTATCGAGTTCGGGTTGCGCGTACGCGTATGGTATTAAGTCGCCTAGTCGCGCCGTACTCCTAAATACTCGTACGCTAAAAGACGCCCAAACAAGAACGCGTACGTACGCGTCCACGGCGAAACCAGTTCCAAAAACCAGCTCCAGTAAATACGTCTCACCTCTACCAGCGAGTAGATTTGTATATGTATACAAACTCAAGTTATCACAGTACATACGTTAAAACGAAGCACTGATTTTTTTACGAACTTTGAAGTCGGAAATATGTACCTACGTACCTAAGCAATGATCAGAGATGTACAAAATACTTTTCGAAAAGTATTTAAATACAAAATGCAAATACTTTTTTAATATAGTATTTCAAATGCAAGATACAAAATACTTTTGCCTTTTGTATTTAAATACTAAATACAAAATATGTATTTTCAAAATACTTTATTGAAATAAAATACTTTATGGTAAAATTACTGGTTTTCTTTATTTATTAAAGATTTTAAAATCACAAGCTCTTCAAAAAGAGCATCTTGCCACAATGCCCACAATGACATCTTTTTTTTAGTGCTGTTTACGTACCGGTTTTTTATAAATATATTTTTCTATTTCTGTATTTTTATTTGTCATTTATACATTCATAATCACTTAAATACGAATCGTTAAAATAACGTATTATTGCCTACACGGCATATTGTTTAAATAAAATTTGTTTTGGCATTTTTTTAAAGAAATTTCGAGCGAACAACACAGAAATAATGAAATAGCTGCCAACACTGCAAAACGTATCAGTGACTTTGAGGATTGTCAAGAGGGGTCCCTCATATATTATTGGTCAGGTTTTATATGCGTTTTGTTTCATCTGTCATTTTGTGCATAGACTTTCAAAGCTATGCTCTCGATGCTATGAATCGCGGAATGCTTTAGAAAAATGAAGCTAAGAATAAAAAAGTATTTTGTATTTTACAAATTTTACAAATACAAAATACGTCTCGAATAGTATTTCAAATAAAATACAAAATACTTTTTTTTTTAAAGTACTTAAGTACAAAATCCAAAATACGTATTTTGTATTTGTATTTTAAATACAAGTATTTCAAATATGTCACAACTCTGGCAATGATAATAAGAAGCATGCCACAAATAGTGCGTGGCATCGAAAACAAAATTGCTGTAAGTATAGTGTCCTCGATAAATGAGTCCAACAATAAAATCAATGATCAATGTAACTAATAATTCAGTCAATGAAGACAGACAAACAGTCAGACGTGGCTGGCATTGGGGGCATCAATAAACCCTATTAGATATTTCTGCATAAGTACGGTTGCTCGGCACAAACACCTTTGCCCTGCAATCATGGTGTAAATTTAGCTTTAATAGTTAAGTATAGGTATATTATTATACCTACTAACTTAATTATGTACAGTCAGCGTCGTATTGTTTGCAGCATCCAAGTCGGCCAAATAGTTCGGCACACCATAGAAATAGTATGGTGTGTCGAATTTTTTGGTCACCTTGGATGTTTCATATATGAAACACATATGAATCACATAGTATACTATGTGATGCTGACTGTACAATAGAAGCTGAAACCCGTTTCGATCCCGTAGCAGCACGCTCTATTATTTTAATTCCATACACGCGTCTGTGATACAGGTTAAAAACTTATAAGTAAATGACTTGTATGTGTGAGTAATGTATGCGAATAGAGGCGAATAGACAGATTGACGTTCCAAATTAGAAAAATGACTTAAGGCCCATATCACATACACTACTACACATAATACATAATAGGTACTTAAGTTTTTCACCTATACCTCCACTGTGCCACTGTCGCATCTCATTTGAAACTGGCTGTTAGGTGGTGACTTAACTTATGACACTACTGCCAATGAGAGCAATCAACGTAATATTATGACGTTTACAAATCTGGGTAATTAATAATTCTGATCTAATTTACCCATAGTTTTCAACAATCATCGACCGTTGCAGAAGAATGGGTCAAATATTAGGCTCTTTCACTAGTAGGCACCTCGACTTGTATCCAAATCAGCCTCCAACTTTCAGCCCCACAGATGGGTTCAGCGTAGCAAGAAAGCCACGAGTAATGGTGGCGAAGACTGAGGACCTTGTATCTGCTCGTATTCCGCCAAAGTACCGGGACTATTGCGCTCACCATCTCCTGACGTACCAGGTTTGTCGCCACAAGAACATGCCGTTCCTCCTTCGGTGTCATCATGAAAAACACAATTATTTAAACTGCGAACACGAAGATTACGTAATCAGGATGAAGGAGTTTGAAAGAGAGAGGAGATTGAGGGAAAGAGAAATTAGGATTAAAGAGAATGCGGGTAAACCAAAACGCGCTTAATTGTAAAAGTTCAATTGGTGTACTAAATAAAAAGGTACTTACAATCCAAATATCCTCTTGTTTTACTTCATTAGGTAGTACATGTAAGTAATATCATGATGTATGTATGTTTTATTTATATCCTCGTGAGACCACATTTTATAAATAGGTACTAGGGATTTAATAATTTAATCCTACTAATATTATAAATGCAAAAGTTTGTGAGTGTGTGAGTGAATACGTATTGTTCCTTCTTCACGCTGAAACGACTGAACGAATTTGGATGAAAGAACGAAGATAGCTGGTACCATAGATACAGATTAAACATGGGCTACTTTTTATCCCAGATAATTTCATAGTTCACAGCGGGACAGCGGTAAACAATTTATTTGCAGACGAAGTCGGGAGCAACCTCCGTCGATTATAAGTCGGGAACGATCTGACAACTTTCAGTGTCACCGACTAATAATCATAAGCATGACTGAACCCGTTTAATTTGTCGTTTTTACCATCATGTTTTCTACCTCAGCAACATTTTATAACTAGGTAGGTAATTATCCTTTCCCAAGTTATCACTTTTGCAAAGTTAACAATTGTCGTATCATTTTATTATTATTACTACTTAACTCTTCTTGTTTATTATCACACTAATATTATAAAGGCGAAAGTTTATGAGTGTGAGCGTGTGTGTATATTTGTTACTTCTTCACGCGGAAACGGCTGGATGGAATTGGATAAAATTTGAACCGGAGATAGCTGACACCCTAGATTAACACATAGGCAACTTTTTATCCCAGAAAATTGCATAGTTCCCGCGGGATAATTATAAACATGTCAAAAGTCGTAGCTGCCTAGAGTTGCAACGTCAATAATTATTGCAGAATATGTACCATCAACATCAGTTTTTGAATCTAATTCTACGCGAACGAAGCTAGTCTCTATAAAATTAAGGAATCAACATGAGTATTGATATCAAATTCTCTAAACCAAGGGAAGTCGTGGCTCGCCAGCTTCTGTTTTGACCGTTTATTCATTAGGGACAAGCGTACCTACTACCCAAGCATGCGTGCTGCCTGAACACTGATGGCAGTATTTTACTTACACACGAGTGCCTTATATTGAACTGTAAATAGATGTCGCAGTCAGTTCAGTCCGGAGACGCCTGCACACGGTTAGTCCACTCCAAGACGCGTTTTAAAAAATTAAATGTGATTGATTTCGTTAAAGTAATAATCGTTTGAAATGGGGAATAAAAAAGGAAAGAAGGATAAGAAAAAGTGAGTACTCTCTTTTATTTCAGCTATGCGAATCCCTATGAAGTGTCGTCCCTGATGATCCGCGGAGCGAAATTTGTTTTTAAGTATTTCGTCTTTCAAATCATCTATAGCCAGGCTCACCTTTCAATAGATATGTAATCAGCGGCCCGCTTCTTGAAAGCACATACATATTATTATTATTATTTTTTATATAAGGGGGAAAACGAGCAGACGGGTCACCTGATGGAAAGTAATCACCATCGCCCGTGGACACCTGCAAGACTTGGGGAATCACAGGTGCGTTGCCGACCCTATCCAGAACAGGAAGGCTCGCTTTTTAAAGATCCCTAAATTGTACAGCATTGTATTGTATTGTATTGTTGTATTACGTGGAAATACCACTCAAGTGGTGAAACATAATGCTGAATTTGGAAATGAGTAGCTTATAATGACAATTACAGCTCTAATAATTAATCTTGTTAACTAGGAGCAAAAATAATTTGCGCCTTAGTTTTGTAGCAATACCTACACACACAATGTTTTCCACTTTGAGTGGATGTGCTTTTAAAAATCGGGCCCCTGAGCTCAATCTCCCCGAGAATCGAGAATAATGCATAAAACTTTAATGGCTAGAGCACCTTTTATTAAGGATCTAATCATACACAACACAAGGCATGTTTCAAAAGTTAAGGATCTATAAACATAGTTTTGATGTTCATTTCCGACCTAAAATCTGTAAGAGATTAAAATAAGACCACCTAGGTGCCTTATCATTATCACTGGTTGATATATATTGAATAAGACACGGACAAATTCATAACTTATCAGCTGTGAAAAAATTATGAATGAACAAAGCCAATCACTATCTACAATCAAAGTATACAGTAGTAATTAGTTACTCGAAGTCTTCCTCACATCATTACCATTGACACTGATAAGTACTGATTAAGTTCCTGACAGAATGTGAACAACTAAGAACACACAGTAACGTCCTGACAAAATATATCCCTTTTTTAATATCCTTACTTAAATAGTAATAAAGTCATAATAAAAACCTCAGGTATTGAATATGTACTACAAAACTGAACAAGACCTGAAATTATGCCAAGGATACTAAGCATGCAGCAGCTAGCAGGGCTCTCCTAACTATTGATTATTTAATATAATAGCCGAATTTTTACGGAACCATCGGTGCGCGAACCCGACTCGCACTTTGCTGGTTTTTTCTGTGTATCCATTATGTGTAAATAAATGTTTCTCACTTTTTCTCTCTATTAGTTGCGAATATTTAGCTGATTGCGCAAATAATTTTATTTCAGAGAGGCGGAAGTGGAACTGCCCAAAATATCGTACTTTCAAATAGTAAGTAACTTAGTTAACCAGTTTCATAGTCCCATCCACAAATAGTTGGTAGGGACCTAGTTACTTTCTCATATCTTTACTAGTCTATATTTAAAACTACAATCTAAAGAAAAGATAATCCTATTCCACAGCTATTTAGCCGAATATATTAAGCTTAATATATTAAGAAACTTACGAGTACAGAGAACATTAAAAAAAAAATTGTAATGTCAGGGATTCTTAAAATTGTTCCGGAATATTTCACTGTCGTAGTTCCGCTATGCAACGTGTACGGAGCGCTTGGCTACCCTGGTGGGTATATTGTTCGGGCTGCTGAGCGGTGGCGGCGTCTGCTACAACCTGGTACAGTTTGGCGAGCTCAGCACAGCCTTCGTGGAGAGGACCGCCTACCGAGAACAGATGACCAGCTTCCTACCGCTCACCCGCCTGTTCGGCGGCGGACAAAGATTGTAAGCATCCGCTATATTTTTACAATTTACAAATAAGTATTAACGTCACTTCATTATTGTATGTATCTACTTAAGTTCGGGTTTTAAGTTGCTGGATAATTCTGACCTTCTTCCTGGTCAGATTAACGAGAAATTTGCTATGAATACATAATACCTACTATGATCAAGTACCTACATACATACCTATTACATAATAACTTTATGCTTAAAACACACAGTTGCTTCAAATCGCATATATTTATAACAACGAAACGAAAATGTAGATACTTAAACAATAATTTGTTACCTATTTGGTCGTGATTAGGATTTTAATTAGAATTTAAGACTCACAGTAAGGACTGTAACAAATTCATTAAAAATTACAAGTGTGAACTGTTAGGTATATTCTATCATCACCTATATGTTTGATGCTTAGAGTTGGAACTGGTTTTTTACAAGACTACAATTCTCCTTCTGCTTCCTGCAGGCGGAATGGGTCTTTCGAAGCGAACATGGAGGCACTAGTGGACGACGCCGAGGCGATGGCTATTGGCATGTTCGTGAGCATCGCTATATCCCTCCTTCTCTGCATAGGCTCCGTCGCGCTCATCAATTGGAGTGCATTGAGACAGGTCAGGGATCGGACATAAAGTGTTGTTAATTTAGAAACTCTACAGAGAAAGCTTACATGTACATAAAACGGTGCGAGCGAAGTCCCATCCTCATGACACACCCAATTCTAATTACAAGTTCTTAGAATCCATTATATCTGCTTTGCAAAAACAATAACTAGCGAAAGGATTGAGTTACCACAATATTATTAGACGCGTAATAATGTACTATTACTGTTTTTTTTTCTTTATTTAGGTGTATGTATTAACATTAAATATTGATTGATACTCTCAAGTACGTATGGAGGATCAGCAGATTTTTACAATCGTTTAATAGATTTATAGTTATGATTGCGCTTTGCTGTCACTTGCCAACAAGTGTTAAGTAATGTTAATAATGCAATTGCTATGGATCGGGCGCACCGAAGCACCGAGTGATATTTTTATTGAATGCTCACATCACAATTGATTTAATTGATGTCCTTGCTTCTGGTTTCATTAATTTGGTACTTGCTCATCTCACAAGCCAAAACAATTATATTATTGCTTTAAACAATACCTATCAAACTCTTTGTCACGCATACGATAAAAAATATTTTTTAACTAGCTCTATCACGAAACAGACTCGTGAGCTGGGGGGCAACTCCGAAATCCGATTTTCGAAGTTCGTATCACACCGTCCCTCTCACTCTCAAATTAATAACTATTAGTGAGAGCGGAACTTCAAGAAACGAACTTCGAAAATCGGATTTCGGAGTATAAGGCCTGTCCTGTGTTTACTATTTATATGAGCGGGACGGCAATTTCTAGTTTTGAAACAAGGACTTATAAGTCATGTATTCAATTGATGCGTCTCACTGAGTGCTTTAATTATTGATATGACTTTTTCTTATCATTAGATATCGAGGATCCGGAAACTTTTCCTTCAGGCTGTTTTAAGACAAGACATGTCGTGGTTCGACACTGACTCCGAATTCAACCTGGCTTCTAAAATGTCCGAGTGAGTAATTTTAAAATCAATCCGTTAAAAAGGAACCCTAATTTCCTAACACACTGTTTCTTTCCGTCAAACGGCATAGAATGATAACAGAAAAAGATGGTTAATGGAATTGCAAGCACCCGAAAGTTCGACAGAAACATGACAGTGGATATGCTTTTTAGATTCGTTTTAATTACCCTTAATCAGTTCAATCTAATCTAACTAATAATATAAATGCGAAAATATGGATGGATGGATGTTTGTTTGTTACTCAATCACGCCAGAACGGCCGAACGAATCTGGATGAAATTCGGCACATAGATAGAGAAAAGTCTAGAATAGCACATTGGCTACTTTTTATCCCGGGAAATTTCCGCGGGATAGCGATATACGAATTCTTTGCAGACGAAGTCGCTGGCAACAGCTAGTACTTTATATTAGTTATATTCTAGCCGGTTATTGATTCTAGTGGAAGCACTTAGGAAACACACCAAGCTGAGAAGTGTTTCTCCCTGTAAAAATAAATATGATTCGTGTAGTATAAGATACACACGGTGCTGCTCGCCAGTTCTGTTAGCTTGAACTTGGTTGACACTTGAATTAATAACGCTATAAATTTTATTGTAAAAAAATGTTTTTCAGGAATATGATGAAGTTAAAAGAAGGAATGGGTGAAAAGCTGGCTGTGGTTTCAAATCTCATTGGAACTGCTATTATTTGTATTGGTCAAGCATTTCCCCTGGGTTGGGAGTTGACCCTTGCTTGCATGACAGTCGTTCCGTTTTCTATCGGAGCTTCTATAATTTTGTCAAATGTAAGTACTAAACAAGGCTTAAGTGTGAGTGCAAGCTCTATCTGATTGAAACATCTTACTAAACGTGCAATTATATTAGTATTCTCTTTTCAGTATCAAACCAAATCATCAGTGCGCGAAATGATGTCATACAGCCAGGCCGGTAAACAAGCTGAAGAAGTGTTGAAGTCTGTGCGCACTATCGTGGCTTTTGGTGGCGAAACCAGGGAAGTCGAAAGGTAGCATAAAATACAAAATATGTATTTATATACTTATCTAGAGGGACTCATGCTAATGAAATCGTTAAAAATCTAAGTCATTGCCTAAGTTATTTATTTTAACCGTATACCTGCGAAGAAATCATTAGGTACCTACAAGCTCGAACAAAGACAAAGCCAGGCACTTGTCCTCTCTTCATTTAAGTTTAACAATAACCTAGTTCTATAAATTCTTGTGTTACTAACTTTACTAACAATAATATGGACAATAATATGGTTTTATGTGGTCTGAATTTTTTATTTTTTATTTAAAACAGTTTTTCCTTGACAGATACAAGAAGTTGTTGGAGCCGGCGGAGCGGTACGGGCGCCGGCGCGGGCTGTGCACGGGGCTCGGCACCGGCTTCAACTGGGTGCTCACCTACTCGCTGAACGCCATCGGCCTCACCTACGGCACACGGCTCGTGCTCCGAGATCTACTGGTCGAGCCAGACCAACGGCATTACGTAGTCGGAGAAATATTCAGCGTATGATATTGTTAACTTACTTAATTTAATTTATCAACATGGGCTCGGTTTTTTTAATTAAATCTATGAAAATACCCCTTGAAACTTGAAAAAGCTCAATTATGTTGAATTGCGAGTACCTATAGGTAATAGAAAATTACAAATCCAAATGTTTTTACCGCTTGTAAAATTTAATTCGAACGGTATTTTTAGCATTACTCAGATTTTTACCACTTTCGACTATCGGCCCACTATATTATGTTAAGATTCGTTATCTAATGATTATTCACTCAAGAAACACAAGGTGATCTAAAAAACAATACTTCACATACATCAGTAATATACCTACTTACACAATGATGAAATTCCTGTTTTGTTACATGTAGATCCTGTTCAGTATGTACATGGCCACGCAGTCGATCACCTTCTGCGTTCCTCATGCTGAAGCGTTCTCGGGTGCCCGCGCCGCAGCCGCAAGCATATTTGAAATGTTGGAAAGAGAACCGAAAATAGATAGCTTGAGTAAAGAGGGTGCTTCTCCCAGAAGAGTTGTTGGCGAAATATCTTTTGAAGACGTCAGCTTCAACTATCCCTCACGTCCAGACGTCACAGTGTGTATACATTTACGTCTTGATGCTTGTATAAAATTCTTCTGCAAAAAGTGCATAAAATACATTCGTCTTTATACCGTAATTCAATTTAGTACGTATACTTATATTTTGTATTTTTTATCCCCTTATTCCAGCAAAAAAACATGTTTAGTCTATGAGAAATTCAACGAGCGTTTTTGAATAAGAGGATTACAATAGTCACTATTTTTTTTAAAAACAAACAACGTATGACCAGGACAGGAGGCATGCTTAACATTTGTGAAGCCCAGATTGATTTGTTTTCATTTATTTTATGTCAGTGATTTTCAACAGGTCCTGAAAGACTTTTCCCTCCACATCAAATCTGGGGAATGCGTAGCTCTAGTAGGATCTTCAGGCTGTGGAAAATCTACTGTGCTCCAACTATTACAGCGGCTTTATGACATTCACTCTGGATCGATTAAACTTGATGGTAGAGACGTGAGAAATCTGAATTTGGGCTGGCTTAGATCATGTCTGGGTAAGTAATTTGTAGGTACTAGCCAGAATTATACGGCTGAACCATAATAACTTTCAACGGGATATTATTATGGATTCCCAGGTTTATATTAAAAATAGAAATAAATCTAAAAATTTGGACCTGTTTTGAGATTCGTCGGTACAAAATATTTAATATATGTATTAACCTTCTAGTCAACTTAAATTTGACTATAATATCTACTAAGTACTCCTGTCTATAAAAAGCCGTGGTAGCCTAGTGGTTTGACCTGTGGCCTCTCAAGCAGAGCGTCGTGGGTTCAAATCCCGGGCACTCACCTTTGAGTTTTTCGGAATTTATGTGCGAAAATTACATTTGTAATTTACCATGAGCTTTTCGGTGAAGGAAAACATCGTGAGGAAACCTGCACACATCTGCGAAGAAATTCAATGGTGTGTGTTAAGTTCCCAATCCGCACTGGGCGCGCGTGGGAACTATAGCTCAAAGGGCCCAAACCCTCCAATACACGGAGGAGGCCTATGCCATGAGGCACGCCGAATTTACGCGACAATTTATAAGGAAAAAAAAAAAAAAAAAAAACAACAACAACAACAACATTGTGCTTACTGAAAATGTAGCGAATTCGGAATAAAAAGGCTATAATAATAATAAAAAATCTCCTGTCTATAACAGACTAACATGGCTGTGCTAAATCGACGGAAACTTATAGGTACTTACGCGAGTTACAGAACAGATTGTCCGCGATACTTACAATAGTAGTCTTGTTTCACAGATCAATAAGGTTTATTTTACAGGTGTCGTCGGGCAAGAGCCAGTTTTATTCCGTGGGACTATCCATGAGAACATATCAATAGGGTGTCCAGAAGTAGCCAGAGAAGATGTGATCAAGGCTGCAACAATGGCTTATGCTCATGATTTCATTACCAACTTGCCTAATGTAAGTATATTCATAAAACAATTACTTATACTTACTCATTTTAAGAGCTCTGAAATTTGGTAGCAAACGATGTAACGAATTAAGTAGTCTGCTTTACCACCATAGATGTGCTACTGCGTAGTTACGGCTCATGAAATTCATATTTTTCTACCTAAGTTAAGCACTCGTGGGAATGAGTATTTTAACCTCGTCCAACTTGTAGGTACGTAGAACATTTTTGATGAAGTATAATATCAGCAACAGTATCTTATTATTATTTCTAACTATGGTGCTAAATATTTATCTATTTTTTAAGGGTTATGACACTGTGATTGGGGAGCGAGGTGCGTCGCTGTCAGGCGGGCAGAAGCAGCGCATTGCCATTGCGCGGTCTTTGCTGCGAGAGCCGCCAGTACTTCTGCTGGACGAAGCCACGTCGGCGCTCGATCCCCACTCGGAACGACAAGTACAGGCGGCGTTGGACAGTGCCAGTGTTGGAAGAACTACTATCGTGGTATCACATAGGTATATTTAGTCACCACAAATTATAGACGATGCAAGTGAACCAACTTTGCTTGAAGGGTGGAGAAAGATTCCCCCCTTTCACGCCGCGTAATTCAGATTGGGTATACCTACTCGTACTCTAGTTTTTACCTGTCACAATAGGTAGATATTTCGAATCATATTCGCGGTGGCGGTATTATGAAGGTAATTCACGATTTTTGTGTTCTTTCTTACGTAATACGAGTATTACTTCGTATTGTTATTGTCTATTTTAATTAATCATCTTCTTAATATGTTATTTACGTCCAAACTATGTTTTATACCATCATTGTGTCGATTTAATAGATTATCAACGATAGTAAATGCTGATCGCATCATATGTATGGATCAAGGAGCGATTGTCGAACATGGCACACACGAAGAACTCATGAGAGCAAAAGGTAAGACCGTTTAAATTTGGTTAGCAAATCTTCTTAAATAATCATAAAAGATTAGGCAAGCTTAACTAAATTTTGAATTGCTTGCAGGATTTTATCATAAGCTGGTAACGACAGGAAATGAAGGCAAAGAACCTGATGTGATTGAAACTTTGCCTGAAGAAGGCGACGGTGATGGCGAAGGCGAGGAGGCACTGGTTCTTGCGCCGCGAGTAGACGCAAAAAGACGATCCAATAGACGGATTCACAGACACCATTCTATGAAAAGAGGTAAGTATCAATCACCTACCTTATAATCCTGTTGCAGCTGATGTCGGTGTCAATAGGCAGAGGGCAGCGATAATTACATTACTTAATACACACTTTGATAATGACGATCTTTTCAATGTAATAAAAATCAATAACATTGGTTTTAGAATCTCACGATTGGATGACTCCTAGAGGCTCTATAAGTTCCGTGATGTCAACTGGTCTTTCAAACTTTGTCTACAACGCCGAAAACGACGGCAGTGATGAAGAAAAGGAAGACGATGTAGTAAGCTACTTAAGTATACGAAATACTCCAAATTTTAACATCATTATTTTTATTTGAAACTAGATAAATTGGACTAACCGTTCGATGTGCCCATCGAATAGATAATTCTAAATAGACAAGTAGTTGTTTGTCGGTGTACCTGTGTTCCCGTTTACCTAAATGTGTTTTCGGCTAAGGTAACACCACTGCAAGGTAACAGTCAGGCTTCATTGATTTACGTGTAACTACAAAACAAAACATTATTCAGGATGTGAAACCCGTGAGCGATTGGGAGCTCATGAAACTGAATGCACCGGAGTGGCCTTACCTGGTAATAGGGTCAATTGCTGCATTCATACAGGGCGCTTGCTTCCCAGCATTCGCTCTTCTCTTCGGATACACTGGAGGGGTAAGCGTTACCTTTCCATAACATTATTTAAGAGCAATAAAAAAATTCAAAATAATATACCTACTTATATGCTTATAAATAGGGATATATGTATATGCTTTTGATCATGACGATTAAATAAATCATGATCCAAAAATGAAATCGATTAAGTAGTGTCACCGCTTTTTTGCAGATTTTTGCTTTAAAAGATCATGATGAGATAAGATACCTAGCAGATTTGTACTCGGGTTTATTCATCGTGGTAGCCGCCATTGCTGGAATATCCATGTGCCTACAAAGCACCACCTTTACTAACGCTGGGTTACGGATGACATCGAGATTGAGACAACAGTATTTTAGTAGTTTATTAAGACAAGTGAGTACTTTATTATTTACTTACGAAGAAAAAATTTAATTTATAAAAAGTTAACTCCTGGCTTTACGATATGAAAAAGAAATTTATTTAAATTAAAGCAACTAGGAAGGTAAGGTTTCGTACGGTCCTAATTAAGTGTTTTTTGTAGGAAATTGGTTACTTTGACAAGGAATCAAACACAGTGGGTGCTCTGTGCTCTCGATTAAGTGGTGATGCGGCAGAAGTGCAAGGCGCGACCGGCCTAAGAATCGGGCTCATCCTGCAGGGCTTGAGTTCTGTACTAGTTGGCTTCATCGTGGCTATCTGCTATAACTGGAAGCTAACTCTTGTTAGCACTGCCTTTCTGCCCCTTGTGAGTATTTCGGTTTTTTTACCGTTAACGACAATCTTTGGTGCCACTGCAAGTATACAATTTATCTACATTGACATTGACAAAAAAGTCAAAAGTAAAAGTCAAAGATTTATTTTGCAAATAGGCCGCCAAGGGCTCTTTTACATGTTTTTTTTTAATCTACCAGCGCATTCGGAAAGACCATCATTGCCAAGAAGAATGCGCCGCAAGAAACTTGGCAGAAAGTCATTTTTTCAAAATAAAATAGGTTTACAACAGTATTTAAATTACCTATAATACAATTAATACATTTTATAAACGGGATGTATAAGGTCCCCAAGTTAAGTTCGTGCCTTAAATTACATTAGTCTATAGTAAAGATGAATAGTCTCTACTGGTCAAAGCGAAACAAAACAAACATGTATCTATGTGTGTTACCATTGTTAATGTATTATGTCGTAAAATCAATCAAGAATGTGAAGATCACTGCGGCTTTTAGTGTATAGAATGTGTTGAGGATTTCCAATCTCAATTTCTGTAACAAGAACAGTTGTCACGGTCGACGCTACTTTAAAAACTGTATGAAATAATTATAATTTATTATCGCTTAAACTGAGTTTTTTATTGAATACAGATGGTGGGAAGCATCTGGCTGGAAGGCATCGTGTCTCAACAGTCGCAAACGGACGAGCGCAATGCCATGGAGTCCGCCACAGCCATCGCCACAGAGGCCATCATCAGTATTAGAACAGTGCAGAGTTTAGGTAACATCGGTCGATTTACTGTGAATTGTGCTCTAGGCTCTGTCCACCCCGTACCTAAAGGATAAAGACGTGATTAATATATATGTATATTTGTATGTGACTGTTGATATTTTTGATACATACATAATAAAAATATCTTACGCATATTTTGTGAATTATTTTCGCGTTTACGTCAAAATGTAATCGAATCCTCGCGTATTTATGCGAGCACGAAGTGTGTAAGAGTCATTATTACTGTTAATGACTCAATTAAGCGGTCGGTCTATAAAACACCCTGCTGATTAATCTAAAATAAAATCAATAACATCCAATGTTTTTGTACCAATACGACAAAACGAATCCAAAAGTGCACAAGAATATGCAAATATAATGCTCATTTCCGACTTAGACACATTTTGCCGTTTTTTGTTGCAGGGCTGGAGTCTTTCTTCCTTGAGAAATTCAACGATGCCTTGATCGACTCTTGCACCGCTATCACCAAAAAGATGCGCTGGCGCGGCCTGGTGCTGGGTCTGGGGATCTACGTACCTTTCTTGTCATACTCCAGTGCAACGGTCTACGGCGCCGTGCTAGTCGCCTATGAAGGCCTGTCTTACAAGACTGTGCTGCTGTGAGTTTACCTAATCGAAATGTGTAGGGAGGTCCATTATTTGTAGGTATAGAATATCATTCTATACAAATAACGCCGTCAACTGCACGCATAGACTGCCGTACATTACATACGAGCCACGCACACGGCGGCGTAGCCGCACCTTGTCTAAAGACAAAAACCTTTACAGAAATAGACCTGTCTAGACGCGGTTTTAAGTCACTTCTATGCGCCAAATTAATGACTCTCACGTGACGCCTGAGAACAAGTCATAGTTAGGATTACCCTTTTAGGCCATTTTATTGTTTTCCATGTTATCAGGGTTACCGAGGCTTCCATGTATGGCGCGTACATGCTCGGACAATCCCTGGTATATGCGCCAAGCTTTAACTCAGCCAAAGCTTGCGGCGCTCGCATCCTGGCGGTAGTCAACAGGGAGCCGAAGGTCATGACGAAAAATGGTGTTAAGGATAGAAAAGATTGGGTATGTCAGACATCACCACCACATATTAACAAAGAAACGAGAAGCTCCATCGGCTCCATCCTATTTGATTGATTACTTAACTAATGCGAGAAGGGTTTAATTTAATGTTATAGCATTTGTAGTGTTGGATTGGATTCAACTAATAAGAGTTCGGCAATTTGTGGATTGCGGGTGATGAAACCGAAACCGAAGCTCACACCATGCTCTCTACTAATATCAGATAATTATGTCAAAGTTTCAGATGTGTAATTTATTGCAATGTATCTATTATTTTACTTCGTATGTAAATTATTTGACCTGTCTTCATAAAAAAAAAATGTTTGAAGAAAGCAACCGGGAACTTCAGTCTCAAAGAAGTGGAGTTCAGCTACCCGACGCGTCCCCACATACGAGTGCTGAAGGGCATCGACCTGAAGGCGGAAGCCGGCAAGACGGTGGCGCTGGTGGGCTCCTCGGGCTGCGGCAAGTCCACCGTGCTGCAGCTGCTGCAGCGTTTCTATGACCCTGACTCCGGAAATATAGTAAGTAATTACAATAGGAGGTGCTCATTCAGGGCTAGCACCGTTAGGTGCTATAGACAGACACAATACTTACATTTTTCATGGCTGATCTTTTGTATTCACAATATTCATTCGTCGGTTTTCAGGTCCCTGTGTTAGTAGTTAAAACTGCTAATAATGTTAGCAGTAGGTCCCTACTGGCCAGTTGATAAATTAATGTTCACAGGAATTAGACGGACGTGACATCGGCAGCACGCTGACATTGCCCCGTCTTAGGAAACAGCTGGGTGTGGTGCAGCAAGAACCCGTGCTGTTTGACCGCACACTCGCCGAGAACATCGCGTACGGCGATAACAGTCGGAAAGTCACCATGATGGAAATTGTGGCCGCCGCAAAAGCTGCAAATATTCATAGCTTCATAGTTTCACTACCTAAGGTCAGTTTTCAGTTTACGCTGTTTGAGAAAGTTTTGTGATAAGTACTACAAAATAAATATACCTATACTAAGTACAGGTTATAAATACATATATAATCTTCTAAGAGATCTCTCCATCCATAGGTTTTTAGGTCTATAAGTACACAGTTCATATGTACGTCTGAATCAACTGTCAAAACTGTGAACTTGAAGCATAAATAATTGTAATCTATTTTCAGGGTTACGACACGAGCCTGGGCTCGAGCGGCGCGCAGCTGTCGGGCGGGCAGAAGCAGCGCGTATGCATCGCGCGTGCGCTCATCCGCTCGCCGCGGCTGCTGCTGCTGGACGAGGCCACCTCCGCGCTCGACGCCAACAGCGAGCGGGTAAACAATAGTATATCGTCACATCGTCAGTCACTTATTGAACCCTCGACGGTTTAGACCAACCGGTCACAAAATCTGCTTTTCAAGAAAATATATTTTTAAAAACTAAATTTGGTATAATATATTTATGTTTCAGGCTGTTTCGGAGGCTCTTGAGAAAGCTGCGAAAGGCCGGACGTGCATCACTATTGCCCATCGGCTCTCTACCATAAAAGATGCCAATCTTATCTGTGTTCTGGACAAAGGTACAAAAGATTTCTTACCTACTAGAAAAGTTTTTTTATATAAAAGAGGGGGAAAACGAGCAGACGGGTCGGGAAATCAAAGGTGCGTTGGCGGGCCTTTCAGGAACTTGGAGATGGAGTAAGGAAAGGAGATATCGGTTTCCTAACAGCTGGTTTTTTTTTTTTCATTTTAGGTAAGATCGTCGAGAAAGGTACGCACGATGAGCTGATAACGATACAGGGTCATTACTGGCGAATGAGTAAGGGGCAGCATGTCGCCTGAAGTCGAGCAACATCTAAACTAACGGCGTCGACGAGTTCTTAGGCATTGGTTTTGAGATTTTTCACAGAGTGTATCATCCAGAAAAAGTTTACCTCGTTTTTGTGTAAAAATAGAAATTAAGTACTTACTATGTAACTGTAAGTCACTGATAAAAAATTAGGAGTTTCACAGGGAGGTTCCACGGATTGCCTACTTACCATCACAAAGCAATAATAGTAGATAAGTGAGTAGCGTAATTCTTTAAGGCTTTATCAGACTATCACACTGCAAGCACGATGCGGCATCCGCTTGCCGTGACAACTTGCGCGACATAATGAAATCGAATCATACTGTCACAGCACAGCAAATTACTCGCGTGGGACTTCTAGTATTATGCCAAGTGTACCGCGTACCTACTCCTCGCCGCACCCGCAGTGTTGCAAATACTCGATTGTCCAAGAAAGCAATCAGGATGGGTCTATCTTCATACAAATAATAATAGCAAGTGTTAATTAATTTTGCAGCAAGTACCTTGTTTTTTAAGATAAGAATATTTACATTACATTGGTGACTCATAACTATCGTAAATAATATTGTATCGACAGCGTAAAATTGTTAATTAATGGAGAAAAATCGAACACTCTCGCAATCGGGATAGATCTCGTTGGCACGGTCGTCGTCCGACATATCGTAGCGAAGTGACCTAATATATCGAAATAAGCTTCTTAGGTCTGTTCAAAGAAAAGGGGCCGTCAGCGGCTCATGCAGGGATTCAAAAAATTAAACACAATATTTAACTGGTTGACAAATTTATTAACCAGTCTAAAGTTATTTCTTACATTTTACCTAAACATTTAAAATACTAAAAATTTACTACAATCAATATCACGTCGCTTCATAAAACATCGTGTTTTGGGATTAGGTACCCGGTACCCTGTATGCAGTCGTATCAGATAACCAAAGTATAGACTTAAGTATATTAATATGACCATTTACATATATGTTAATAAAACTAGATGGCTGTTAATTATTGTATTTCATTCATTCCTTGAACCGAAAATTGGCTTTTATTGTGTGAATATATACAGTGTTTTGCATGTAATAATATGAACGGCTACGAGAAAGTGTGATTTATGATAAATGAAGAATATGTATAAACACAGGAATAAAACACACCAAGAGTGCCAGATAGGTCATTGAAGTCCGAATAAAATTGACACAAAGCTTAAGTCCTACTTATACATAAACATCATGTTAATAGAAATACACTCATCCCTTGCAGTGAGGCAATTTCCTTTAGATCAGTCTTCAATGGTCTGTTCAGCATATCTTCGAAATTAATTTAGTTAAGCATGTAAGTTAAAAGTACAATCAAAGTCTAGAAAAACACGTCACAAAGTAGCAAAAACATGTTTGAATAGAATAGAATCGAATCATTTATTGCAAGTCACATTACAGTTTAAAGGTGGAAATCATAATCATAAAGTAGTACAGATGTGACACCCTGCAAGGGCATAGCAACATAAATATTTCAAATATATTATACAATTTGAATTAAACATATTGTAAAGACATTCACTAAATTATACATTACTGAATTATACATTTAATAATATTACTTAGCTAACAATCTTCGTTAAAAAACTCATTTAAACAATAGTAGCACTTATTCACTAGGAAAATTTTCAACTGTTTATGAAATAAATTATATTCTGACAGGTTCTTTAGTGAATTCGGTAAATGATTATAAATTTTGATAGTCATATAATGAGGGCTACAGGAAACAAGCTTTAATGTAGGAAACGGCATTTTAAGTTTATTTAAGTTACGATTATTTCTTTTGTTATTTGTTAACCCTGAATATAGATCCATATTTTTCCTAACAAACTTGCATGACTCCAATATGTACATAGAGGTAAGAGTGAGTATGTGGTGCTTTACAAAATATGGCCGACATGAATCCATTTGATCAATATTTACTAGTATCCTGATGCACTTTTTTTGCAGTATAAAAACTCTGTCTATATCTGTACTATTCCCCCACAATACGAGACCGTATGATAATCTTGAATAGGCATACGCATAATATGCTGTAAGAGCTGTTTCAAAATCCGTAACGCGTTTAAGGTGTTGAAGAGCATAGATGAAAGAAGATAACTTTTTAGATAACTTTTGAATATGCGACTTCCAATCCATATTGGTGTCTAGTTCCATACCCAATAAAGCTGCTGAACTCACATGTTCTATTTTTGTATTTATGTATCCAAAATTTATGGGCAGTGCAACTTTTTGACGGGGTTTAAATTGAATAAGTTTAGTTTTTTTCAGATTGAGCTCTAAGTTGTGAGTTTCTAACCAATTAACAATTGTGTTGAGAATGGAATTTAATTTATTTTCTACTTCACTGACGTTACAACATGAGAATAGCACAGAAATATCGTCTGCAAAGAGCGTGCAATGATCCATCAATATGTCTGGAAGATCGTTTATGTATATAAGAAATAATAGGCATCCTAATACGCTACCTTGAGGGATAGAGCCAGTGACAGGGACTCTATCAGATCTGACATGTTGTATTATTTGCGTTTCAAAGTTTGAGTATTCAATGTCTACATATTGGGATCGATTGGCAAAGTACGACTTGAACCATTTCAGGACGTTGCCTCTAACACCTGTGTTATACAGCTTATCCAACAGAATTTCATGACATACTTTATCATATGCTTTACTCATATCGAGCAAGAGACCTATAGCATACTTTTTGTTATTTATTGAACTGAGAATCTGTTGGACATACTTGTAGACTGCCAAAGTTGTAGAGCGATTTTTCCTAAAGCCATTTTGGTTCTCATTTAGAATTTTAAATTTTTCATAGAAAGCATAGAGCCGTTTTATCATTGCTGTTTCATATATTTTTGCCGACGTAGGTTGTAGGGCAATTGGACGATAATTATTTAAATCTGTAGTGTCTCCTTTTCCATGTATTGGTTTTATTATGGAAATTTTTAACGCGTCAGGGAAAATACCTTCTGAAAATGATTGATTAATTAGTTCTGTGTATGGGACTACTAGGATCTCAGCACAACTTTTTATTAAAATGGGCGGGATCTCATCAATACCAAAGGATGATTTGTTTTTGAGACTTGAGTTTGTATTCAATCGACCAAGTAATTACTTACTTTCGTCGTTGGAGGCGAGGGTTGCAATGAATTCTATAATTCACTAAAAAGCTACACAACTTAACTGTTACAATCTTAGTTAATGTTTAAAAATGGTAAGATGTTATTTAAATGTTCGGATTTAACTGGTCGCGACGGATTCCATAAATGCACTTAAAATATAATTAAACTTAGTAGCTTCGGTCATCGATGCAACTAATTCGCTTACGCACGCAGGCGTATTCCACGTGATATGTATACATACAAGGTATGTTCATCAAAAAGAAAACAATAAAACTGAATGTCACATATTGACTTGACTTGTTAATAGTATTCAATGTTTTAAGCCGCACTGGTGAGATTGAACCTAAGGGTGGTAAAGGAATTCCTTGATCGGTTATTGATTATATAGACATAATAATATGCGATAAAATTCATGTACCTAATTAAACATATTTTAGCAACTTTGCGCGGATCCATATTTTTTAACTTTGACTGTACAAAAGAAAATTTTACTGTAGAATCCTGTCTATGCGTAAATATTAAGTTCTCATACATTACTATAATTATTATTACTACTACTCCTAAGACTTATGAATATATATGCAAGTATATGTACATCTAAATTACCTCAACGTTTCGGTAAAATTGTGGCGACCGTGGTTACACGTCACTGTTGTGCACAGAAACAATATTTACAGGTATGAAGGAAATATTGAAAGCTAACATTAAATTTCATTTTATGCTTTGTATTCTCATAACCCAGAATATGTAGATGTAGGTATAACGTTTGTCGGTCTAGAATAAATAAAAAAATAAAGACTAATAAATAATGCATAAATACGAAGGGAAACATAGTACAAGCAAGGTGGCCAACAATGAACGATAAACAGATTAAACCTTCATTATTCAGTAGTAGGTATGTACGCGAATGTATTAAATATATTTTTAGAACATTAATTATTATATCTGGCTTTAATTTTGCATTCCTAATGAATAACGAGATTCTTCCTTTTTTGAAATAGTTCACTGTGTACAATCAATCACATATTAAACCGGGGGTATATATACAGAATTACAGACATAGTGTATCATTAAAACAACATATTAAAACATGGAATACTTATATTTATTTTAAAGTACAACTATATAAGTAGAAATGTCTATCTTGGACTTAAAAAATTGCCTTAAACTACTGCAACATAGTTCTAATTCAGGTTTAAGTTAAAACAAACTTAGTGTCAGTTGCACCAAGTTACTTTACGATAACATTACCTAACTATAAATCGTCGATTATTGTTAAACTAACTTGGCACAACTCAACTTACAGATATTTAGAAAACAAACAAATTTGTTTCAGTCTTAATAAAATCAAAGTGTGTACTAATGTCTGTAGCACATTCAGCTGGTTCACTATGTGCCATATCATACCCTCGCGAGTCACTGTGTACCACCTACACTACACGTTTCATATTTTAAAGTTAGATTAATACATATAACTAATAAATTAAACAATACAATATGGCGACGCAAAAACATTTCCATACGATGTTTAGTTACTCAACGAAACACGGATCTATTTTAAAGTGGATGACTACAGCGTGACAGAAAAAAAAAATCTACGCTTAAAAATCTTCAACAGCAAAATCAAGAAACATCCTCATCAAGTCGGCCACTGTGACAATGTCATCCAATTCAATGACAGGTTCGTGATAATATTTTGCTGTTATCTTGTTTTTAACATCACAAAACATCTTGTCCAGTGGTTAGGAAGCAAGATGGCAACAAACTTAAGCCGAATGCAGTGCAGAAAGCGCGGCCTAATTAGGGGCCTTACCATGACCTAATTCCGACTCAGTTCAAGTTTTAGCTGTCACTTTTGGTATGAGTACAGCGAGCGAACCTAAACTGAATCGCATTAAGACATCATGATAAGGCCGCAGGTGTAGTGAATGAAGTTTTCCCATGACATTTCGTTGAATCCGGTTTTCAACTTTTGTTTCATTAAAGTGGTGTATATGTATACAATGCAGTTGTCAGATTAAATTGTTTTATAAATACAAAACTTATTCAAATGTTGTTAAAAGTCGAAAACCGCATGGGAATCAAAGAAATGTCATGGGAAAGCTTTATTCACTACTCCTTTATGTGTTACTCGTACGTCGCGTATGAATAAATGAAAAAAATATAAGTACTCAATTATTAGGAAATTAGGGAATTACGAACCTCGACTTAGAAAGCCCTCAATACACAATGTACTATTTCAGATCACCTATACTTACACTTAACCATTATTGCACTAAAACCCACAACAAAACAGAGAAACAATAGTCAAAACAAAGCGTTGACAATGCTGGCTGTAATTTAACAATTAATTGGACGAATAAACTCACAATAAAGGGTCCAGCCAAGTAAGTGCAAGTCGGGTGAATTAAAGTTTGGGCAAAACATTCAATACAGTTTTGTACACACTAAATAAGGTTGTGTTGTGTATAAGAAGAAATTTTATTATATTACATTTACTTTGAAGAACTTCTCCTTTGAACTTTCGGTGCAGGGGGGTAAATACGTTATATTTTTGGTATGAAATAAAAAATACATTAAAAACTTACGACACCATCTAGTATAAGGTATGAAATGAAAGAGCTTTATGGCCTGATTCTAGAAATAAAACATTTAGTTACTTGTTTTCTAAAAAAAAACAAGTTCGGACCCTCAGGTAGAATACGCCTAAATGATGTTTTGAACATATACGCCAAAAAACTTATTACATTCTCATATGAAGTTATTTTGAAAATAGTAACATAATTAATTATTTGTATTTTTCGTATTTTACAGATGGCTCCAGATCAAAAATAAAAAAAAAACGTTAACGTAATTTCATATAATAAACTCAAACACCGAAACATAAATAAATCCTACGCACTATGTTTAACAAAATTAAACGTAATAAAAACAAATGCAAATTAAATAATGTCAAATATTTACAGGTCACAGGGTATAAGAATTGTTATACCTACAGTAAAACAAAAAAAAAACATTATTCTTTACCTAATTTTGTTACATGTACTTAAAAATACCAAACTCATTGGTTAATCAGAAGATTGATATTTTGTCTCGGCACAAATTCTATCATCTACATTATCTACAACATTGCACAGCCTTACAAAACATTGATTATGATAATTACGGATTATGGTTCAATTACAGGCCATTAGTCCGCCGCATGCAATAAGTTGACGCCGCAAAAGTATAGGGGCGATATTAGTTGACCGCATTCGTTCGTTACAGCTGCGATCGCTGAATTAAGCCAGGTATTCACATACAAGCTGAAATCTTAACTGTTGCACGTTACAGTAACCAAAAACTGTAGTGGCGTGGCTTGCGAGCCTGCCGCGTTGCGCGCCGGCACGTTCACGCCACTGGATACTGTAACGTGCAAAAGTTACGGTTACGGCCTACGGCTAGCAGATGAGTACTCGGCTCTAGGTGAATGCACAACTACTTTAAACATGGCGTCTGTCGGCCGCGTGCGATCAACTCATACACAGTCTAGTCTAGTGTAAAGTCGACATTCGATGATTGAATCTGTTTGCAAATCGTGCGCTCGTGCGGCCAACTTATGCGGACAGATAAAAAGACGATATAAGTCCGCGCATGTTGCTCAAGCAACCTGTCTTGGTGACAGCATAAGGCGGACTAAACAATGTAACTGTATCGTAATAAGAGCAAAATTCGCGTGGCAAAAAATGAAATGTAATAGAGACAAAACATTGCTGTTGTAAACATTATAACCGACTGTTAACATTAGACAGTAACATTAGACCTCTCTGATAGATAAGCGAGCTGCATCGTTGTACGTATCTTTAATTAATTCAGTCGACGTTGTGTGAATGTCACTCATCTCTTCACAAGCAATTCTAATGTCATAAAAATCGCTAATTCAAACATAAAAAGCTTTTGCAAATAGGTATATGTATCAAATTACCTTTGTCTTAATTATTTGCTACGAGAGACCTACTTGTCAACAGGCAATAAAATATAACATTCTATCTTTATGACTTATGACATTTCATTTTTAGCTACGACGATTCCACTTTCTGCTTAAGAGTTAACATTATGACTTTAATTCTATCTAAACGCCAGCTATTTACACCTGAATTGGTTTATTTATAGATTTAAGTAAACTTCTATAGAACCAACTAAAATTTTGGCACTAATTTCCTTTTTAACCAATAATTATTTATTCTTTCATAGGTATCTACTGGTATGTAAATCGCGATCAGATACATCTGATTTGTCTAGGTGCCCAAAAATATCTGAACACGCGCTGAAGCTATCGACGATGCAGTTGTGTCGGATATCTTAAGCACCTAGGCAACTCCACTGTAGCTGTTGGCGACTGTAATAGAATTGCTAGTAAGATTAGTATTGATTTGGTTAAAATTATAACTTAATATCGAACGTATTGTCAAAGAAATAGTAGAAATGGTCTCCAAGCGCAAGTCGGGCTCGCGAAAGGTTCCATAACATACCACCATACAATATTAAAAACTACCTACACATTTATTTATTTATTTATATATTTTTGTTGTTTTACTTAAGAGTAAACTTTATAGGTACACTTGTTAGACGTTTAAGCAAATACTGCGTTAAAAACGCGGAATAAAATTCATTTTTATTTTTGTCAATTACTATTTGTTGCTTTACACTCTGTGAAAATTTCAAGTATCTGCCTATTACTGTTTGAAAGATACAACACAGATAGAAGGACCGACGGACAGCGAAGCCTTGGTAAGAAGGTCCCGTTGGCATGGCATCCATTGAGTACAAAATTGTAGAAAATAGTACATTACTGAAGAGACCCGTGCCCTGTTCATCAAAACTTACAAGACTTGTATTACAAGCAATTTTCCTGTAAAAAAATTCATTATTACAAATATGTGTTCATCAAAACTACACGTGTAAATTACGAGTTACAAGTGTCATTATTTATTTCACAAGTATATTTTTACACGTATTCGTGATTTCGTTCATCAAAAAATCCCTTGTAAATTACAATTTGTAGAAAATCATGTCAAATCCTGAGTGTTTGGCACTCTCCATTCGCTCTTACAAGTGTCGTGGTTAGTACCGCAATAAAAAAAAAATTGAGTAAAATGTATCTCAGACATAGGTGTGTAATCTTTTCCAGCAGGTACCAGACCAAGCGACTGGCTTGTAATTAAAATATTCTTCCACTCTTCTATTTTTTTTTGTTTGGATATTCTGTCGCTAAATGCACCAAACAAAATGTCTTTTCAAAACCGTAATTTTATTATAATTTCTAGACATTTTTAAAGAAATCGCAAAACCTTGCCGCGAATACTCTTGAAGCTTCAAATTATAAAATAAATAAAAGGCGGGATTACTGTCGCTACTACTTTTTTTTAACATTAGCACAGATAATATACCATTCAACCATGCGTTTAAGTACAAAAAAAATGGCGGGAAAGGAATGCGGCATACATTTTTGATTTAGAACTTACAAGTACAACCTACAAGTGTTTTATTTTACAAGCCCTGTAGTTTTTTTTTTGATAAACTTAATTGACACGAACGTGTAAAAACTTCTTTGTAAAGTGTAACTTGTGAACGTGTAGATTTGTAAGTTTTGATAAACAGGGCACAGGGCGCTATTTCATAAAGCTACAAGTTACAATTTACAAGCGGAAGTCTCTTTCTGACTCTATGTGTTACATAGAGACTTCCGCTTGTAAATTGTAACATAGCTTTATGAAACGGGGTTTAAATAATAATAAAATTTGGACTTAGAACTCCTTGTAAAATATGTAATATTTTACAATAGTGCAAAAAGCCTTATGTTTAGGTCATTAAAATGGTTGAACAGAAAATGTGTTATTTTTTTAATACATTTATTCCAACTTTAAGAGCAGCTTCACCAATGCGACAGTTATCAGTGACAAGTGACAATCTAGACACGCGGGAGCGTGTCAGCCAAGTTCTAAGTAAAAGGAACTGGCGACGCTGCTGTCTATATTTACACGAACCTTTCCAAGCTACTTTTGACCCCGTCACAACTCGAAACCTATCTAATCTATCTATATACAGAAATTTGGTACATTTATTCAGAAATCTGGAACGAGCTTCCCGCTGGGGTCTTCCCATCGAGTTACGACCTGGGTGCCTTTGAGGCGAGTGTACAATTTTCCGCAGGGCCGACAACGCACTGGCATCGCGTAAAGCGCTAGAGGTGATCATTTCACATCAGATGGCCCACTAGTTCGTTTGTCTGGCCTCTCTAAGACCCCTAAGCTTGCCTAAAATACATTTTTGATAGACTCAATAGCCGCGTATTCACTGAGCAAGCCGCCTCGCGCAGCAGCTTCGTGAGGCAAATCCTCGGCCTGTCGGGACGTGCCTCGCCCGAGGCAAACGCACGTCTTGCCTCGGGCGAGCGTGCCTCGACCCCAGCCGCGCGTTGTCGGTTTTGTCCATGCTCAAAGGCGCCTCAGCACGTTTGCCGCGCTCACTCAAGACGGTTGTGTTTTGCCTCGCTTGTTCGTCGCGTATTATTAGCGTCATGGATAAAGGGCGGTGTCTTAAATTAATACAATTATATGGTAATATAGACGATTATGGGATGCTCAATGTCCCGGTTATACAAATAGAGGACTAAGAGAAGATGCGTGGAGAAATATTAGCGTGCAATGCTGCCTCAGTCTCACCGTGGCTCGGCTTTGCCGCGCGAGGCGGCCTCGATCAGTACTATTTCTTGCACGAAGCTGCCTCGCGCAGCAATCGTTGCGCGGCAAACGTCCGAGGCTGCCTCGCGAGGTGGCTCGCTCAGTGAATACGCGGCTAGTGACTTATAATATGTAGTAGTAAAATATTGATCAAGAAAAGTCGACCAAGAAACTTGATATTTGGCATCAAGGTAGCCTTTCAGATGTATTTACTTATGACTCTGAAAACTGAAAATGATTTATGTTAAAGTTGGATAAGAAACGTATATCTGACGTGAGCTTTTGTTTAGGTTTGCTATCCACCACTAGATGGCGCTAAGAGTAGGATATTTTGATGCATTATTAGTTTGTAAAGAAGCCAAAAATGTAATTTTTCAAATCGAACCAAAACATTTTTCGTTTAAAACCGGCATTTTTAGACTGCCCCACAAACTACATATCAAAAACCTAAACGAATACAAGATGAGCTACCTAGGAACTTCATATTTGACATCATGATAGACTATTTAGGCGATTATAAGGCATATAAACGAAAAAAAATATAACAGAAAATTATTGGCGTATTGGCACCCAATAGAACTTACTTTCAACACAATCCGCAATAATGTTTACTTTATTACTCGTTAGATGACGCTCTACCAGATTTAAACGCGCTAACATTTGTTTGTTGGGGTGTACTGCCGTTTGGCAAATTATTTTTCCCAAATATGACTTCCCAAACAACTTATCGCAATACTTACATTTTCCAAGTGAACCTTTAGAAAAGTTACATTTAGCATTTAGTTCATTTGTTCAAACTATCATTTGGCAAAGTTTCACTTCGTCAAGATTTTATTAAGCAAATGCTTCTTAAGCAAATGTTTTGTTTTGTCATAAGTAATATTCCAAAAATAAAATTCCCAAATGTGACACTTTGCATGGTATACTTATAGCAAAAATCTGGCAAATGATAATTATTTTTTACTGTTGCAGTAATACAATAGTAGGTACACTGCAGGAATTTTAAGTATAAAATGAACAAATGGCAGAAATTATATATTTAATTGCTTAAATAAAGAAATAGTTCGTAAAATTTAGTATCAAAACCGTCGGGAACACCCAAATACTCCGATATTTTTTATTCCGAATTAGCTAATTCCGATTTTTATAACTCCGAATTTCATAATTCCTTAGAAATAAAATTCCGATTACTAAAAAACACGAAAGTTATTTAACCGAATTTCAAAATTCCGGTTGTATATTATTCCGATTTGTATAACTCCGAATGATGAAAAGCCCGAAGTGTCATTGGCCCGAAAACAAAATTCCGATTATTAATTTACCGATACTTCATTACTAATTCGGAAATTTGATATTCGGGATAGTGAAATTCGTGTTTACAATGATCGGAATGTTGTTTATTAGAAATTGGATTAATTTAGGTTAAGGTGCGGCTGGGGTGGCCTTTGGGCCACCCCTAAGCCGCGAACATGTTTGTTTTACTCCAATAATATTTGAAGTGATATTTGATTGTGATATTTCGGATTATTATTAATTCGGACTTCTTATTGTTCGGTGTATTGAAATCCGGAATTTTGAAAAACGCGATTGTAAACGTTAGGCATTTTGAAATTTCGGACTTATAAAAGATAAGACTTACAAAATATAATCATATTGTTATGATTATTACTCACATTGCGATAGAAATCGTATGCCATGCAATATTTTGGGTTTAGTACGTTATGCTAAACGATACATTTACCAAAAAAAAATTTGGGAACATTAACATGACCAATTCATTATTTGCTAAATAATCACTTGCCGAATAAAAGGTTTGCTAACTGTAATATTGCGATAAGTAGTTTTGACAATTGAATTTTTGCCAAATAAAAATTTGGGAAACAGAATTTGCGATGTGATGCGTTGGGGAACATTCTTTGCCAAACATTAGTAATCCGTTTGTTGGATATCTGATAAATACAAACCTTTCGCACTGAAACAAGGGTGTATCTAAGCTCCGCATTATGCCAACGCCTCCGCCATCCGATGTAAGTAGAATAATTATACTAATGATTGGGTAATAATAATATTATAATAATTTCTGTACAAAAATCAATGATATCCTATTAAAAACATAAATGTCGAGTTGGTGAAATAGGGGCCGCCATTTAATATATTAAATCTTAGCAGCAAAATCCAAACGTGGCAGCCATGGCAAATGGGCTTTAAAGTTAGTCATTTCTGACGAACCATGATGCGAATCCTCTTTTTTATACACCACCTTGCAAAAAAATCGGGCACCTATGGTTTTTCAGATTTTTAGGCATTAAAGCTTACACATAAAATACAAAAGCCATGGGTGTCCGTTTTTTTTTGCAAGGGGGTGTAATTTCTGTGTTGCTGATTTTTACTTTGTTTTGCAATACGTGTTTTGAATTATTGATTTAAATGAATAAATTCTTTAATATTTCTTCATTATGTATATTGCTACTTAAAATTGTTACCCAAAACCCTGATCGTGGCTTATTTATATGCATGTGTCATAATAAAACATTCGCAATATAAAAAATAGTACATTTTGCTAACCATAAAACTGTAAAAAATGGTTTTATGGGATATAAAATTGCACGAAGTTTCCCGAAACATCTCTCTAAATTAAAAAAAAAATACAAGGTTCGCTATGCAAACTACTAAAGTTTAGTAAAAAAATATGAGATATGTAATCTTTCATAAATAAATTTGACATAAACTATAATCCGCGCATTACCACAAAAACTTAGACAAAACTGGCAAACTAGGTTTATATGAGACGAATTTAAGTTTTTGTGGTAAGACTAGTTATTAAACTGACTTACTGTGCTACAAATATAACATTTCATATAGAAAGAATTACGAATCAAGTATAAAAATAAAGAAACTATCACATTATGTTTCATTGGTATTGGCACACACGCTGTAGGAACAAAAAAATCGCTTCGGCTATTATAACTTCGGTACCGAAACAAATTTTTGAAATAGCTCGTCCGTGTACTATATTTATGTCGACATCTCGACCATGAACTTGTATCGCGTGCTGAGTTAAAAATATTACACGCTATAGCATTTCACAATGGTTTTTTTTTAGTCTAATTAACTTTAGCATTCTCCAGTATATAAACTGTAAGATGGCAAAGCAGCTGAAACAGGACGAAGATATCGACAAGATACGAACCGCTTAGTACCTCTTGCAAATCATCTATATACTCAAATAGTTTCCGTAGTTGACCGCAGCTAATACAGATTTCAGCCGTCTTGACCTGACAGCAACTTCAGAGCGACTCTCTCCCCTGGTCATGCTACTGCACTATTTAGACGGCGGGTTAGGCTCAGTTTCGTTCGGTGACATCAGTCACTGCGGCAAGTGCGGGTGGTGAGGCGGCTGCTGTGGAGGGTAGTTGGCGATCAGCGACCGTCCCGCTTGCTCTTCGTACATAATCTCCGCTTGCGGCCGATTCATGTGTTGGATGTTTTCGGGCATGTACGATTGTGACACCTGTGAGACATGATTATAATTTTATACACATAATTTTTGCGATAAATGCTCTAGCGAATTGCCAGGCAATGAGAGAGCGACCCGCCGGATGCAACTGTCCAAATCGTTGAGCGTATCGTAGCCTAGGGTTAATCATTGCGTATTTTGTATTCCCTTAAAACTCAGCGTTTAGATTATTAATCGTTAAAAGACTTGTCCTCAATTTTCCGTAAAATTTTTGTATGTTTGCGCCGAGCCCTATTATCTGAAGGAAATAATATTAAAAACGGGCAAAAAAAAATAAGGTGTTTATAAATATGAATAGTACCTACTGGTGATTCTTATTAAGAAAAAATCAAAATGTTTAATTGAAAATGCCCAAATCAAGTGTGTGCTGGCAGATACGGGCCATATATATGCTAATAGAGAAATGTTACTACTCCTTATTTGATTTCTTGGACGATAAATTGTATCATGTATACCTATTCTGTTGCTCGTTATTGTACTATTATACCTATTGATTGTATTGCTATACCCCACCGGGGTCCATGCGAAACTTCTTTAGTATTAAGTTACCATCTTTGTAATACCATGGTTGTGATAATAAAATAAATGAGTAAATACCAAACATAGGTCTTTGTCTTTTAATGAATTTGAGGCATGAGAAATTGATCACTACACTTACGGAGGGCAAGGGCGGCAGTATGCCAAGTCGGGCGAGCAGCAGTTGTTCCTTGACGATGCGCAGTTCCTCCTGCTGCCGAACGATCATTTGCTGCAACTCCTCGTGTTTCTGCTGCAACTGCTCCTGCCACGGCCACTAGCTCGCATCATACAGGATTAGACACAGGCGAAGATATACTACGACGCTTCAAACGCGTTGTATAACCTCAACAACATTCGGGAGAAGACGAGAACAAACTGTGTTACGAGTTAAAACTTTTTCAAACAAGGTGGCACCGGTGTTCAGAACGACATATATGAACAGAAGATAATTATTTATGTTTTTTTTTTAATGTTTGTCTATGTACAAATTCATTGCATTATTCGTGAGAATATTCTTTTTAAATGTATTTAATAAATTAGTGTTCTATAGACACACAATATTTTATTTAATGTGATCGTACGCGTAATCCAATAGTATTTCATAGCCACGGCCATATACGCGGCTGCGTCGGAAACATTGTTTGGTACTTCGCTTAAAAATTCAAAGATTCATCTATAGTTGAATTTAAATCCAGTGCTTGCTTATCGTGAAGATAGTTCATCAATTTTTCATCATATAAAACGGCAAGAAGTCAAAGTGTTATAAATAAAGTGTTTATCACGTCAAGAGCCGATTGAAGAGGCATACTCTGGTGTTCTGCCTTCTCGCCGAATTTTTTTGATCGAATTTCATTTGGCAACCAACGTTTCACCGAATGTTCACTTTGACAACTGACAATTGGCAAATTTTTGTATGCCAACCTCTCATTTGGCCGAATTTTCATAAAGACGAATATCATTTTGATTTTAAACTTTTGGAGTATCTTTCACATGGCAAATGTTACACTAGGCCGAAAAAGTCATATGATTAATTTGGATTAATTTAGGTTTAGGTGCGGCGGGGTGGCCCTTGGGCCACCCCTTAGCCGCGAACATGTTTGTTTTAATTTATAAACAGTCTTTATTTTACCTTAGAATGTCTTATTTTTTATTAATGGTTATGTGGTACCATTTGGCTACATAAAAAAATGTCATTTTAATAAGTGTCCATGTAAAAAAAAACAAACGTTGAGTTGGCTATCATGAGGTTGGGAAATGAAACTAATCATTTTAACAAGTTGCCATATGATGATTCGGCAAAATGAAATCCGGCCAAACGTTGGTTGGGAAGTGAAATTCGGCAATAAAATTTTCGGCAAATCAATAGAGAACCGGCATACTCTATATTTATCCCTACTTAATATTATAAATGCGAAAGTAACTCTGTCTGAGTGTCTGTCTGCGAAACTTCACAGGAGTATTCCTAACGCTAAATGAGTAAACACCGTTTCAGGTTTTTTGAAAATTCAACCCCTTTAAGGGGGATAAGTGGTGACAAAGTCTGAAAATCAGCGTCGGTATTATTATATTATTATTATTAGTGGGTAGTATTCTTTGTACGGTTTATCGGGTCGCTGATTACGAAAACAACAACACATATACCTGCCTAACACACACACACACACACACACACACACACACACACACACACACACACACACACAAATTTCCACGGGAACGGGATAAAACGGGATTTATGTACTTATTCGATTCCGAGTGACCCTATCTCAGTAACTATAATAAGTAGACTTCAAATTTCGTACACAAGTTGGTGATTATGATTACAACATTAAGAAAGTAATTTCAGGATTTTTGGAAATTCCTACGGGATAAGGAACAAACGGGATTTATATATTCAGTTCAATGAAATCTTTGAACTATAATTATAAAAACGGTTTTAAGGATTTTAGTAAATTCCCACGGGATAAGGAAAAAAGGGAATTTATATTAAGTTCTACGGGATCGATTTTTCATTTTACTGGTCGTAGAAAACTGAAATTTGGCCTTCAGGTTCCTTGGGGAGTATAAGGGAGCATTACAAAAGGATTTCCCGAATTTCTGACGGAAACCAACGGGAAAAGCGGGATTTTCCCGTTGGTTTACATTGGTCATAGAAAGTTGAAATTTGGCATGAAGGTTGCTTGATAAGTGTAAGGAAACATTAAGAGACAATTTTTCAATATGAGTTTTCAATGATTCACGGTTAAGTTCATTCGAAATATTATAAACAAAATAACAAAAAAAAACGGGGGGAAATATCGGGTGCTCAATAAAGGTAATCGCGGTTCACATCCCGTTTATAATATTTCGAATTTTTCAATATTCACACGGGAACGGGAAAACAGAGACTTCGTTTTACTGGTTGTAGAAAACTGAAATTCGGCATGTAGGTTGCTTGATGAGTGAAGAGAAGCATTAAGAGAGGACTTTCCAAAATTCCCATGGGAATATGGAAAAAGACGGGATTTTTCGTTTTACTGGTCGTAAAAAGTTGAAATTCGACATGTAGGTTTAAGTTAAATTAACTTAAAGAGAGGCACCATCCTTTGTTACATACACTAATGTGATAACGAATAAATATTTTTCATTTTCATTTTCATTTTCATTTTCATTAAGTTGCTTGATGAGTGTAGGGAAGCATTAAGAGACAATTTCCCGAAATTCCCACGAGAACGGGAAAAACGAGACTTCGTTTCCCTGGTTGTAGAAAGCTGAAATTCGACATGTAGGTTGCTTGGGAAGTGTAAAGAAACATTACGAGAGGACTTTCCAAAATTCTCACGGGAACGGAAAAAAGCGGGATTTTTCGTTTTACTGGTCGTAGAAAGCTGAAATTTGGCATGTAGGTTGCTTGAAGAGTGTAGCGAAGTTATAAGAGATAATTTCCCAAAATTCCCACGGGAACGGGAAAAAGGGGCTTTTTGTTTTACTGGTTGTAAAAAGCTGAAATTCGGCATGTAGGTTGCTTGAAGAGTGTACAGAGGAACATTAAGAGAGCATTTCCCAAAATTATTACGCTAACGGGGAAAAACGGGATTGAAATACTCCTGGTACACGCGAGCAAAGCCACGGGCAAAAGCTATTTGTTAATAAATGAGTACGCGGACGAAGTCGCGGGCAAAAGCTAGTAGTTTACAAAATATGTACATGCTATTTAAAAGTTTTATTAAAAAGGCATATTTTTAATAAGTGCCGGCACCTAAGTCTAATCTGACTTTGTATGCGCATCAAATTTTTATATGTTACTAGGCATATCATCTGGACCCCAAAACTGCCGGGAGAAAGTTGCTGAGGTGTCAAGGTCAAAATTACACCCAACTTATGCAACGCACGAATACATGTGGGGTATCAAATGAAAGCTAGTTAAATATACTATATTTGTGCTCTGAACCGTAATTGCATTAATGTTAACGTTTAAGAGCTATTAATAGAAAAAATATAATCTTGGAAAAATATTACGGACTTTTATTTCTTGCACCAAAACTAAAGACCCCAAACTAAAATAATGTACTACGATAATAAAAATTATTAAACTTTACATTACAAAGTTTGAAATTCGGATATAATATGACGAAGTTATGGTCAAAAACGTAACGAAGCTTTAGCGCCTGGAATTACGAAAAAAAAATTTTTTCTTCCGGAAACCAGCACCAATTTTTTTTATGTTACTAGGCATATCATCTTATTTGCATAACATTATGCTCATTTTATAACATTACATTATAACATTATGGCCCACCGCCATTTTGTGTTTGTTTTAGCCAAAGATTGCGATTTTGTCAGCGTTGATAGTGAGACTAACCGAGACGACAATATTCGAGATGCTTTTATTACTGGCATCTATTACTGATTGATTACCTATCTATACTTATATTATAACTAAAAACTACTGAACAAACGGACAAACAAAAATAATTTCACCATTAGAACGCTACATTATCACTGAGTAACATAGGCTGTTTTTATTCCGGGAAAAAAATTGCAACGCGGACATACAAAGTCGTGGGAACACATCTAAGTTATATACAATACCGATACAATATAGATATTTTAATCATAACATCACTATGTGTATTGCCATAGAACGTAACTTTATTAAAACGTTTATAGTTTATCGTACTTTAAAAAAAATATATTGCATAGGTATATGGACTCAATTATCCTTAGATGAATATTATATGGGATCAAGGAACAAAATTAGGCAGTTGTCGTATTTTTTATACCTCGCATTTAAAAGTAAATTTTTGCATAACTAAACGCAGTTACATTCTACGGGAGCCGTCATCGAGAGGATAAACGGTTTGAACTACTATAAGTGTCATTTTGTAGCTAATTTAATAAGGAACATATTGATCTTTGACAGTTTTCTGATAGCTGTACCCGTTTTCATAAAAAATAATAAAAAACACGATTTGGCACATAAAAAGGGGGGGGGGGAATAATTTCTCGACGTGCTTCCATATCGACATTGAAGCACATACTCGTATATGACAGCTACATTCATGCCAAGTTTCATGCTTTCTTCAGGATTGGACCGTATTTTAAATTAAGGACCCGTACTAGGTGTTTACTACGAAGATGCGATACTCGAAGGGTAATACATATAATTTGTGCTCTAATTGAATGTTTCCCACTAAAAATATCCTACCTAAAATGCTAATTCCAAGCAGACGAAGTCGCGGGCAACAGCTAGGGTTAAATATAATTAAATCATTCTAGCAATTAACCCTGCGGACGAGGGCGACTTATGAATCCGCAGAGGGTCATTTTGATGACTGTTTGAGGTGTATTAATCTATTAATTAAAACGGTGACTGGTGACCCTTTGGCTGCAACATCCATGGCTGTAGCAGATTCATCTCAATCTGGTGAGTTCAAAAAGTTGCTTCCTATCAATATAAAACCTAATGGTGTGTTCCAGATTCAAGCACCTATTTTTTTTAAATTTGTTATCATCATCCGCCTTGTGTATGTGGAGAGACGGGGTAAAATGTTTTTTTTTTATTTTTATAAAATATACGGCTCGACGGAAATATCTGTAACTTTTTTCTGTAGCTAAGGATGATTATTATTCCTCTCAATAGAAAAATATTCAAGAACTTTTAACAATTATCATACATTCTCCATTGCTCTGTTTTCAATATATAATTATACTAGCTTCTGCCTAGCCTATTAGGCAGCTACGATCTAAGACATGTTTAACGCTATCCCGCGTGAGCTATGCAATTTTCCGGAATAAAAAGTAGCCTATTGTTAATCTAGGGTACCAACTAAGTACCTCTATTCCAAATTTTATCCAAATTCGTCTAGTCGTTCCAGCGTGAAGAAGGAACAAACATACACACTCTCATCGTCACATCCATCCATCCATCCTCACAAACTTTCGCATTTATAATATTAGTAGGATTTCTGGCTTAGGACCCCAATATGTTCAGAACTATATGAACAAAAGATAATTATTTATATATATTTTTATATTTGTCTATGTACCAATTCATTGGTTGTCAATATTCGTGTGAATCTTCTATTTAAATGTCTATAATAAATTAGAGTTCTATAAACACACAATATTTTATTTTATTTAATGTGACCTTACGCGTAATCCAATAGTATTATCCGGCTGCGTCGGACGGAAACAGCCGGTCTATAATTATTTTTAACATCTTTTCCAGACCTGAACGTTAGAGGGTTTCTATAACTTTTGAATAAAGTTGAATTAAGGCTGTTTTTCTTTTCCAATTTACGAAGCCAAAGCTAGAGGTTTTATATAAACCGCGAACTGGGGTTATTTTATATAAAGTCATGTTATGTTTACATCGATGTTTTAGCTGTATCACATCAACCGAGGTGGGGTCTATCACTACTGCTTGCTGTAGGGTAACTAATAAAGATTATTATAAAACAATTATTACTATAATCAACTCGACATGGGATCGGCACTTTCGGCACCTCCTTAATTCGAGCCGTTCCGTATTCTTTGTTTTATAACTTTAACACGCACATCTGATCGTCATCATCAGTTCGCTATACTAAATCATACTGTCTCAGTTATTACAGAAAACTCACAATAAGCAGGGCAAATATCATATATATAAGGAATCGCCTCATTTCTCCTATGTTCCACCATCAAGCATTAAACTTGACTTCAAAGTATCAAATTACAGTATGTAACCGTTCGGTTCACAACATCATCTCTTGAAAATCTCCACAAAGGAGTGAGCTTGATGCAACAAAAAAAATTAGTAGAACATGTAATATCGCTCTCACCTGCGTCTGAGCCTCAGGTGTAACGATGACCGGCAGCGTGGGGATGGTGAGGGGACCTAAGGCGGCAACCGTGCTCACGGCACCCAGGGGAGCGACAGTCGCCACGCCCAGCGGAGCGACACTGCCCACAGCACCCAGGTTAGCGATGGTACCCACGGCGCCCAGGGTCCCAACTGCCCGCACAGTGTTCACTGTGGCCATGGCCCCGTCGTAGGGCACCGGCTCGAGATACTGCGCGCCGATCGCCCGCTGCGGCACCAGCGCCGGCTCACTCTTTGGCAGCTGGAACGTCATCATGCTACCATGACCGACTCCGTGAAAGCCGTAAGAGTGTACCATACGCTTCTAGAAAAAACTAGCAATTAATAACATTTGTTTGATGATGAGCAATGGATGTCAAGTGCTGCTGCACTGCTTAATAAGTGATTGCTTTTTAATTATTATGAATTAATTGAAACAGACGCCACATGGCGAATGATGTGGTAGTAATTTTTCGTTTTACATTTGTTATATTAATTCGTGGTGAATTCACGGCATATTTTCATGCCCATTAGTTAGTTTAATTTACTCATTAAAAAAATACATACATCACAATTCACATAATATGCTAAGAAAATACCCCACACGCATTGGTCGATCACACTTACATCATTTTGGAAAAGAGCTGATATTTTTGAAACTGCTGGACTGATTTTTACTAAACATAGCTAAGAACCACCGCAAGGAAACTGGTTTTCGAATGAAAAACGACTTGAGAGCTATGAGCTATGAGTAGTTTTTAGTGGGTGGCTGTAGTCGTACTTGCGTTGTCATCCATTCTACTTAATGTTTACCAAATTGCAAGTCTATCGGACCAACTGTTGAAGAGTCCCTCCTGCTGACACGGTCCTGACCGGGTCACCAGAATTTCACTACCGGATCATTGTATTTCCATCAGACTTACACATATTGTATCCAAATGTTCAGCTCAATCGCTTGACGCTAACTGGCTTAAAATTGAGTAGCAAGATTCGTGTCAAACACAACACGCACACATACAAACATTGAAAATTAAAATTAAATAGATGCATGTAAAAATAACTGCCGTTTAGTTACCATCGTTTATCAAATATTTCGCCACCGCATTCTCGGCATCATACCCATTTGTCGGTGTAGATACTAAATACGTATCTCTACTTAAATTAGATCAATTCTTTTAAGCAATTTACTATTAAAATGTTGGTAGTGATCGATGTATGTACGCACCTCGCGCGAGTTACCCATCTGCGAGTTAGTCATCTGCGAGGATCGCGACTCGCCAGACAGGGAGGCGGTGTCCGATCCGGCAGCGTACCGGACCGATGCGACGTTCGAGCACGGCGCGTACCGGAACGGGGCCGTGTCTGAACCCGGCGTGTACCGACCGCCACACAACCGGGACCATGAGACAGACGGCGTAGGCGTCGACACTGGCATGGTGCGTAGCGTGCTAGTCGTCGCCACCGGCTACAGAAAAAAACACATAACAAAGTGAACTGATGATTCCGAATCACCCCCTTGACGGAAAATCGGTGGTAGTGGATCATATTTATAAATTAAATATCGATTGCTGTGTGTCGTTCGATGGTTTATAAAGAAGCCCAGCAAATAACTAATGCGAGTGTGAAAGCGTATTCTCTCTGTATTGTTGGGCCATTCTCTTAAAAGTTGTACCCCCAACTTTTTTCTGGGATTTTGTTTCTTTTTTCGGATTCCTACTCAGAATCACGAGCACTATCGATCCTGATAGGAGAAAAGAAACCGGCAAGTGCGAGTCGGACTCGCGCACCGAGGGTTCCCTATCATTATCTATAAACCAGTGTAAGCAGAGCCCTGCTCCAAAGCAAAAGGTACGCAGTGTGGGGTCACTTTATATTGGTCACTGATATATACAGACATACATACATATTTACGGTTTTCGCAATTATTCCTTAATCTGTGCTACAAGACTTACCTTCATACCATATTTCAAGATTCTGCGTTCACGGGAAGTACCCTGTAGGTTTTGATTCCCTTGAGTCGAAAATTTGCGGCATAAACGGCTGTATCTTTTGATTGCGTTGGCTTAGAAGTTTGATTGTTTCACAGCTCCAAGGGGCAGTGGACCTGAGTATTTGATATAAATTTCAGCTTGATACCTCCACGCGTTCCTGACAAAAAGGGTCTTGACAGACAGACGGACGGACGGACGGACGGACGGACAACAAAGTGATCCTATAAGGGTTCCGTTTTTTCCTTTTGAGGTACGGAACCCTAAAAAACGGCCCTAAATTGCCTTTTACATTCCGTTACTTCATTAATACAAATTTGTATGGCGGTAACGGAATGGAACAAAATTTTAGGCTAGAAAATGTATGGAATTTTCCGGAAGTTTTTTTTTCTTCTATCAGGATCGATAGTGCTCGTGATTCAGAGTAGGAATCCGAAAAAAGAAACAAAATCCCAGAAAAAAGTTGGGGTACAACTTTTAAGAGAATGACCCTGTTTCTCTTAAGTAAATAAACAATCTTAAACCTTATTTATAACTGTATTTACCTGCGGCATAGACTGATACGACATGGCAAAAGCTTCGCTAGCATCAGACATGTATGACGGCGACATGGCCGACATAGAATCTTCGGTTGCGTCTTTCACAGAGGCAGAGGGCTGAGTCGGCGCTTCCTCGCCCTCTATATCCGTGTCAACGGTCTCTTGTTTACCGCTTTTGGATACATCCGAGTAACTACAACATAATAATTTATAATATGCAATACTTACACTTATTAAAAAGTTAATAGAGATAAGATTTAGCATAGACATACTTAACTACTCGGTGTGTGCACACAACGAATTCCGGTTTAGAATTCCACTGGTGGTAAGTAATGTAATAGCGTGTTTGCAGCCATATCCACTGCTGGCCTTTTGTTAAAAACCTGTAGTAGCATGACGTTAGTTCCCCTTTTTCCATCACTGTAAATAAAACTCAACTAAATATATATGCATAAGTTATTACTTGCTTACCGAAACAATTACATTGAACTTTTTATTACTTCAACCACGAAGCACTTTTACTGGAGTCGGCATGATAGCCATATTAGCCATTGAGGCTATTCTCCTTTTCCAAATTAAATCTTAGCGCTGTCTACACTGGACAGTCCCTTTATAAAAACCAAATTGACAGAGATTGGTGGCCAACTTCTCATTTTTATTAATTTTCCGTATTTTACCTTAAAAGGCCAACTAGATTAAGACGAAGATGAATGCTTTTAATCGAACCGATTACGTTATCAATGCATTTTTATCCCGTGCAGCACGAAATATCGTTCAAGATGAGGTCCATGCATTATCAACATTAGATTATCAAGTAAATTGTTTTTCTCACAACTTGCTTTAAATAGTTAAGTATACTCACACTCTTCATGGCAATTGACGACTTTTTCGAGATCATCAAAGTGGTAGTAATCGTATCCCGAAGTGCCCAGCACCTCGAAAGGCAAATAGCCGATGATGGGCGGCGCGCGGTGGTCCAGGAATAGGAACTTCCACTCTAGACTGTGGCGAGACGTGAACTCGCTGCGACTCGAATCGGCCAACGATACGTCTCGGATCAGTTGCGGTGTGTACAAACGCCCGGTGCACACGAACAACACCCTACACACCACGTAAACTCAATTAAGGGTGCGACCACACCGCTGTCGGTGACGGTGACGTTACGGAATCGCAACAAAATGTATGAAGAAACGGTGAGAAAACGTGACGCCTACGACACGTCACTGCGTATACGCGGCGGTGTGGTCGGACCTTAACGTGGGAAAGGCATAAAGATATTGGCAAGAGCTCTAAATACCGTATGTGGTGATGTAGCGTTGGCATGCAAGCACCCTGCTTACATTTGCATAAAAGCAAAGGATTATTTTCATTTAATCTTGACGTTGATTGTCAATATTGTCATTCACTGATAAGTTTAAGAGCCGTAAAGCAATGTTGACGACTTCTAAAGCTGCTTTTGTTCCTCAAATTTTCACTTGAATCAAAACATCTACAAAAACCTCGTACGGTCTGTTTCAATAGGGAAGGTAAGGCTGACAGATTCATAAAACGTAACTTCACGCGTTCACGAAAGATTTGACAACAAAATAAATACAAAATTGAATTATATAGAAATATATCAATACTTGGTACTGTACATTAATGAAGTTCTAAAAAGAGCCACGGCAACTTTTTTTGCGTTTACATAATTTTCACTTACAAAGTATTGAACTTGGCTATCATTCCACATTTATGTTTTTGATGGGATTAGATTAGGTATACCCGATTCAATAGCTCGTATGTACTCAGTATGTTGCTTATTAAGTAGTAAATAGGCGACTACCGTACATCACATTAAATATATACGGCGGTTTTTACCTAGATTCGTGTTCGGGGCGATATTTCAGATCCTCGGTGTCGATTTCTTCCGTATTCGTACCTGGAACACAGTAAAAGTGTAAGTTATACCTTCAAATATGTACCTACATTAAATAGGACAGCTTTTTGTTTAATCTGCTGGTACTTACGAAAATGTCCACTGAAATCGATCAGCTCGTAAGTGGTGGTGTCTCTGAAGTCCAACGTGCCACGACGCAAGTGACATTGAAATCTTATTTCATTATCTGAAAAAAAAAAAATACTCATAAGGTATCACTCGACCTTTGTGACAGAACAAGAAAAACTATCATAGGATCTAGAGCATGTCAAAATTATTGTACAATTAGTATTAAGTTAATTACACAAACATCAAACGACTAATTATAATATTACGTACAGAAAGTGATTACGGTTTTAGCCAGCGATTTTATTTCGAGAACTGGGCCCAAAGGACACCTTTAAACCTCGCTACGTAAAATGTTTTGCATAAAAACTTTACAAAGAAATACTAAAATTAACAATAGCCTTCGCCAAGCCCGAGCATTTTTACATCTTCTTCAACTTGGACTTTATTGTTTGATTTTCTTCTGTTAGAATTATACAACTCGCAATGGAGCTTACTTTGCCTTTATTTCCATTATGAAACAAACAATCTTGTTTGAAGATGAAATACGTAAAATCTTTATTAAAAAAAAATCACGAGGAAATAGCTTTGATTAGTACATCACATTCGCAATTGCTTCAAATAAAATCTGTACTTCAGCACGCTTAATGAGGAACAATTAACGACAAAATTAAATGGAAAAATTATTAACCTACTGAAAAAAAACTTTAAGCATTTCCTTCCAAAGATGCAAGATTAAGAGCAGAGCAAGTTCTCAAAAAACAATTCGCATATGCAGCAATAAATTTCATACCAGAATGTACAAATCAAATTTTTTTTGTAGAGTAGACTACATTGCTCAACCATACTATACACGCAACCAAACGTGCAAGATATCTGTGTCTATATCATGTTATACATATGTGCTCATTGTGAGCTCTCCATCCAAGTATTTACTATCACACAAAACTATTATATTATTAATCAAACTTTGCTGTCAATTCAAACACTACAACAATCATCATCTTCCTGGCGTTTTCCCCGACATTTGCCACGGCTCAGTGAGCGTGGGGTCCGCTTTGACAACCTAATCCCGAGATTTGGCGTAGGCACTAGTTTTACAGAAGCGACTGCCATCTGACCTTCCAACCCAGAAGGGTAACTAAGCCTTATTGGGATTGGTCCGGTTTCCTCACGATGATTTCCTTCACCGAAAAGCTACATGATACATTTTATTTGATGCAAGACTTCGAAAATTCATGAGAAGAAAGATATACACAAACAGCGCTCAAATGGTTGACATTTCCATACCACTATTTAACTGAGACAAGTGTGTCGGCCAGTTTATACGAACAAAGGAAATAGTTCTTACCATGCCCTACTCTTTGATTTGATTCTACTGATGATCCAGATCCTTGAAGCAAACTGTAGAGGTTGGGGCGATCCTCCTCATAAGCTAGATCAAAGATGCTTTTATTCACCACATCCACCTAAAAGGGAAAAAAAATTAGAAGTAATACTTAATGTAAAAATGGTAAACATTTCTTTAACTATTTATTTTATTATCAGGGACCAATTGAATATAAACAGTTATGTATTCTGAGAGACCTAGGCTAGCAACCCATGACCCGTCACTATTTTGATTCCCCTTTCCACCTATACGCCTACAACCATATAGGTCTTGTTACCTCAGGCTATGTCTACCCCGTAAGAGATATAGACGTGATTATGTGACGTGACGTATGTATATATATGTATTGTGTTATTGTAGTTATATTCTGTATCTGTAGATTGGATCAACGCAGCTTCCCCTTGCGGAGCCCTTATTCTGCGCGGTCTAGATGCTTTGCGACTTGACGCAACTCTCATCTATCCTAACTCATGAAAATTGAAATCTAATCAACGCCCTTAAAACCATTTTACATAAACACTAATTTTCTTTTCTAATCACCAAAAAAATTAAATTACTGGCCGTAATTTTTTGACAACCAATTATAATAACAAGTTAATGTTGAAATAACATTTGTAACAATTATAATACCTATACAATATAAGCCACAAATAATATAGTATTGAGATATATTACCACATTGTGACCCAGCAACGAAGTGATGCTCTCCGAAACATAGCAAATGCGTCCTGTAGCAGAGAAGACCATAACAAAACCTTCCAAAGCTTCCAGGACCAGATAAGTAAATTCTTCATTTGATAAAAATGTTGGTTTCCAGTCTTCCTGTATGTCGTGTACTCGTGATCTTACTGTTATTTCTGCAAAAAAACGTGCAACCAGTTAAATCTCTTATAATACAGGGTGTCCCCCTACATGTGAACAAAGACTCTACCTCTACATGTCTATTAGGGTAATTTAATTTTGACCAATATCCATAATAATATAACAATCCTGTCAAGTACATAACATCAGGCGACAAGCGAGTTACTAAAATAAATGCAAAAAAATATACAATAAAAATTTAAACATGTTTAAAGCACATTAAGATTAATTATCGACATTAAATTTGTGAACATAGTTAGTTACTTTTGCTCTTCGATCAACAATTACAGCTCTGAAAACCGCCAGAGAAAAAAGAGCACAAATGAAATAGCCAAAGGCGTAGATTACAAAAAACGGTGATTCCCAAATTGCCATGAAATGTTTAAATTAATACAAGATTAAGTGTCGCTAGATGAAGCAGAGGAGTTATCACTTAAGCGCCTTTCTAGAACGAGTAAGTTTTAATCAATCAACAATAAAATAAGTACCAATCCTAGTTAAAATTAATAAATACATATTGTCGTCTACATCTTTTCACTGGGAATACAATGTACATATTAATCAAATCATGCTGTAAAAAATTTGAAAGCTATCAATTATACATTTACTAATTTAAATCTGTCTTATGAGAACAATATGTTCTCCCTGAGAGGAAATGTAAAAAGGCAGGGATTTAGAAAAATATTTAATGATTTAATGAATCTACTGAGTTTTTTTTCTGTTACTGATTATAATATAATTGACCCAAATGTAACCATAAATACTAGTTAGACAATTCAATAATTTATCAAATATCCCAATTTAAAGTTTACTTTTGACACATTTTTTTCGATCATAATGTAAATAATTTATTGCGCAAGTTGATGAAGAAGGTTTCCTTCCTTTGTGAACCTTTGTGAGGCTGGGAGTTGAGAGTAATATAAAACTGTGCAATTACACTCATAACTTCTTTCTGCCGGGAGTCTAGGAAGAGCTGCGGGTGGTAGGGCCTTGTGCAAGGTCCGTCCTGATAGCTACCACCATCTTACTCGCTAATCCTGCCGCTAAGCACAGTGCTTGCACTGCTGTGTTCCGGTGTGGAGAGTAAGACAGCCGGGGAAATTACGGGCACAAGAGGCATTTCATCTTAGCCCTCTAGGTTGGCAACGCATCTGCAATCCCTCCGAGGTTGTGGGTGTCTATGGGCAGTGGTGATCGCTTACCATCAGGTGACCCACTTGCTCGTTTTCCTTCCTATTCACATAAAAAAAAAAAAAAACGCATTCTTGTGCATAAGCTACTAGACCAGTTATCATTCTGAAAGATATACACTGACGAGCTGATAATGGATCACTTTTCAAACTAAGTTCTAAGAAAAGCCACCCGGTATTTTTGCTCATGAGTATAGTTGAAAAACTTTGTTTTGAGTGCTGCAGGGCTTAGTTAAATGGCCTCGGAATAGTTGTTTCCTGCATTTACAGGATACCAGATCATAGCAAACTCCAGATAGACAATTTTATTAGAAAATCAGGAAAGTTACTTCATTTTGCAATAAAAAAAATTAAAAGGAAAAAAATTGTAGTACGCGGGGAATGCGCGGATTGGAACATAGACATCATCAAAGATAATACATACACATACATGACTCACGTCTTTATCCCTTAGGGGGTAGACAGTGCCTAAGGTACCAAGACCTAAAGGCCACGTTTAGCATGATCGAGGGCGTGTATAGACCGCTTATCTGAGACCTCTTGCGCGCGGGTACAGGGGCGCAGGGTACCGAGAAGGAGAAGGGAACCGAGAGCGGTGCGGGCGGGTAGTGCGCCTGCCGCCCGCACCGCTCTCGGCCCCCTTTGTCGCCTACCCCGCGCCCCTATACCCGCGCGGGCGAGGACTCGGTTAAGCGGCCGGAAAGGGGAATCAAAATAGTGTTGGTTTGCTAGCCCCATCGCCTATAACATGATTCCTAAGATTTTTGCCCATTCCCTCGATGGGCTTTTTCGGTGCGCGAGTCCGACTCGCACTTGGCCGGTTATTTATGATATCCATTTTTTTTCCTTACTGTTACAAATACCTCTAAAAATACTATTTATTGCCTTTCTATATATATTACTAGCTTCTGCCCGCGACTTCGTCCGCGTAGAAGTAGCAACATGTTTATCGCTATCCCGCGGGAACTAAACAATTTTCCGGGATAAAAAGTAGCCTATGTTTTAATCAAGGTAACCAGCTGTCTTCGTTCCAAATTTTATCCAAATCCGACCAGTCGTTTTAGCGTGAAGAAGGAACAAACATACACACTCACTCACTCACATCGTCACATCGTCACATCGTCACAAACTTTCGCATTTATAATATTACTAAAGTTGCGTTTCGCGATGGTGCTACTGTCGTGCACAGAGCCAATACTTTTGCGACTGCATTTACCCTGTTCCTAAAATAGAATATCTTTTTGAATGGAAGGAAATTCTTTTGTATCAAACACTTGCAAGTCTTGTGACCAAACATGGTAAGTATTATGTACAATTATTATTATTTGGATCCTTGTTGCTTAGACTTAAGGTTTATTTTTAGTTAATTTAAAAGGTTAGACAGATATAGCTATAACGCTATCACTTTGATTTTGTATGGGATGAATCTAGTACTTATGTAATTATTGTTGATCTAAGTTTTTGCTTGTCGCCGACGATAATAATTGTACTAGACAGATTGTTTATTTTTACTGAGAATTCTATGATTTCAGCCCGTCTGTAAGTAAATATAATATTGATAAAAGTTCAGTTATTTTGTAGGTAACTTTTAGAATGTACTATCGGGGTCGGCTACGGTTGACCACCTTATGGGTGAATATTGCATGCAACGTCCAAACCCTGCTTACAATTACGTCACCAATAGAATTTAGGCTTGGCAATAGATGAGTTTTTTTAGAGTCATTAGTGACCAATGAAAAAACGGATTTCCTTAAACTTAACCATGGTAGTAACAGAGTTCAAAATACGTTACAAATTTAGTCAAATACTGACCAGACGTTGTGACCATTAGTCCTGTGATTAATTAGTAGTTAAACTTAAATCCCTCGCAATAGAGTTCGAAATAGCATGGCCCGAAAACTCAGAATCGCAATTCTGTCGATTCACAACATCTGTAGGCTTATTGTCTAACTCGCTCGCAATCGCCATCGTGTTCATTTTGACAGTTCATGTATGGGCTGACAATTGGCATCGGAATCAGCTAGCTGTCACATTCATACAAGAACTGTCAAAATGAACACGATGGCGATTGCGAGCGAGTTAGACAATAAGCCTACTGGTTTAGTTTTAGTGAGAAGCGGTCGCAATACCTGGCGAATTATTGTAAACAGACATTACGATTGTTTTTTTTTTTTTAATCTTTATTTACAAGCTTAGATCATTTAAATGAACATGTCAGCTCCAAAGGCCTATTACAAAAAGCTGTTTTTTTATAATAGCCATTGGTATTATTGTTTGGTACTAAGGACATGTAAAAAGACAAACAACCATAACCAAAAGTAACTATACTCAAGAGCAAAAATATCGGGTCGCTTTTCATAGAACTTTGTATGAAAAGTGACTCGTTATTTTTGCACGTCAGTGTAGTACTGTGCTACGTATACGTTGGTACACTTACCATTGTGATTCTTTAGAAATGATATTGTTGATTTTAGGACAGTTGATTTGTCCATCTTTCGGTTACTTGCAGAAACCATGGTGCTGAGCTCATTTACAAGCAAATTGAACTGGTCCCGTCTCTTTTTCTCACTCATATTTCTAGTTCTCCTAAATGTTTTAAAACAAATATGAGATTACACTTCAGCCTTGCTATATTTCAACATTACAATGCCCAAATTCTGTATGTAATTCATTGATATTGAGTTGTGATTACTGATTATGCTTGAATAGATCTTTATGTAAATCGGTCATAATCATAATCACAATCATAACACCATCCCTATGATAGCTGATTTAAGATATAACATACAAAAATATAAACATATTCATTAAATCATTGCACATGCCTTTTCGAGTCATCTTTATCATCTCCATCGTCTTCCATTTTGATAATATTTAGGAGCAGACCAGGGTATCCAGAGAACTCAAGATCCTACGCCATTGCATCAGTGAAGCAGTTGTTTCGATGTTTACTGTACAGAACAAATCTTCATTGATCGGACATAGTATGAATATGGAAACGTTACAAATGTAACACAATAAATGACCGTATAAAAGTACTGCATGCGTAGGATCGTCAACATACTAGTAACAAACAAATTGCTGCACCTAAATACCTAATGTATATCTATTAATCCTTGCCCGCGAACCATAAGTCCATTTCCATTAATCTTAACGTCCTTAACACAAGTTTAGATTGAAATTTGCTTGAGATTAAAACAACACATCACAGTAAATCTTAAATCCGAACACACAAGCAAGTCTAATTTCAAGAAAAAACTGGTCTAGTTGGAGTAGGAAAGAATTAATGCATACATATACATATTTTAATGTATATATCTATATTTTTAATGTTTTAATACATACACACAATACGGAATAGTACGCTGGGCAAAAGAATTATAACCAAACAGCCAAGTTTCGATTGCCAATGAGCCGATTTAAAACTCGCTACACATTAACAAAAATTTATTTCAGAAGCCGTAAAGCCATACTATAAAAATAGGCTACAATCCGATGCGGCCTTAAACGTTGCCTACGTGTGTGGATACGTTATGTAGTTTTACCTTTAAAATTTATGAAGCTGATTTTTAAAATCGCATCTATTCATTCTAATTTAAAAACTATTATGGTGCGCAAGCTAGCCCAATTCGAATTTTGAATCAATTACCTATAATTATAGAAATAAAAAAAAACCATGATGAAATCTAATCAACGCAGGGCTATCTAATTAGAAAAATAAATTTAAAATATGACTGTATGAGCGTTCATCAACGTTTTATCACCTTGCCGTTCCATTCCAAAAGCCGTAGAAAGAGAAAGCTTCTATATGCCAAACAAATGTGACACAGTCACACTCACAGATTATAGTAGTACTTACTCTTTACTCTATTCTATGGTTGTAATTAATATAAACTGGTCTTGTACTCCGAAATTCGATTTTCGAAGTTCGTTTCGTGCCGTTCCGTTCTTACTAATAGTTATTAATTTGAGAGTGAGAGGGACGACGTGACACGAACTTCGAAAATCGAATTTCGGAGTAGCCCCCCTGGCCTTATACTTCGAAAATCGGATTTCGGAGTATAAGGCCAGTTGACAGCTTGTTGACAGTACTTGTATGAATGTGACAGCTGGCTGATTCCGATGCCCAATAATATGGCCCCATCGATCGATGCGATGATTTCGCCAATGTCAAAGTAAAAAATACAGTATTCAAAAATCTTGTGACATAAAAATGTCGGCAACGTTGTACGGTAGAACACGGTCAAACGACCCCCTCCCCCCCTGTCGGGCTCTTAGCCAACGGACAATGATATCCCACGGAGACCGCCAGGAAATCATTCCGATGCCAATTGTAGTATAGTCTGGCAGCTAAATCACTGCAGCCAGATGACACTTACAAATGTCATTTTACGAAATAATGATACCACATTTATTTCACTAGTGCTCGACTAAGGTCACGTAATGAATGATTTGATTATTGAACGAACGAAATATTTTATGAATTTCCATTCTTAGTTAGAAAAAAATGTGTGGTCTTGACCACATAGTAGGTAGATAAAATGTGCGATGACTGTAATACACGTAACGTAAGTATAGTGACAGCAGCAGTGAAACTGATTCGGAATAATTTAAGTTTTTAAGTAAAGTACAGAGTTAGAAAAAAATATTAATGTGATAATTGTTGTTTTATTTATATGGCAAAATCAAAATGGGGAATGAGTTGAAAACAGGTAACTGATTTGACATGCTTCCGCACATTTCCAAATCGAGCTCTTACACTACTACTAACTAGAAAGCATAGAAAAAACCTTATTGAACAAATCATTTTATTAAAATGCGCTTTAGAAATTCTCTATTTCTACATTTATAAATGACGCAAATTAATTTCATTACATCGTTCATTCTTTCATTCACTCACTAAGTCACATCACTATTTAATATTCGCCAAAGACTGACAACACTGAAAGTGTCATCTGGCTGCAGTGGCAGTGTTGCCAGATCGTGCTTTTTAGCACGGTTTTACGTGCTTTTTGAGCGGTACGCGTGCTTTTTACGTGCGGAGACAAAAAGCGTGCTAAAACGGTGCTTTTTGGGGTTACGTAGCCAAATGGCAAAAAACGGAACCCTTATAGATTCGTCATGTCTGTCTGTCCGTCCGTACCTATGTCACAGCCACTTTTTTTCGCTATACTGTTGGAACTTGGCAAGTAGATGTATTCTGTGAATTGTATTAATATTTTCACACAAAAATAGAAAAAAAATGTTCTCTCATGAACCGCAGTTCAAAACTCGTGTATTTTTTTTTCTTTTTGCGCGAGTGTGCGTGTGTGTAGTTTTCACTTGCATTCCCGGAGTGCTACCCGGTGTTTATTTTATTTATTACATACATACATACATATCGTCACGCCTCTTTCCCACAAGGGTAGGCAGAGACTACTTTGTTCCACTTGCTACGATCCTGACATACCTCTTTCGCTTCATCCACATTCATCAATCTCTTCATACATGCTCGTCGGTTTCGGGTACTCTTGACCTGGCCTTTCTCCAAAACGTCCCCAATTTGATCACGGAACGTCCGCCTAGGCCTTCCCCTCCCAACGCACCCATTCACACTCCCCATATAAATCTGTTTAGTTAATCTTCTTTCATCCATCCTCTCTACGTGACCAAACCAACTAAGCATACTTTTTTCTATCCTAGTCACTATATCTTCTTTCACACCAGCACGTTCCCTTATCACACTATTCCTTATTCTATCTTTCAGTGATACACCTTCCATACTTCTTAACGCTCTCATTTCTACTGCATTTATTCTACTTTCATGCTTCTTTTGCCATACCCAACTTTCGCTACCGTACATTAGTGTTGGAACGAGCACCCCTCTGTGAACAGCCAGACGCGCCTTCTTTGACACCTTCTCACTGCTCACAAAGGCGCGCAGCGCTCCATTGACCATGTTTCCTGCATTCACTCTTCTTTCAATATCTCTTTCACACTTTTCATCTGTCGTAAAAGCCGAGCCCAGATATACAAATTCCTTTACCTGTTCTACTTTCTCACCCGCAACCATAATCTCACATTCTGTCATGCTATCATCTTTTTCGAATACCATAGCTTTCGTCTTGCTCACATTAACTTTCATACCTTTCCTTTCCAATGCCCCACACAAAATGTTAGCCATCCTTTGCAACTCCTCCTCCTTATTTATTATTTGTCTGTCTATATAATGTAGGTATATAAAATGACCTTACACTGCCTACATTTTGCTTAAGAGCAGGGCTCTGCTAACACTAGATTTTATACCTAATAGCTTGGCGAATTTGTACGGAACCCTCGGTGCGCGAGTCTGACTCGCACTTGACCGGTTTTTGCTCCTGGTTCAGTACGCTCAATAGCGTCGAAAAGCTTATTTCGTAATTCACTGATGATTTTTCTTAATTTTTTGGAATTATTTTTAAGCGTGGAAAATGCGTGCTTTTTTATTTAAAACCGTGCTTTTTTAGCCATTCGACCGTGCTTCTGGATGCGAGTGCTCTGGCAACACTGTGCAGTGGTTTATCTGCCAGACTATAAGCCCATACATGAACTGTCAAAATGAAGACGATGGCACTTTTACTATGACGATGGTGATCGCGAGCGAGCTACGTAATAAGCCTGGCCTTATACTCTGAAATTCGATTTTCGAAGTTCATTTCGTTCCGTTCCGTTCTCACTAATAGTTATTAATTTGAGAGTGAGAGGGACGGTTTGATACGAACTTCGAAAATCGAATTTCGGAGTAACCCCCCTGCAGGTCTTATTCGATTTTCGAAGTACGTTTCGTACCGTTTCGCTCACACTAATAGTCATTCATTTTAGAGCGAGAAAGACGGTTTGACAAGAACTTCGAAAATCGAATTTCGGAGTAGCCGCCCTTCGCGAATCCCGCTAATGTGGCCGCCGTAGAAAGAGAATGGTGGCCGCAGTATTAGAAAGTGTTGCAAGCAGGCATAATGATTATTCGAGGTAATGTTATTTCTGCTTACACAGGAACTGAACCTAACAAGAAAAAATTAAGTCCTCGTTCTATATAAACAACTTCCTTATAAAATGAATGATACCAAATTTAGCGTATTAGCGCTACCAGCATCAGAAATTAGTTCCAATCCCATAAATTTCCGCAATATGGCCCAACCAAACAACGCACAATAGAAGGCCGCTTTTTATTGATTTCATTGCGCAGAAGTTATGAGATTTCTTGTTTTTTTTTTATTAGCAATAACTAATAATCAATACCTGCTAAAAGTGTTTGAGAACACCAGAAGGTGTGACACAAAAATATTTAACTCTATTCTGCTTTATAGAATTGGCAACATTTCTCTCCCTCCATCTTTCTTGTCTTGCTTTTCATATACTTGCAGTTCAGTTCTGATCAGAGTGTGGTGGTCGACGGATGTGTCCAAAGTTTATTTAAATATCAGATTTACAAAAATTTTGAAAAATTTTGGTTCCCTATATACTTGGAAGGAGGATTAAACCATGTGGCCGTCGGTTAACGGGTGCCAAAGCCCGTTGACTATTACTACAACAGAGGTAACAAACTTTAAACTTTTGATCTTCTCCCGAAATCCCATCGTCGACTAGGTAATAGGTATCCAAGATGATTTTACGTTATGGAGTGATGTTACGTAATTCTACGTGGCTTTGGGCTCATGGTGAGTTACTAGATACTCTTATTCTTGCCACGTGGTTGTTACGTAAGAAAATTATATAAGGATGAAACTTGGGGATGATTTTTACGTAGCCGGCGACGTCGCGCGACCGTTAACGTTTAGTTTAAGTGTCATCTCGTATAACATCAAACTGTAGGGTAGGTGTGTGTTTAGAGTCTAATGTTCAATAGCCACAAATACCTCCCATTAACTGAACTTACCTAATTTTGGGGCAGTTATGTAAAAAGGACTACCTACAAGTTTAGAACCGGCAAACGGCGCGCGCGTCGTATCGTAAACAAGTATGATAGCGTAAACATAAATATCATTCGAAGCCGCCTTCGCCGTCTACTACCCCGGCTTGCCTATTGATAAATGTTAAACAAACTTCAGATTCAGTGAAATAAAAGAATTGCGTAATTTATTTATGATGTAATAATTTTATCGATTTACTGTCAAATAGTAGTGCAAGAACAATGATTCTAAAAAACACTGGTGATTAGGGTAGGTAGTTCGGAGAACTTTTAGGTTTATAGCAGCAGAATATTGGATTTGTAATGGATGCTCACTGAAGCTACCTATGTATCGACCTGCTGAATTGTGATTACATTGATTAATGACTCATTTTTTTAATGTTGCGGCATAACTAGTCTAGCAGTTTAGTGCCTTATATAAGTCACGTCTTTATCTCTTAGGGGGTAGACAGAACCAGAGCCAGAGGTAAAGCGCTGCGGGTGTCTATGGACAGTGGTGATCATTTAACATCAGGTGTCGGTGGTGGTGGGTGCGAGATAGAATCAGAAATTATGATATCCGCAGTAGAACTAAGGTGACTGACATAGCCCAAAGAATTGCGAAACTGAAGTGGCAGTGGGCGGGGCACATTGCTCGCAGGACAGATGGCCGATAGGGTCAGACAGAAGGTTCTCGAGTGGCGTCCGCGGACCGGGAGACGAGCTGTTGGTAGGCCTCCAACGAGATGGAGCGACGACCTGATCAGGATCGCGGGATCGCGGTGGATGCGGAAGGCACAGGACCGGTCCGAGTGGAGAGCCTTGGGGGAGACCTATGTCCAGCAGTGGACGTCTTTCGGCTGATATGATGACGGTGGTCATTTAACATTTATCTGGCCTCACTAACATAAAAAAAAAACAAGACCTTAAAGCAATGTTTAGCATAATTTGTGGGCATCTAGGTGGAAAGGGGAATCAAAATAGTGATGGGTTGCAAGCCGCATCACCTACAAAATGATTCCTAAGATTTTTACCCATTCCATGGATGGGCTTTTACCATCTGCGCAGGAAGAGAAGCAACTGGTACATTCTATGTTTTTATTTGCTCGCAAATCAGCATGGAAGATGCTTTGTTCTAATTTATTTATTTTAACATCATCAAAGTAAAGATGTATCACCATAATTTAGTTACTTAATCCCATAAAAAAAAACCGGCCAAGTGCGAGTCGCACTCGCTCACCGAGGGTTCCGTAACATTATCTAAAAATATCTATAAACCACTGTAAGCAGAGCCCTGCTCCAAAGCAAAAGGTATGCAGTGTGGGGTCACTTTATATTGGTCACTGATATATACAGACATACATACATATTTACAGTTTTCGCAATTATTCCTTAATCTGTGCTATAAGACCTACCTTCATACCAAATTTCAAGATTCTGCGTACACGGGAAGTACCCTGTAGGTTATGATTCCCTTGAGAGTCGAAAATTTGCGGAAATTTGCGGCATAAACGGCTGTATCTTTTGATTGTGTTGGCTTAGAAGTTTGATTTTTTCACAGCTTCAAGAAGCAGTAGACCTGAGTATTTGATATAAATTTCAGCTTGATACCTTCACACGTTCCTAAGAAAAAGGGTCTTGACAGACAGACGAACGGACAACAAAGTGATCCTATAAGGGTTCCGTTTTTTCCTTTTGAGGTACGGAACTCTAAAAAACAATGTTTATGGAATAACTTTCACATGTCATTAACTAGTTAGTAAATTGGTGTGGATAATTTTACTTAAACTTAAATAATGTAACCTACGTACTATAATGTTTAAAAAATCCAGTCTTAGCAGAGCCCTGCTCTTAAGCAAAATGTAGGCAGTGTGAGGTCATTTTATATTGGTTATTATATAGACAAACAAATATTAAATAAAAAAAAACTACTTACTAGATCTTGTTAAAATCAATTTTGGATGGAAGTTTGCATGGTAATGTAATTTATTTTATCATTCTCTTATTTTAGAAGTTACGGGGAGGGGGGGGGGCACACATTTTACCACTTTGGATGTCTCTCGCGCAAACTATTCGGTTTAAAAAAAATTTTTTTAGATACCTCAATATCATTTTTGAAGACCTATCCATAGATACCACACACGTATGGGTCTGATGAAAAAAAATATTTGAGTTTCAGTTCTAAGTATGGGGAACCCCAAAGATTTGACGAATCTATAAGGCTTCCGTTTTTGCCATTTGCCATAAAAATACCCAGAAAAGTAGGTATTCAACTTTCAAATATATTATAACTAGCTGTTGCCAGCGACTTCGTCTGCAAAGAATTCGTTTATCGCTATCCCGCGGGAACTACGCAATTTTCCGGGATAAAAAGTAGCCTATGTGCTATTCCAGACTTTTCTCTATCTATGTGCCGAATTTCATCCAGATCCGTTGGGCCGTTCTGGCGTGATTGAGTAACAAACAAACATCCATCCATCCATCCATCCATACTTTCGCATTTATAATATTAGTTAGATATTGGTTCTCCCATCACCAGGGAAGACACAATAAACCATAACATAACCCTGAAACATATTGTCAAAAGGTTTCAGAATAAACTTTCTACCCTATCCACATGACAGAAAAAAAAAATGAATTCAATAAAGAATTATTGTGCATTATAAACATTTTGTAAAAGACAAACAGTGAAATTAAAAGTAATATTAATAAGTAGTATTATCATTGTATTCATGTATTATTCCTAATCTGGTATCAAAGTTATGAATATATGTAGTGTCAAACTTGTTCCATATTTATGAATGGAAAAAAACCGGCCAAGTGCGAGTCGGACTCGCGCACCGAGGGTTCCATACAAATTTGTTTTTATTGGTTACATAGACAGACAGACAAAAATATTCTGTTTTTGGTATTGTTTGTTATAGCCGCAACCAGAAATACCTACATCATCTGTAAAAATTTCAACTATCTATCTATCACAAGTTCATGAGATAAAGCCTGGTGAGAGACAGACTGGAGTCTTAGTCATAGGGTCCCGTTTTTACACTTTGGGTGCGGAACCCAAATTATTTACATACATACATATTTAACCAAAACATACTAGTTAACTTGGGCAAAATGCCCCATATAAAAGCCCTAGGGCGGTAACGCCCGCGCAGCAGCCCACCACTGCCACGACTACCCTCCCCCCCGACACCCGCGCGCCGCCACCCCCCGCGGCGATATATACGATCTATGTGATATGATCGATAGATAAACTTTTTCATCACACTTGCTCGTAAACGGTATCAAAACATACAGGTTAACTTGGCCGCAACGCCCCATATAAAACCCTCGGGCTTTTTTTATTACCATGAAACCCTCGGGCGGTAAGTAATTTTTTTTTTATTTCTTGCACTGCCTTACTAATTCAGGTTCAAGTACAACCAAAGAGGTGCATTAGCTCGAAATTAAAACTTTATCTAAAAAAAATATCTAAACAGGAATTTAATTGAAATATCGCTAGATAAATACAATACTAATATTTATGATAAAAATTTGAATACTTTTTTGTATAAAACGTTGAATTTTCTTTTATTATATGCCATGGTTGTAAACGTCTTGGCTTTTAACTTAACGTTCTTGAACGCAACATTTGTATTATCTGTGGCTGAAAGCGCGCCATCCGCTTAAAAAAAAAACATTCCCGAACTTGTACAAATTGTTGTGTTGACTTGTTGAGTTATTTAATACCTAATAAAAGTAATTAAAAATGTCGTCGTCGTCTGAAGAGTGCGACTTAAATGCAACACCACTGGATATTATCCAAGCAGCAAAAACCATTAACGAAAATCTTTTACCGGCGAAGTCTAAGGAGCGGTATTTAGCTGCGTACGACCAATTTATACAATGGAAACGCGAAAAGAAAACAAGTTCGTTTTCTGAAAATGTTTTCCTAGCATATTTTGGTGAATTGGCGAATAAATAGAAACCATAATCATTGTGGAGCACTTACTCTATGTTGAAAACCACTCTCCAATCTAAAGATTGTGTCAACATAAAAGAATACAATACGTGAAGTTGACGGCATTTTTAAAAAGGCAATGTACCTATGCCTTAATTTTAATAATTGTACAGTCACTTTAAATTTTAATAAATAAGTTTTTTCTGCCTTTTCATTTTATTTATTTACTCGCAAATGTGATGAAAAACATTGTATGTTTCACGGGCGGTACGGGAATTACGAACCTCGACTCAAAAAGCCCTCAGTCTTCGACTTCGGGCTTATAGGGTCAGTTCGCCAGTTTTCGACCGATTAGTGGAGTTGGCAAAATCAGAATGAAAAAAAAAATTGAATTAATATGAACAAATAAATGAGAAAAATAATGCACATAGTGAATATAGTCTACTATCATTGAATGCCGTTTATTTTCAAGTAAGACCTAGAAATAATTAAATAATAATTAATAAAGCCGAAAATGCCAGTTTTACCAGTTTTCGACCGAAATTTCCAATTTCCGACTGTATATTCGCCAGTTTTCGACTATGGTGTGATGACAAATACATGAAGCACAAAATATGTTTTTAATATAAAAACCCGCATTTTCTTAAAATAAATATCATATAAGTACAACATTATGACAACAAAATGAAACGTGTAACTAAGATCAATCTTGGATTTATTTAGTTTTCTAATTACGGATTTACTGGATATTAAAAATCGTTCGTATTTTGTCTATTTTATCAGCTAAAATATAGATTTCGGGACAAAGTACGTGTCGTGTTATGTGATATATGTGACGTGTGTGTGTTGTTCAAAAAAGATATAATTTTAATTTAAAAACTGTATATTTTCGAATATAGTAGTCGGAATATGGCATACAGTTATTACAAATCCCGATTTCGACCGAATGTTTACGACACGCGGAATGTTTAAGACATTTGAAATAATCCGGTCGAAAACTGGCTGACACAATTCTGGTGTTAATAAGATTCAAATTAAAAAATTAGGTTCAGTAGTTTCTTCAATAATATGTCAAAAAAGATGCAACCTACTGGACTCTGCGGCGCCAGTTTTCGACCGCAACGGTCGAGAAGTAGGTGTTTACGAAAACGAGTTAACCAGTTACCGACTATTAAATTTTATACATTTTCCAAAGAAATCTAAAATAATACTTATTTTAAATAAATAATAAGACTCATTGTCTATCAATACAAATAACAAACAAATTAATAAACATAAAATTAAATTTAAAAACATACCATGAACCGTGAGGCTCCTCACAAATTTTTTCGCAACGAAGTACGCGTCGTTAGGTGTTCGTTGCGAACCTAGATTGATTTGTTTTTTTGTTCCGTACGCTGTTTACAAACGTGCATTTTGTCTATGTGTGCGTATAACCGAACTATTTGGGTTTACCACGATATTTTTGTTAAGTTTCTAATCTTGTTAGTATTGCTATTTTATACCGATTAGTCAAACATGTCGATAAAAAAGTCGAAAAGTGGCGACGGTCGGCAAACTGGCGAAACGACCCTACTAGAGCCTCGATCGTAATTCCTTACTTACCGCCCTTAATACACAATGTACTATTTAATAATGTTCTCCACACTACTAATGTTCTATTACCATTTATGTTTGACTAGCTCTTGCCCCTGGCTTCGTCCCCGTTCTAGCTTTTTATTTTCAAAAATAACACAAAAAACGAATTAGCGAAATCGGTCCAGCCGTTCACAGCAAATATACCTATGAATGATGAATGATGAATGATAAGATGACACGATAAGTCGAGTTGAGTAAGTTAGAATAGTGTTTAAATTGTAACCCCGTTAAGTGTCAAGGTAATTTAAAACAACTTAATAGGTATAGCGTAGCGTGACCAAGAATCATCATAATCATAATCATTTTATTTGAATAAAACATAGTACAAATATTGTGGTATGTAGGAGAGAGTTTCACATGTTTTGTCACTATATGACATACAAATATATCTATGTAACAACAATTTAAATTATACTGACGACTATCGACCAAAAATAATAGGTCACTTCAATTAATAGACAATAAATGTTAGGTCCAAGTAAATAACGTTATTGTCCGCTACATTGATTACGGTACATAAATTATATGTAGGTAGAAGCAGTGCAACCGCAGTACTAGCGTGCGGTACAGAGTCAGTGTGCCACTAGGTCGCGTTATATAAGAACCGCTTACTCGTTCGCGGGTTTGCGTAAGAGTCGTTGCGAGCAACACCAACCCCAGACGATTGTGTTCAATGCCGTATTTTATATAAGAGTTTACTTGAAGTTACGGTGACGTTCGTCATGTACGCCTTACAGAATTTATTCTCGAATGTAATCGTTGCGTAGGATGCAAGTAAAATCAAAATTTGGTAGGCATTAGTAATGTAATGTACCTACATATTAGTTAAATAATAAAACTTCCAGCGTATCGGGCTACCTTAACTTCTAGGTAACTATTTAATTAGTAATTACTAATCATGTATGTACGCAGGTACTTGTGAATATTCTATAGGTACTGACGTGATGTGAATATCCAAAAACCATCATTTAGTTGGCAGGGCTAGCCATTAGCCATACGTGTACATAAATCACGTCATTATCCCTTTAGCCATTTAATGCCGAATATGTACTTAGGTAGGTATTTCGCAAACGGAAACCTGAATAGATAAATGGCTTTCACGCACCCGCAATGTTTTAGAACGACCTATATATCCCACACATAACATGGTGAATCCTAGGCGAAACTACCGTGTACGGTTTCCTTTTTGACTACAGAATCCTCATAACGGTCAGATTTGTACAATTGGCATTGTTCATTTTTAAGCTGTGCTTTTAACACTTTTACACATTTTATTTGATAAAAAATGGACTATTTCAAACAACTAATTTGAATATTATGCTTTAGCCTTGTTTATTAATAATTTTTTTTTTCGCTGTTTGATAATTTGTTAATTTTGGCATGATCCAGCATGATCCCAATCACTTTCATTCAGCAATAACAAAACGGTTTTGTCTATGTCAAGGTCATAGATCTTTGAGTGTGTGTGTGAAGTCAACGTCAACATCCCTCAACCAAGTTAACCAACGCGCGTGTGTGTGTGTTAGAATTCGTTAACTACGTCCGTTGGTATTGTTATTATTTTCCGTGCTGTTTTGCTTTTCTCGTTTGAACCCTGCACATATTTTCAGACTCCTACTTACCTGAAAGTGGTCTTGCTTACACCATTCCTTGCGCAAATCTTCTCTGATTTTTACAATGATTTTGTTCGAGTCATTGTTGCATCCCGGCACAAAACATTTTCTTAAATAGGTAGCCATTGTGTATTAGTTTTATACCTACGTTGAATTTGCTTTTATTTCTAACATTTGTAGATTAAGTAGGAATGTAATATCATGACGTAGATGTGACAGTTACCGTAGCTAGTTTTATTTTTGTGGCCAACATTGAATACCCGATTCTGCCAAAAAACCGGTAGGCTTATTGTCTAACTCGCTCGCAATCGCCATCGTGTTCACTTTGACAGTTCATGTATGGGCATTGAATCAGCTAGCTGTCACATTCATACAAGATAGATACAAGAACACTATGTCGATTGCGAGCTAAGTTACACAACAAGCCTACGGGTCGTTAAGTCAAACAAAGGTCAAAAGTAGGTACTTTTACAAAAATATCTGCAATCGTGAAGTATTTTTGAAATCGGATAATCGATTGATTTCCTCCAAATGGTTCGAATTGGAGCATACTAAAAAAGATGAACAATGCTTGCGTATGATGTCTTGATTATACGATTTTTAAATTTTTATGAGTATCGATTATCGCTATCCAATCAATCTATAAAAAACAATTTAAATAAGTTCAAGCTCGTGGTTGAGAATAATATTTCCTGGTGACACACACACACACACGAGGCGAGGGAGACTAACTGCACTAAATACTATTAAACGTTCCTAACTAGGATGTTAAACCATTCAGCTTGTCAGAAACCATCCCTGTTTCTAATTAGGATACTTTTTGGGATCCTTACATCCTAAAAGCGATTAAACTTTACTAAATTAGGTTTCTAAATCATTTAGCATCCTAAATTTAGCCATGTGTTAATAGGTGCTTAAGGCACGCTTGCTCATGGTGTGACTACCTTAAAGTCCTGCGTGCAGAGCCCTGCTTGCAGTGCCACTATCGATAATGTATATATACGCATGCAGGGCTGACAATTACAGAGAAAAAAAATCGGCCCTCCTTGCATACACATACATGATTGCTTTGGTTGCTTGTAGGGGCTTTGAGCAGGCCGCTTTGCCATAGGGTGTGATGGTGGTCAGACACATTCATATTAAACAACTAGCTTCTGCCCGCGACTTCGTCCGCGTTGAATTAGCAATTGATATGTTTATCGCTATCCCGCGGGAACTATACAATTTTCCGGGTTAAAAAGTAGCCTATGTTTTAATCTAGGGTACCAGCTATCTTCGTACCAAATTTTATCCAAATATGTCCAATCGTTTTAGCGTGAAGAAGGAACAAACATACACACTCACTCACATCGTCACAAACTTTCGCATTTATAATATTAGTAGGATAGGATTAAGTAGAAAAAAATCGCAGTCCTTACTATATTCGCAATATTCACCCAGTGCATAGATATATAAATATTACTTCGAAAAGATAGGCCCTACGCTCACGAGTAATTTGTCTAATGCGGTGGTCCTAAACGACCACCGTGCCTTAGTCTGTGACAGGACGCCGTATCGTTCAGCTGTCAGAGTGTCTCAGAGAAAATGCACAATTGCGCAATAACCCCCTTATTCATAAACGCACTATAGGCCTCTGTTAACTTAGTAATCGTTTGTCCTTGTCTGTCACTTTGACATTTACCTTTAACAGATAAGGACAAACGATTACTAACTTAGCAGAGGCCTATAGTGCGTTTATGAATAAGGGGGTAAGCGAATTGTTAGGACAGGCGTATCTTGACTTTTGATATCATTGACCTAGTGTCGTCCTAATCCTCACATGAAACACACGCGTTTGCATGTTTTTTTTATTATTATTATTATTATTTTGTTTAAACTTTCTAAATATGTTTGTTGTTTCAAATTAAATTAGATTTTCCCACCCAGGCATATGATTGTACCACTTAGGGAGTTCTGTTATTGGCCTTAAGACTCGCATTGTAAACTAGAATAAGTATGATTGTAACGCTGTAGAACACCTCAATAAATAAATAAATAAATAATCTATTGCCCGATGCCCTTGTGCCACACATAACCATCTGTTGTTTGTTCTAAAATCGCATTTGCCACGTTGCCTTTGCCCAGTTTTTAATTTTGCTAGTAAATTGTTACTTTTGACTATAGGCGATGACTAAACGAGAATATGATTTTATCATCTTACAGCACTCAAACCTACAGTTCATCCTGTACTTTCCACGTCTTTTGTTTGAATTGAGCTACAGGTGATTCCACAGGTTGCAAGTTGGAGTGCTGCCAATAGTTTTTTGTCGTGTTTATGCAATTTTTTGTAATTAAGGACATCGAGTGTGAAATGTCTGAAGTAACTCCTATTCATTATCGTTAACTATTAAATTAATCCTGACCTGGCTACCTATACATAATACATAGATGTATGTATCTTAGGATGCTTCTGTCAAGTATTTTGCTATAACTACATGTAACTTAAAATAAGTAGGTAGGTACTCGTAGTCCAAGATTTAATGTGAAAATAAACATTTAAAGTAGGATAGAGAAAATCAATAGCGCGGCGGGTTTGACGTCGCGTCGAGACGGGAGGTTATTCAGGGCGAACGGTTGCTGTGCTGGCCTACCTGCCACGCTCCCAAGCTACATCATCACTATATTAGATATAGGTAGTATATATATGTATATAACAAAGTCGCTTTCCGCTGTCTGTCTGTCTGTCCCTATGTATGCTTAGATCTTTAAAACTACGCAACGGATATTGATACGTTTTTTTAAATAGATAGAGTGATTCAAGAGGAGGGTTTATATGTATAATTCTACGCAGACGAAGCCGCGGGCAGAAGCTTATTTGATTTATACAAATACGTACCGATCAAGGTTAAGGCTACGAACCTACGGCATCGCTGCGGCATAAAATGTATTTGATTTAATATTTTTAATCAAAACTAATAAAACAGTACAGTTTCCCTAAAAATTAGGTATCGCTAGTGGAGGTGTTCAAAAATAACCGATCACGATCACGCTAACGTCTAGTGTCTTGACCTAAACGTAGAAGACGTATTTTTTTGTAAACCTTAACCGCTTTATAAATATTCTTAGAAAAAAGAATACAACGAACGAAGAAAGAACCAACAATTTTTATACAAAATTCTTAGTGTTCAACAATGCATTAGTTGCGGAGGAAGTGGCGCACAAAATTGCTTCTATTTCTAAACGACACTGAAAATTAGAACACATGGAAAAAATCGGAAAAATTCTTGATTCATTTGATAGTACTATTAGTTCTACTGTTCCGATTGCCGCGTGTCAATTTTACCCCAATGTAGGACCATCGGCATAGTTTTTTTTGGAAATGTTCTTTTTAATAAATTATATTTATATTTTATACAGCCGCTTCCTAAACCAAAAAGTAAGTATAAAATTCGTTTATTTTGTTATAGTTTCCGCCGAATATCCAAGCAGCACCTGAAGGCACAGTGCAGATATTAAACTGTAGTGCAAGAGAAATTCGTGATCAAAGGCGTTCTATGCGTCGCGTGGCTCGCAGTGAACCGCTCTACAGACGCGCCGACATCAGACAACAACCCTACTTGACTTCAGGCAATCAACGGCACAACAAACAAACCCACGATCGCACTTCAGAACAACTGGTATTGGATTCACGTATTACAGATGACGATATTCAGGCGGCTGCCATATTAATGCTTTTCGCTAAAAGACACTTGAACGTTTACAACGACGAAGCTCGAACTAATGTCCCTACGACAGAGTGTGTCGCAAATACAAATAACGATTACCCATCAAAGAGCTATAAGATTGCGCATAACTTTCTGTTGCGTATCGTAAAAAGTTTGGAAGTTCCTGATTTTACTGGATCTGCGAGGGAAATATGGAAGAAAAACTTTATTGTGAAGTTAATGATGTCTCCTATGACGGTGAGGCAAGTCAAGCCCAGTATGCCGGTGCCTGTGTTGCTGCAGCAGGCTATGCATGTGGCAGAACAGTTGGTGAACCATGCGCGTCTCCATAAAATGCCAGATGAACAAGATATTTGCTGCCTGGATTGTGGGATGCTGCCAGAACTGCCAGTCACCGGACAGTGTGGCCATACGCGGTGCCTAGAGTGAGTATTAACTATTTTTTTGTTATAATCTTTGCAACCCCTTAAAAGGAACCTTAAGTTAATCCTCATCCTCAAATCAACATTACTTAATTTTCATTAACATTTAAAAATACTTGCTTACCTAATGAAGTAACTGTTAGCTGCTGTTAAAAAGGCACAAAGTTTACCGCTGTTGGTTTAGATAAATGAATAAATCTCTTTTAGTCTTGTTATTGAAGCCTTGTACAATACGTAATAATCAACACCAGGGGTGAAATTATGTTAAAATCCTAGTGGGGTTCCCAACTATTCTTATAACTTTGAACTGAATTATTTATAAAGTTATTTTTACTCACGACGGTCCACTGTTGGACGTAGGCCTCCCATCATAGACCTCCAGTTGCCTCGGTTAGAAGCGGCTTGCATCCACCGTGAACCCGTGACTTTAACCAGGTCATCAGTCCGCCTCGTTTATACAATGATTTTATTATGTGTAATAAATAATAAAAGACAAGACGAGTCCAAGCATTTCATCATTCTTTATAGGTGTATTAAAAACAGCGCTACGTGTACATGCGGGACACCGGCGCCTCAAGATTTACACGTGAACACTTGCGTGCAGTATCTCATAGGAAAGCTATTGGCCAATAAGCAATCGACAAGGTAAGTGAACCGTTCTATGAATAGGCTGCAAACTACAGTCACTACTACGACTCTATACTCTATTGACGCGTACCTTCCTGTTTAAGTCTAACCCAGGAGTCAGGGGAGGGCTACATTTCCTGCCCGTCTATTCATGTTACAGCAAAATGCCTTATTTTATTTTTATAAAGTCATAAAATACTGGCTTAACTGTTCTTTGGCGGCCATGCTGAGAGTCTCAGCCTGAGACTCGCGTACACCAAACGACTTCTGTAGAAGCTTTATCTTACTCTATTTGACCAAAACAAACTTTCTTTTTCTGGAAGAAAATCCTTATATGTAGTTTTTGTAGGGAAAGCGGCCGTAAGTAATGGGCATTTAATGTGCAACGTCGTAAACATTACCTACTCACATAAAAATACACCCGTGCTGCGATCGATCTCGACTTGTTTGAAATTTAAACACATCATACGTCACATCCTTACAAAAAACCGGCCAAGTGCGAGTCAGACTCGCGCACCGAGGGTTCCGTACAAATTCGCCAAGCTATTAGGTATAAAATCTAGTGTTAGCAGAGCCCTGCTCTTAAGCAAAATGTAGGCAGTGTGAGGTCATTTTATATTGGTTATTATATAGACAAACAAATATTAAAAAATAATAAAAAAACTACTTACTAGATCTCGTTCAAACCAATTTTGGGTGGAAGTTTGCATGGTTTGTAATGTACATTATATATTTTTTTAGTTTTATCTCTTATTTTAGAAGTTACGGGGGGGGGACGCATTTTACCGCTTTGGAAGTGTCTCTCGCGCAAACTATTCAGTTTAGAAAAAAAAAATATTAGAAACCCCAATATCATTTTTGAAGACCTATTCATAGATAGGTACCACACACGTATGGGTTTGATGAAAAAAAAAATTTTTGGGTTTCCGGTCTTTGTATGGGGAACCCCAAAATTATTTGTTTCTTTTTCTATTTTTGTATGAAAATCTTAATGCGGTTCACAGAATACATCTACTTACCAAGTTTCAACAGTATATTATAGTTTCAGAACAAAGTGGCTGTGACATATGGACGGACAGACAGACAGACAGAACAGACAGACAGACATACATACATGACGAATCTATAAGGGTTCCGTTTTTGCCATTTGGCTACGGAACCCTAAAAATGATTTTTTGAATTGTTGTTATGACGTTATCAACGTAATGATATTCTTCATAAAGATCCCGTTAGGTTCCCTATTGCTATTCAATGAACACCTATTTATGTAAAGAGGCCACGGTATGACGCCTCGGAATAATGCTAGCAGGTGTTTTTCTGAACATATCATTAAAATTAATAATTCATATTGAATGGTAACATTTATTTCTTTCTTTAGGGTTGCTTTGAGAGCATCGGAGCAACCACCTGTCAGAGGGCAGCTACTCCGTGACTTTGTCTACGCAATTCTCGGCAGGGTTATACAAGGTCAGTGTGGCGCCATCAAAATAAATATCACGTTTTACCTATAGCTTTCGTTTTAAGTTTATCTAAGTATGTATAACATCTATAGTGTGATTTGTATGCATACTAGACAACGTTAGTGATTTTTTTTTAATGCTAACTCCGATCTTATTTAATAATTACGTTGATTCGCTAATGATGTTGAACTCTGGGTTTATTATTTCTTTTTTTGGGGCACCCATTGCTTAGATATCAGTGTATGAATCCAGTGAGTATCAGTGTAGTTGTGCGTTGTGAACCTAAAATGTCTAGTTTTACTGCCGCACTTGAAGACGACGATTATTATTATACTAACTATACAAGAGCCAATAGTAGGCCGTCTTGCATTTGTCTATAAGCGTCATGCTCTATTTAAATTATAAAATAAGAAGCCTACAAATCGCGGGCAGATTTCGGAGGGAACGTTAGACCGCAACCCTAGGCAAGGAAAGGAAAGTACATATACCTAGATTTAATTAAAAAAACATCGTTTCGAGTTACAATCCTATGCGTTTATACTTTCAAGCCAATGCTTTCTAAAAATGTATATGCTTTTTATGATTGTATTATAATCACCTTAATTTTACCAGAACGGCTTTAAACTCACAAACACGGACTATGATACAAAAAAAGTATGAAGGTGTTTTGAAACTTATTATATTTAGGTATAATGTTTACGTGTGAATGCCCCTCTGACATTGAACATGACTCCGCTCACTCTTTATCTAGACTCGCACTACGTCACCCTTAAAAAATATCTCTGACACATTCAGCTATAGGTATGCATATTTACATTTAAAATGTCAAGTCACACGTAACGTAGATACTGAAAGTACGGTCTGACTTTTTTTACAAACTTGCTAACTAGACCTTTAAGCCAAGTCTGTTTATGACGGCCCATCGTTATTAGCAGTGAAATGTATGCTTCCATCTGATTAATCGATGGCGGGACGACCATGTTAGGTGCCCGTATTGTATTTGTGGTGCATTCATAGTGCGTCCTTGCGTAGAGAAGTATGTAATGACTGTGTACTTAGCATTTTTCAAGTACCTACTAAAGCAAAGTAAAGTCGCGCAGTCCTCCCCCGCTATTATAGCTTACTGACAAAATCATTATGTAAATCGTCCATTTGTTACATAGCTGCTCTGTTATGTAATCACATTGTAAGCGAGGCAATCGAGAGCGCCTCCTGGCCACGCCGGGTCGCAGGTTACGTTGTTCGATTAAAGTACAGTACGCCCACGAAATGATTCATATGTTTTGGTGTTACTTTTAAAACATCCATGTGCAATGATTTAACAAAAGAGCAAATAATATTTTAATCATATTGTTAGTATTGCCGTCTTTTGTAATATTATAAGACTGAGTTTTCCAAAATATACAAGCGTAGGTATGAAAGAAGGTCCCATGGTAACATTATGGAACGCTATATATAGGTACCTACATTTAAGCTTATGCATAAAGGAAACCCTTGTAAACGTTTAATTACAATAGTGTTGTACAATTACACAATCATATGGAAACTATTGGGAGTTTGTTTTCGCAAAATTCAATGTTTGCTTAAATACGGGAGTTACGAGCGAGTCTATTAAAAGCACGAAGTTGCAGGCTGATTTCGTTATTCGTTTATCACATTTGCGATGAATTTAATAAAATGTTAAGACAAGGGACGGTTTTAAACTTTTCTTTTAAAATCATTGAAAATTTCAACAACACCTTCAAATCTGTTAGGTATCAAAAATTATTTGTTATATATTAAGTAAGTAACTACCTAACGTGTTAATGTAATTTTTTTTAGAGTTTAAATTAATATATGTCTTATTTGCAATTCAATTTCTGAGCGACAGTTTTAATTTAATGATATGCGTGATCTGAAGAAAATAGAGGCCCTTGTTTTTTTTTTAATTTTAGAGCATTATAGCCACGTCAACCGGTATGGCGTGGTACTGTTTACGTACAAGTGTGCTGAAAAATCAATTAAGTTGCGTAGTAAAGTCAGGTTTAAGCCCCCAGAGCTGCGTGCAACTGCGCAGTAACAAGCTGGTCGCGAATGTGCGGGATGGCGCGCCGTCTCCGCGCCCCGCGCCCCCGGGGTAGCTCTCCCAATTCGCTCGGCTACCTAGGCTTCAGTTCCAGTTTATGGGTCACCAAGACCGGTTGAGAGCTCTTGGTCCCTTTTAACTGGCTTATAAAACTATTATTAACACACAGTCCAATAATTAGTGTGACGTGTAAGAGGCATTGAATTGAAATAATTGCCGATATTTAACCGTCATTAATTGTTTATTTAATACATATTAAGTATATTAAACTATGTCAGCAACGAACTTGAATGATAGCATTCTGAAGCGTGACGCGGCGGCCCAATCATTAGCGTCAGGCGATTAGCTGGGTCTTACGTGAGCACGTATTACTCAAGATTTTTGAATGATTAAATGCAAGTTAATTCCATGCCTTGACCTTGACATCATCTGGCGGAATGGCTTATTGACTTCGCTCGCGCCGCGTACTCTCCTCGTAAACGTACCTATTCCGTTAGCCAGTTCATAAGGGCCGCTTATATAATTAAATTATACATGTAAAATGCTTTGCCCAAATGACTGACTGACTGACTGACTGACTGACGGATCAATGCACAGCCAACCGCTGATCGTAGAGACCTGAAACTTGGAGGGTGTGTTCTTTGTATGACTTAACATCCGATAAGAATCGATTTTCTGAAATTCTACCTTGAAGGGGGTGAAAAGGGGGTAAGTGTTTGTATGGGAAAACTTGATTCCTTGGTCCGATCTACTACAAATTTTGCATAATCATTCTTTAACAAAATTGATGGGAGAGGTGTTTCGTATTTTCTTCAAATTCATCCCCTAACGGGTTTAAAAAGGGGTAGAAAGTTGTTTGGGAGTGATTTGCTTCGATTTGATATCAACAGTCATGTTTGAAAACTCAATCCGATTTAATTCAAAAAAGGTTGAACTTACATAAAATCTTGGTACAAGGCGAATATTCTTTATAGTTGGAATGTCCCGAAAGTCACCGAATTACATTAGTACTTACCGCATTTTGAAGGTTTCTAAACTTTAGAGAGGTCATGCGATTTTTAGAAAATCCCTCGGGATAGAGAATAAATGAGGTTTATAAACCGCTGCAAAGGCGCCATATCTCCGTAACTATAATTACTAGTCTTGAAATTTGGCACACTAGTAAAGAATCATAGCAAAAATTAATTTCAGGAATTTCCGAATTCCCGTGGGTACTCCCTAGAGTAAAAGGGATTTATATTCTTACTAATAGTCCTATCCGTAATCCGTAATTGTTAATACTAGAATCTTTAAACTTGGCATACCAATAAGTAATTACGATATCTGAAAACTGATATCTGGTTTTTAAAAAAGTCCCATCGGATAAGAAATAAAAAGGATCATTATATGATTTAGATTCTTTGTATTTGGCCGACATGTTCTTCGAGGATGATAAAAAGGAGCATTTAGTAAGGATTTTGCAAATTTCTCACGAGGTATAAGGACGGGATGATAGATTGTAATGACTTAATATTTAAAGACATGATTGGATGAAGGACGACGGACGAAGTCGCGGCCAAAAGTCTTTGCTTAAAATAAGAGAATATTTAAAAATTTGGATCTGTAGGTATATAAAAAAACCTTAAGCATATAGTAGGAGCATTTATCGTTTTCAAACTTAGTTACTTATCAAACAATACCATTTTATACTCGAGTAAGTCCTGAAAACAAAATAAATGTAATTAACACAATTTCGTTATGCAAGACTGGCGTATTGTTTATTCGTCAACAATTGTGTTACATAATCATAACAGACCAGTATTAGTCCAGTTCGAATCAAACTCCCCGCTTGCCGCTTGTACCTTGAACTGGGCGTTACATAATGAAACACAACTCTGACTCCATTACAAGTTATGTAATTGTTTTATGCGAGTCGGGCAAATGTCAGAGTAGAATTGGGCCTGAATAATACCTACGTCTTACCCGTACGTTTGTTGCTAAGTTTATCTAAGCAGCCAGACCCATGAAGATTGTTTTTTAGCACCTGGATGACTACTATGAGGCTATGACTGACATATGGCGCCATTGTCTGAATGTTAATTGTATTGTATTTATTTCCGAACGGAAAACACCAAGAAACCCTGTTTACTTTAATTATAACAAAATTTATAAGTTTTGTCAAAATTGATATGTTTAATAAAATATGTTTCGCTGGCTGTACTTGCATAATTGTATTGTTATTCATTCGATATTATACATGTACCAAGTTCCAAGGACCATTCGTTAAAGAGTCCCCTTCTGCGGAGACTGTCTTGGCCGAACCACCAGAATTTCACTACCAGATTGTATTATAATTCGACTTGCACTGCTGCTGGTACTACTGAGCTGCAAGGCTCGCGAACGAACATTAACAAGTTAAATAAAAGCTTATAAAAATGCAATCCGAGTTTGTGCTCTTCCATCAATTTTATAACTAGTTTTGATGACTCGTATGGTAGCTGTACGAACTAAGTTACTTGATTTGACGACTTTATATGCGAATATAACTATAAAAAGATACGCAACACGACATCTCGTTTTTGCTAAGGTTCAGTTGTGAAATGCCTCTCGCATGAAATACCATGCTTGGATTGCGTTGCTGGTAGAACCGCACATATTTTAGCTGCAGGTTAAGCAACGATAAGGCATATTCTTTGAAAATAGTAGTCTCCACTTGATACTGACCTTCATGCAGTGAACCTGTATTTAATGCTAACATAGTATAAAGGGAATCGTTAAATAATTGGAGCTGAATGGAAAAGAAAATCAAAGAAAAAAATGCATAAATGTATATTTTCTGATTTTTAACATACATACATAAATAAATCATATCTTTATCCCTTACTGGGTAGACAGAGCCTATGGTAACACGACCTAAAGTCCACGTTTAGCATGATTGTGGGCGTAAAGGTGGAAAGGGGAATCAAAATAGTGATGGGTTGCTAGCCGCGTCGCCTATAATATGATTTCTAAGATTTTCGCCCATTCCCTCGACATTCTGCTTTTTAAGACACTAAATGATACTTTAAGAAGCACTTTGACATAAAATACTTCCCGTGTAAAACTAATACACTTTCGGATTGTAGTGAAAACAACGGAATGACCGGAATGAGTGTGTATCACCACTAAGGGCTTCAATACGATTGGGGGCCAACAATGGGTCAAATATTTTTTTTCGTGCTCTGCGATTTTTAGTTCTATTAGTTTGCGCACTCTCACCAAGTTTTTTTTTTAATCAACAGAGAATTGTCAAGCATTGGCACGCCGCCGTTCAGTTGCACAACGCTTGTTGCGTGGCCTTCGTGTCTCGCTTACCACCTCTCCTGATAGCTTCTCCGCGCCCAATGTGTCGGCGCGCTTGCCAATGACCCCTCAGGTGAACTTCACACCTTTTTGCCACTTCCATATCAAACATACGCTTATTTTATTACTGACATTAGTCATGAACACGTGACGAGCGAATTACAATCCTTAAGCGAGGTTTCCACTGCGAGCGGAGACTCTTACCAACCCGCTTAACATTTTGAATAACGAGCTTTCGTGTCTCCGTGTCACATTTTTATGACTGCCGATCAGTACATCAGTTTTTGCCAATTTTGCCTCTGCTGCGTAATTTTTAAGCTAGATGAAATGCAAATTTAAGTGGAAACTAAAGCTTCAAATCAGGGTTAAACCCATCAAAGGTAGGTACACCATATGCTGTGGCGCTTGTTTATCATCGCCACTTCTCACAAATTCACACGAAATCACGCTGCCAAAGAATAAATTAAAAGCAAGGTTTTATGGTGTCGTAAGGTACAAGTGAGCTAAGATTAGCACGGCGATATCTTTTTGTACTTAATTCTGTTTGGTTTATTTTAATAAAAGGTGTTTAATTTCTGTTTGCTTGGCGATTTTAACATAAGTTGTGTTTTTAACATTCGATTTTTGTTTACTTACTCATTATTGTTAATTAATAATTACTGAAAACTGAATGATTTGTTAATCTTGTGTGGGACATGGTCATTATGTCAGTGCTTATAACACAAGTTTGCTGATAATCTTGTTTAAGTACTAAATCATCTACGAGAAATAGCAATTGATCAAATTAAACAATACTTACTAGTAAATGTGCTTGTTTGCCGTATAAGTAATTTTGTTTGTATGTAATATCTGAACTGAAACTACTGAACCGATTCTATAAAATATGCCGTAATAGAAAACTACGAACAGCGAATAAACAAGGGTAACTTTTCATGCAAGGTTCCCGCGGGACGGCGACGATTTTATTGCATACAACTAGTCTATTCATAAGTACAGTTACTAGCCTAAGCGATTGCACACATTATATAAGTAAGTTTGCCTTTAATCTTAGCTGATGTACGTAATGCGAAGTGTGATATAAACTGTTTTGTAATGGGGATGTTTCGCCATAAAACTTTGTCGGCCACGGCTCATTGTGACAAGCGAAACGGAAATAATTTCTTCAAACCAATCTACTGCTGGTAGTTTAGCGGAGCATAGTAAAAACACGTTTATTTTTCGGGTTCCATATCCAAAGGATCCAAATGGAGGGTACCTACTTATGCCCATATACTTATAAGTAGACACGTAAGATTTTTACTAAGACTGATGCCTTCAGCAACAACAAATAATTAAAATAATTGTTTATAAGTTTTTAGTCATTCTTCATAATGGCATTTCACTTGGTTCTCTTGGTTATTTTTTATCTTTTTTCTACGATTATGTTCCGCTAAACGTCTCTATGTGGAATTGTTTGTGAACATCGTCAATGGTGTGTGCTTGGTTGTTGACGGAGCATATGTCGCAGGCTCGTGTGCTGCACGCCAGCTTCCTGATCCTGCGGCAGTGTTACTTGGAGGCGGCGGCGCACCTCGCTCGCGCCGCCGCCGTCGCAGACTTGCATCTTGCCAGGAGGCTGCTAGTTCAGGTTAGTGCCTTGTCAAAGCCTCACAAAAACTAAGTTTTGTGAACTATGTCTGTGATATTAATGAGTTGACTACTAACAGGAAAATTAAACTTTACCTAATTAACATTTTAGTTATTTTACAATTGCCAACCACAAAGTAAGTTGAATGCGTTATTTAATGTCATTTGAAACAAAGGGTGACCATGGACAATAATTACATAATGTTAATGGAACACACATCACAAGTCACATTTCATTTGTCATTTCTAAATCTGACTGGTTTACCGCATTTGCCTTTGCTATGATGTGTATTATTGGAAACTCTGTTGCAGACTATAGCGATACTGATAGAGGATCGGGAGCCGGAGCTAGTAACCCGCGAAGTGTGTGGTTACCTGGGCCAGCAAGCAGCAAAGTCATGGCTAGCCCAGGGCGACCTAGAATGTGTACTGTGCCGCGACACTCTAATTTTGCCCATCACCACGCCCTGCGGACACACCTACTGCCACCATTGCATAGAACGCTCTATGGACTATCGGAGAACGTGCCCGCTATGCATGAGGGACCTCAACAACTTCAATCTCGCTCTGGTGAGTTAATTAATTAATCGGTCAAGTATAAGTAGGCGATCGCTTTTCTAGATCCTCAGATAGCAATTAAGGAATCGATCGTTCGAATCACTAAAATTTCTAGTTTACGCCTATTTTTTCATATTCTGACAACAAATTCAACTTTGGAGACCACTCTGACCCTCAGATATCGATTTTGAAAGCAATCGCTTGAAAAACTAAAAATTTCAATATAGCGGCCAGTTTTTCCATTTTTGGTAACGAATTCAAGTTTGGGGATCACTCGGACTCTCAGATATCAATTTTGAAAACAATCTGTACAAGAACTAAAGATTTCAAAATAGCGGCCACTTTTCCATTTTTGATAACGGATTCGTATTTGGGGACCACTCGGACCCTCAGATATCGATTTTGAAACAATACGCTTTTATACGTGAGTTATCCGTTTGTATAACTATGATTCACGGCACTGCTTTGAAATATCGGGAACTAGTGATAGCTAATCGCGATCTGTATCCCGGTGAAAAATGTAGTATACATTACAATTTAAATTTAAAAATGTTAAAAATAAACATTTTATATTATTTTAGTCTTCCTGTTCCAATTTAAATTATTGGTAAATTTCCCGGTGTATTGGTAAATCTAATCTTCTTTCAGGCGGCATTACGCTGCGCTGGTACAAAACCCATTTTGCTGACTCAAACTTGGCTGGGTTTATTCTAATAACTAACAACATTCTGCTTTTGTTTATATTTCAGACACGAAGAACGCAGTTCGTGTGCGCGGCGCTTGCTTCTATCAACATTCTGCATTCGCCGCCGCCGTTCGATCCTAGCGTCATACCCGTGTTCGCCTGTGTCACTGCATTTCCCAAGTAGGCTTAAACAATATACAATTTTTCTATTGTCTTAATGGCCCTCGGCAAACTTCGTTTTTCATATGTATGACTGATGTTTGAACTTAAGATGTTAAAATTTACGAACCTTGCTGAGAGACATTAAGATAGAAAAAGCACTGCATTATATTTGTAACCAATTTGATTTTTAAATAGTATTCTTAATTATACGTAAAATAGCCCTTCGCGGTTTACGTAACCCTTTATTTCGCAATTCGGACTAGAGTCGTCGCAAAATAAAAGGCCCGTTTTGACATTTGTCTTCCCGACGTAACTAGTGATGTCACAGTACACCTCGGTACTCGATACTCACGATAAATCGATTCAAGTTTGCATGAGTATTTGATCGATTTAAATATGTATTGTAAAGTGGCTTGGATTAAAGTTCTGATTAGAAAGTGAATCTTCAGTCAATCATTTTCTTCAGATGATGAAGACGAGCCATTCTATTGAAATCAGTGTTGCCATTGTTTACGGCTTTGAGCTCCAAGGTCATAATTTTCAGTAAAGATCACAGCTGGTGAAATGCATAAAATAAATAAAACCGGCCAAGTGCGAGTCGACCTTAAAAAAATTATCTGGATCGATTTATTTTTTTCTTAACCGATTATTAATAGTCTGTGGACAATATGAAAAAATCGTTATGCACAGCACTTAGCTGAGTGAGCCATACCCATCAATGAAAAATTAAATTACCTTCAGAACATTTCGATCGGTAAAAAATAGAGAACTTTAACTGTCAAAACGGGCCTTTTAAATTGTGACGGCTTTAGGTTCTTGTTAAACTAACTCAAATAATTAAAAAAAATATGTTGATATAAAGTAAGATAATAAGATAAAGATATATTTTTTTTAATCATTTTTTTTTATCACAATTCCAGTGTGCCTTGTCCGTTCATGGTTTCTGATCCTCGCTACCGGGTGCTCATACGGCGGATTTTGGAATCCGGCTCGCGGCGGCTTGGTATGGTGGCGCGGAACGCCGACCAAACTGACTCCTACTATGGCACGGTAATACACACGTCTATACTTCATTCCAGATATAGTATGAATTTTCCCGGGTGAATTTTTCGCTTCGAGCCCTAATCTTTCAAACAAAGGCCATTGTCTCTATTATTGCAAAACCGTAAGCTACCGTACGCACGTGCCACTACAACATTCATATTGAAAAACAAACGGTATCGTCATAGTATTAAGGTTCGAATTTAATGTTACTGATATTCTAGATATTAGTTTTGATTTGAGCCTTTATACTATGACGATGCCGTTTGTTTTCCAATATGAATTTTGTAGTGGCACGTGCGTACGGTAGCTTACGGTTTTGCGATAATAGAGACAATGGCCTTTGTTTGAAAGATTAGGGCTCGAAGCGAAAAATTCACCCGGGAAGATTCATACTATATATAAGCATAATTGACACTTGAGTGCTCATATGAAGACGTCCATTTATCAACTTAAGAAAACATAATTCTGTTACCGGAGGTTTGTTTTTGTTGTGTTCGGTGTTACGGAAGCTAACTGCGAAATGACCTTTTAATTACTTCATAAAAATAGTTTTATTTCTAACAGATGCTAGAAATACGGGACTGCGTGGAGTGCCACGACGGACGAATCATTCTATCCACGATTGGAATTTCGCGATTCAAAATCGTAGAACGGATAAAGAATGGGTAAGTCAGTAATAAAAACTGTTCTAGCCTAACAACTTTCCTGTTGCTGATTTTTTATGGTACAATTTTTTTTACTGGCATCAAGTACTTTTTGATCACAAGTTGAAATTCATCATATGGCACTGATGTAAACAAGAAAAAAAAATCGCATTTGTAAACGATTTTACCACAAAAATGCCAAAAAAGATACCCAAAGTTGTAAGAAAAAATAGTTTGAATAGTTTTGAAATTGGTGTATGACGTACGCGCATTATTGCCATAAAGGTGCGACCATACCGCCGCTTAAAAAACGGTGACGTTATGGAATCGCAACAAAATGTATGAAGAAACGGTGGGAAAACGTGACGCATACGACGCGTCACTGCGTATACGCGGCGGTTTGGTCGCACCCTTATATGTAAGCTTGTGGCGACACCATCTCAGGGCTAAATAGAAAGTACTACTAAGTGAGCGTGTGCATATGTGCGTTTGTGGGCGCGTGTGCTAGCGCTTGTATGTGTAGCTGTTAATTATTTCAAATAAAGCAGATTCGAACACAATTTGACTGCATTTTTTTTTTTTGAAGAACTACGTAATAGACTTACTAATACACTTTTTGGGTAGCCATCTTAGTTAACAAGACAAAAGACGAAGACGTCCTAAATTAACTATACTAATACACCATAAAGGTGCGACCACACCGCTGCTTAAAAAACGGAATCTCAACAAAATGTATGAGAATACGGTGAGAAAACGTGACTCCTACGACACGTCACTACGTATACGCGGCGGTGTGGTCGGACCTTAACTTTATTGCAGTCTAACAGTAGCTTACATATCTGAAATAACACATTGCTTCTTTTTGACATATTTTTCGCATATTGGGTATCTTAAATTCGAGCAGAACTGCGGGTGTAAGCTATAAATATATCAGGTTTTAAAAAAATTACGCCGCCTTGAGGAAAGGGCTATATTATACCGAAAGAAGAAAAATTTACTAATCATTTTATATATATTAAAAAAAAACTATCAGTTATTGTCAGTTTCTTATTGATTCGCAATAGTAATGAAATATCGGAATTTTACTCTTTTCAGTTGCCTAGCCAGAGTAGAAATGCTGACAGACGAAATTCCCACAGACCCTGTCTCTATGAGAATTCTGCAACTGATGGGCGCTGAAGTCGGCCTCAGGGCCTGCGTCTGGTTAACGACTCTGGAATGTTCCGTGCGCTCACAGATCGAACGCGCTTACGGGAATATGCCGCATCCCGACGATGACTGGTGGACAAACCCCACTGGGCCCGACTGGCTTTGGTGGCTCATTGCCAGCCTGCCCTTGGCGCCCAAACTAAAGGTGAGACAACTGCAGACTTACCTAATGTGCTATGAAGGGATTTTGGTCCATGCTAACAGGGATACAAGTAACAAGGTTCACAAATGGTGTATTTGTGTCCGGCAGGGCATGATGATCTCGAGCAGTAGGCTGCTGACGCGTCTGTGCGCGATGCGGCGCGCCCTGGAGCTGGTTCTCGACGCTTCCACCTACGATGCCCACGTCTTTACCTCCGCAATTGACAACATCACATTTTAAACGACACTACAAGTGAGGTAGCCTAGAAAACGACGTTGATTACTTATTAAAATCCAGGTGCCTCGTCGAAAGACCAGTAAACAGCTAGCTTATTACGTAACTCGCTCGCGATCACCGTCGTCTTCATTTCGACAGTTCATGCTAGATGTCACATTCATACAAGAACTGTCAAAATGAACACGATGGCGATTGCGAGCGAGTTACGTAATAAGCGTGCTGATCGGTGATTTTTTAGTAATTAAACGAACAAGTGTTTACATAGTCACAAAAAGTAATTCCACATCTGTCAGTGTCGTTTTTAATATCCAAGTGACTTTAAAATTAGGTTATAGTGAAAAATGGATGTTGTCAATTAAACATGATATGCAATGTCAACTAGTATAACTACCGCATTGCATCCCGGCATGTCCGGATTGCGGAGGCAAGATAAATGTGTTATTTCGCATATTTTGATTGACATGCAACTTTAGGCCCTATTCTGCAGGGCGCGAGTAAATGTATGCGAATAGCATTACATTGCGGCGCTCGATCGTGTTATAACTTACACGCCTCTTTGGCCCCGTAGTGTAATTAACTCGGCATGTTTATTTCCGCAACTTGTAAACAGGGCCTTATCCCTTGACCTATTCGCGTTGGGTCTCGACTGAATTTAAAAATCAAATTTGCAGGGTTGTAATTGTGATTGTTATAGTACCAAATTTTTGATATGGTCTAAGAATAAAAGTCGAAATCCCACTTAAAATCGACTTTCATCCGTCTGTTAACCACATAAAAACTATTTTACATCAAGGATAATGTTTTTCTAAAATCATAAATTAAATAAGGTTAAGGGCATACTAAAAAACCAGTATTGATTTGCTGGTCAAAATGACCCCTATATTATGATTAAAATTTATAAAGCATATTGTGTTGTATATTTTTTAATTACGGCTTGACCATTTTTAATTAAGTAGCCAATCTGCAATATATCAAAAACACTTCATCTGTGACTTAAACTAGTTTTCATCTTGCGAACAGATGGGTGAAGGTCGACCTTCTAAGTACCTATCCCCTATTAATAGTACAGCAGCGCTCACTTCTTCTATTTTTTTTTATTAAATGCATTCCATGCCAAGTGTTTAGGATGTCCGGTAAGTATTAGATATACCACCACGGGCTGATAGGATTTTGAGAAGTAATCCTGGTTTAATTTTTAGTTAATTAAAAATCACCTATATTTAGAGATTTCTTAAATTGTGGTACCTTTTTCATTTCTTAAGATGATCCATAGATCCAGCCAATGTGGGCCGGGCTATCCACTACTTACCGAACGGACAGGGGTATATACAATTGTAAGAAGCTAAGCAACTAAATACATTCGATTTTTTTGTATTAATTTCATAGGTATTCTGTGTTAGCTAAGTATATTATGATGTTACGGCTCTAGGCTCTACCAACCCTAAGTTTTTACGTGTAAAGTAATTGGCTTCTGGTCGGTCGTTTTCCCCTGAAAGCAATTGTTAAGCTTTGGTTTCGATCGGATGGACATTGTGAGCAATGTGCCCGGACGATATTAACCCGGGATCTTAGATTAGTAACTTTTCTTTTTACTATAAAATTAATCCATCTTGTAGAGAGGCCATAGATAAACCAAGCTTCTACATTATTTTCAATTTGATTAATGCTGCATTAAAAATATACCCTCCCGAAGTCAATACTACTATGAAAAACTTTTTGTACTTCGCGATACAAAATGTTGGTGTTAATTACACTTTGTTATTTACGTGGAATTAACTAGATTTTTTTAACTTTACCTGCCTAAATTCGTATTTCCATCGTGAGACTGTTAACAGTTAAGATTTACTTGTTAAGTTTAGTTTAGATTTAGCAAAATGGATGTTAGCTTCCTTGATTTATTTTAGTTATTATTGAATGCATTTAATGCCTTATGATGTATGTTTGTAACAAAATAATAACAAATAATGTAGATTTGATGAGTAGGTAATAATAATTGAACATATAACTTCTTTAGCGGTAAATATCATTACACGAGTCGAGTAATAAAAGTATATTATAAATGTGTTAGACCTATATAAAGTTATAAAAAGTTAGATTTTTCAGTATAAGAATTCTTGATAGATCGGTTTACACTCGGCGACACTGATGAATTTAATGTATATTATTGCCTTAAAATAGTATATATTTTGTCTACGTAGTTTTATCTACAAACTTTTCTACTTCCTACGAAAAAAAACTAGCCTATTATAAATATGCAATTATCTATGTAGCAAACACTGAATTTTTCATTTTGACATTTTGTTACACATTTGTTATGACATCAAAACCTATTGATTGCAGACTTAATTTGCTGGTTCGGAGAACAGATAAATAATAATTCATACTATAGACATCTAAAAACATTTGCTAAAAACTACAGCCCTACAATTAAAGCTCTTGACTGATTTAATCGTTTTACAACCTATCACCCTAATTGTGTAATTAATTAGACAAATTTGAAATTTATTACGCTATAGTAGGTAGTTAATCATTAATTAATGTTACCGTTATCTGTTATGTTAAGCGCCAAAGAGTTAAACCATCTCCTTCGCTGGGCCCAAAATAGGTACACAGTTAATACCATTAGCGACGTAATTACAGAGTGCAAAGTTGAGTGCTAGAAAATCTATAAGTGTTGATTGCCACAAGCCATAACTTAAAAGTAAGTGATCATGCGTTCTAGTGCCTGTCCGTGATGACCCATCTCAACTTTCCTCCTTGTAGGTACATGATTGTGCAAAATGTTGCTGTATTTGTAATAATATTAATGTTAGATTCGTTAATCTTCACCATTTTATCTTCCGTATTTTAAACTGTAACACCTGATTCCGTGTCCAACATTTCTCATAATATTGAGTGTATGTCAAATCACTTTAAGTTTTATACAACATTTGATAATTTATGTTCTTGAAGTAGTCTGTGTAGAGGAGACACGTAATATGATCTCATTGCTCAACAGATCTTTCTGTTGCTAATCTCAGAATAATATTTAGGTAGTTATTTAGTTAAAAGTTACGATAAGTACCTGTATGAAAAAGATATAGGAGTTCAACAAAGCTGATTTATCGCTGTGATGAAAATGTCAGGATATGAAATGACGTTTTTAAAGAACCTTTTTCTATCTCTCATCTATTTTGTTACATTTTATTATAAATTTTAAATGAATGACTTCTTAAATATACTTCACCTATCACAGTACAAAAAAATATCAATGTTCACTTATGTCACCCTTATAAGTTTAAAGGTCCGGACCACATCGCCGCGTGTACGCAGTGCCGTGTCGTAGGCGTCACGTTTTCTCATCGTTTCTTCATACATTTTATTGCGATTCCGTTTGCGTCTTTTAAACGGCGGAGTGGTCGCACCTTAAATCTGTTTATTTTATTTACTCGTAGACGCTGCTCGTATCTGAATGTGATTAAGCGCCTTGTTTTGTTTGCATTCACTACCTGCGCTTGATCGGGATTTTTTTTATTATAAGCGGAAGGAGAGTAATGTGTTGGCTGCTGTTAAATTGCGATGCGATGTTCCGTGGACACAATACCAATGTTTTTTCTATTGATTGTTATCATTCTTATAAGCATGCCTAGTGTATTGTAATAATAATAATGATATTTTTGCTTTAATGACTCGGACCAGCACGGTTGGTTGGTACATACTGCGACTGCTTATAGCCCATTTTTCTTGTTAGTGAATTGACAGCGATCTTCCTTTACATACGCTGGCGGGTTCCAAAAAAGGATGAGCGTTGTCAATCCGTGTTAAGCCAAGTACGCAGTTCCTTCTATTTGAAAATCATATTGTGTTTTGACGAAAAACGCGAAGGCTTGTTCATAAAGTGGCCGCAGACCCGCCTTTCGTAGAAAACTTGAAATATTGTTTACTCATGACTTTGTTGGAACAATAAGTCGAAAGCACCTTTTTGTATCCTATTGACGAATAATTAAAATTCATGTTCTGGTAAATGAGTTTAATTTACTCTGGTTTTTTTTTATAATTTTCATTATTTCCTACAAACCTACAAACCCACGCCGGTTACCAAGCAAGTATTCTTTTAGGGTTTCTAAAATAGACCAACGCCCTAATTATCGAAAATGAGCGCGCTAGATCAATTATATTCCCGAGCTTGTCCCGAGCGCCTCCTTTTCTTGGTCCGAAGATTTCTCTACGTTTTGTGCCAAGAAGAGGAATACACATGGTACTCGGGCGTGGGTCGAACGTGGTGTACGCCCGCCCGCGACACCCGCACTCCCCCGCGATGACCTTATTTTCGACTACTGCGGGGTGGATTTTTGACGTTGTAATTTGTGTGCAATACGTTTAGCATGGCACACAAATTACAACGTCAAAAATCCACCCTGCGCATCAACGGTCATCGCTAGACTTACGTGCCGGCAATTGTATCTCAACCTCCAATATTCTGCATATTTTTATGTATGTGGGACTCGGCACTTTGCCGAAATATTTGGACGTGTGCGTGGTAACAATGCCGGAGGAAATTAAAACTCTGCGGGGGCCTGCAGGCTTATTACGTAACTCGCTCGCAATCGCCATCTTGTTCATTTTCACAGTTCTTGTATGAATGTGACAGCTAGCTGATTCCGATGCCAATTGTCAGCCCATACGTGAACTGTCAAAATGAACACGATGGTGATCGCGAGCGAGTTACGTAATAAGCCTGCTGGTGATGACGATATAGAGCCCGCTTGGCAGAGTATATTGGACGACAGGAACGCTGGGGATTCCGAATTTGGAAAATTATGTCGAAACAGTTTTTGACTCTTGGTGCGATTTTTGCATTTTTTAGATGACGATGTGTTGATTTGATCGGGTTATGATCATACTCACTTATTAAAAGAAATTTGCAATAATTGCACCAATATTAACACACATAAAATATAAATTTACACCCTCCAGCGGCTGTTGTCTAGACGAAAGTTTGTTGTTATGGAAAGGCAGGCTGAGCTTAAGTGTATTCGCAGTAGCGGCACGGATCGGATTGAAATAGTTCTAGCCTCGAGCTATGCGGAGCTGCAACACGATACCTAATATGCACGGGAAAGATTCTAGTTTTGTGAGGGAGGGTCAATAGAAAAAACTGCAAAAGAAAATTGCATGTCATGAAATATGTGGAACCCTTCTATATGTCAAACTTGGCTGTAGGGGTAGTTTCCTTTGCTTTTCCTATAAGCAGAAAATAAAAACGACAGTGACAGTACTCGGTCCGTCAAACAAATATTACGATCGAAATTAGAAGGTCTTATTGTTTCTTTCTTCCACTCCCTTATTATAATACAATATTAGTGTGTTTGACAGAGATGACACAATACGAAATTAGAATTTCTTTTGGTACGGATAGGATAGACCCCGGAATTTGATTTGACAATTTTGACAAATTTAAGTACTGTACTATTCAAAGAGAATATAATCACTCACTGTACTATTGCTCGCTCGGTCCTTGTTTGCTGCTTCATTACGTTGTGCTGAATCTTAACTTAACTCTGCTCTCGTTTTTGCTTGACAAGTGGGAAATACATTCATCAACAACTTGGCCTAAGTATGCGCTGAAGAAGCATTATGTTAAAAAACATTATTTGGAATGAAGAGGTATGACCTGCGTAATATAAACAATAAATAAATAATGTAAAAAACAGCCGGTTAACTTCCTTCAACATTAGTAGGTAAAGTTATAATTTTGTTACTAATCAAATACTTTTTAGTTCATTTTAAGTATACTACTAGCTGTTACCCACGACTTTGTCTGCTAATAATTGGTTTAACTGAACTTTACAAATTTTCAATTAAGAAGTAACATTTTAATACTAATATTTAACGTTTCATAAAGATAGATCCAACTGGAGAATACTCCACAAACATCCATATATGTATTTAACTTATCTAATGTAATGTAATGAATTTTTCACACCACCTGCTCGACAATGGCTAATTATATAGCATGTAAACCTTACTCAAAGTAACTCATTATAGCCCTTGGCTCTAGCCGGGTAGTAATATTGTACTGAATTTCATTATAACCCGCCGGTTAGTAATATGAATCTCACTTCTCATAGTTCTTATTGTCATACTCTTAAAGTCTAATTTCGTAAAAATCGCACGGCTCCGAAAATCGAGATGGCCACGCCACGGCAAGCGGCGGCGTTCGGTTTTCAAACGAATGAAACAAATTTCAAATAAAACAAAAGCCGCGAGTGTTTGCTGGCGCTGTGATATAGTTAGGTACGCATTAGAACTCCTAAGATTCCAAATAAAAATATTACAAATGGATCAATGTCTGAAATAATATTTTTTACTTTTAATTTCGTTTTACCTACAGTTGTTAAAATGAAATTCTTTCTCTAGTTGCCTTGGTTTTTATTGTCTCGCAAAAGGTGAGAAAAGTAGAGTATACTCCTCGGAGATAAAACTGTTTATGTCTTGGGTGCGCTTAAATTCTTCGCTCCTCTCAGGACTCAATCTTAATTCCCTCGCTACGCTCAGGAATTAAATCATAACACCCTCGCTTCGCTTGGGAGTTAAATCTAGAGTCCCTCGCTGCGCTCAGGATTCAATATCGCGCCCGTGACATAATACAGTGCTTTATCCCCTCGGTGTACAATCTACTATTGTAAGTGTGTTTAGTCTATTTTTGGCTTATTCTTAATGTCTAAATTGTATACTCATTCTGTCATCTTATCTGAAAAAAATTCTTCAGTTTGTCTTCTTCAGTGCTTTCTCTGGGGTAAGTAATACGAGATATAACAACTTATTATCTAATGTTCATAATATATACGCTCACTTTATATAAACTCGTTTAGTATAACGTTTACTGGATATAATGAACGAAAATTATAATCTTAAAATATCTAATTTTGTAAGGTATAACGTTGTTTATATATAATATCAATTGAAATAACGATCAAAGCATATAATGTTCATAACAGCTAACATCAAAAAGCATAATGCACAGTTGTTTATTGAATTTGCTATGTGGTTAGGGGGTTTTCTAGGTGGTTATAAAAAAAATAACTAACATCAAAGCCTAATGCGAGAGGCGCTACGCTCCCGCATTAGCCTAGAACCTAACCTATCCGAGTCGCTTCCGCTCCGTACCATCTTGCTCGCTCGCTTCGCTCGCTCGCCGAAAATTAAACAATGTCTTGCAGCTGTTTCAGTTAGGTTGAATGTTTGTTATGTTAAAAGAAATTAGGCCATATAAATCTTATACAAATTGAAGTTATATAAAAATAACGTTATATAATTTAAGCCTTATACGTTAAAAAAATATTCTTTTTGCTGTTATAGCTTATATCTTGTGAACGTTATTATTATGAAATTAGATATTTTGTAGTTATATCTCGTGGGACGCACCCCTTTCTCTGTATGCGGTCACATCCAATAAAATTTATTTGTTATTATTATTATACTTAAGTAGGTACTTATGTTTTTACAACTCATGACAGAACTATCTTTTCTCAGAACTCAAAAAAACATTGAATTATGGTGGTCATAAAATGGAGATTGCAATGGAGAGAAGTTTTTCAAAGACTAAAGTAAGTTCGTTGTTTTCAGTTCCAACTTGCTATATTTCAATGAAAAACAAATTTTAAACACGAGACCCACTGGTAGTGGCGTAAAATATACTACTCTCAATAAGTCTGAGATGCGGGTGTTTTTTGTATGGCATTGCCTATCCTGAGTATTATATTCTGCCCTTTTTATTTTTCAGAGATTACATAGTTTGGAAACATACACAAGCGGCGCTGACAGCTAGGTCTCTGACATACAATGAGCATATGAGTCAGAGCTATGCTGTAGATATATTATTAGAACCTATATTTTGGTTTGTTGATAACTTTGCCAGTTATTTGGGAAAGGTAAGTTAGTCACTGAAAATAATAGCATGCTCTTATTAAAAACACAGTGAGAAGTGGTTAAACGAGGGCACCAATACCAGCTTGTAATACAGTATAATTTAAAATATAGACCATGGATGACAACCAGATAGCCTTCAGGGCCTACCTGTGAGCCTAGTTGTTTGTGACCAAAGAAATAAAAAAAACTGAACAAAGAGGTCCCAGGTTCAAATCCTGGTTAAGGTTATGTATAATATAAGAAGTGTTAATGTGTGTTAATCCATTGCCTGGTACCAATTGTATTATGCTGCTTAGTGTAAATTGTCCGATTATTAATATGAAGTGTGGTGGTAGCATTCAATCTGTACAAGTTGAGTTTCGTCCTCAAAGGCCTATTTGTGCTTCCCATTGCCCACCTAAGGTAAATTGAGCATTTTGACATGATATTTTCATTCCATTATTGTGACCAAAAACTGTTTCAGGTGTTTGTGTTCTGTGTAACTGTATTAACTGCTGTGGTGGTGGTGATAGCTTACTGGATCGGACTACCTTACTGGTGGCAGAGATGTCCATACACTACCACTTTCCTAGTCACATTTGGCAACTGGCTGTTGGTGAATATAGTTTTCCATTATTATATGGGAGTGGCAACATCACCTGGATATCCACCACATGTAAGTATTTCTGAAGGAACCAAACCCACAAGTTTGAAATATTTATAAATTAGAATTTTGCTGTCCCATGCACACTAATAGTGTTTAATGGGTGAGTAAGAGGGATGGAATGACAAACTTGCAAGAAGTTTTTTTTTGTGCAGGGCTCAATGATAGCAGAGGCAGCCAGTATATGCAAGAAGTGTATATCTCCTAAGCCTCCCCGCACTCATCACTGTTCTGTCTGTGACCGCTGCATCCTTGGTATGGACCACCACTGTCCATGGCTGAACAATTGTGTTGGTTACTACAATGCAAGGCACTTCTATCTGTACATGGCCTACATGGTTGCTGGTGTCACATTTGTTATCATTGCCGGCTTTGATATTGGATATCAAGTGATATGGGTTAATGATACTGGTAAGTAGTGTTGTAGTAATTTTAAAGTGAAATTTTGACCATAATCTTATCATTAATGACATTTAAGATAATACATGTTTATTTCGGAGCTTTTTGCACTGCGTCAAAAAAATATAAGGCTCGTTAATTAAGTAGTAAGGTTACATCTATCCCAATAATCTCTTCATTGAATTGGTAACAGCACATATTCTCGAATTAACGTTAATAATAAAATATTCTAAAATATCACTGAATATGCATAAAAAATACTCTTCTTACTTATCAAGACAAGTTGACACTGCTTATTAGGATAAACACTGAACATCCCTGCCTGTTGTATTACCTATTGTTGTATTACGTAACTAATACCTGTTTTTTCTTACATTCCAGGTGGATTAATTCCGCACAATGACCCAGACCTGGTCGGGCATCCTGTCCGCATGAACCAAAGCGGAGTCCTGGTGCCAGTCAAAATAATAGCCGAATACGACTCCATTAACTTTCCCCGTGAACACGACCTGCCGGTCCCACCAATTACGGAAACGCATCGCATCGCGGCCCATCCCTGGAAACGGAAAGCTGTCATTTTCATGGCGGTCACATGTGTCTCTGTGTTATTTGCGCTCGGCACGCTAACTATTATGCACGGGAAGCATGTGAGTAGAGGCGAAACTAGCGTAGAAGCTCACATAAACGCGTCGCTGATGAAGTTGCAAGGTGATACTTTTAGGAATCCCTATGATTTTGGTAGGAGGAAGAATTGGAAGTTGTTCCTCGGTCTGACGCAGGGGCGGACGTTTGTGCGACACGTGCTGTGGCCCTCGACGCATAAACCGGTCGGCTCTGGACTCTCTTGGCACACCGTTCACGACTCCTCAGAAGACTGGCCGTAAAAAATGTATAAGTGATAGCAGTACGTAGTTCGCAATGTATTATGAGTATAAATATTTATTAAGAATATGTCCCACTGTCATATAAAATGTAAGCCTAGTAATTTTAGTAGTTTGCCTGCAGAACTGATCTATGTCTACTGAGATCTATTTATTTTCCCAGCTCAAATGGATGATTGCAGAGACTTGTTCATTTCACTGGTGATTACAGTACTTAATTTTCAAAAACCTGTGTAAACACGGAAGTAACGTGTGTAAATAATAGCAGGAGGACCAAAGTAACAGAGAAATCGGTTCTGGAAGAAAGTGTAAACTATAATCATTTCTACTGCTCTTACTTAATCCTCTTAGGTATTAAGTCCGGCAAATTTCCCTTTTATAAAACACTCAATAGTACCTACTAATATTATCAGACTTATTTTTTTAATAAATGACTGCCTAGGGCAGCGGTTCTCAAACTTTTTCGGTGACGGAACCCTTTTAGAAAGCGAAATACTTTACGGAACCCTAAAATCAGAATGAGAGGTGTTTTGAATTATTTCGAAATGATTGCGGAGCTCTCACGACGACTTCGTGGAACCCCTACGAGGGCTTCGTGGAACCCTAGGGTTCCGCGGAACACACTTTGAGTATGGCTGGCCTAGGGTATGAGATAATAATTCCAATGTAAAAAATGTAGGTGCATTTTATTTTAAATTTCAAAAAGAAATGTTCTAATTATTATTATTAAACTGTTAACCCTTTGAACCCTTTCATATTTGAATGAATTGATCACTCATACGCCAAGTACTAATTAATCGATGTAACGTTTAAACAAATAAAAACAATTCATACCTAATACATTTTAATCATGATCAAAGTACACCTTTACTCCAACCTTTTTAGTAGTTGTTGGCAATGTTGGCGTGGTGGGCACGACGACACACGACCACTTATAGGTTCTTGGCGTTCAAAGGGTTAAGGATATCTTTTACCTATTGTTGGCCAAAGTAATCAATCATGCATTGTATCAAAATTGTATCATTTACTTACTATAATAAAAACCTACCACTTATTTTATTATACGCATAAGCCTATATTCCATTTTATAATATCCAGTAATAATTTTTTTATACAATTTTTACATTACATAAAGTATATTTTTATTTATTAATTTTTTGTTGATGTTTTTGTTTCTATTAATTATTTACCGGACTTTAGTGTCGTCCATTTTAGATGTAAGTTGTTGTATAGGTGAAAAAATTAAGTAAATGACTGTATGTGTGAGTAATGTGTGCGAATAGACAAATTGATGTTCCAACTTGGAAAAGTGACTCATGTCCCATATCAGTTCTGTACACTAATACATAACAGGTCATTTACTTAAGTTTTTCTCCTATAGTTGTTGTTACGAATAGACTTCACATTCAAAACACAAAATCAAAATCAAGAATACTAAATGTCGCATACTAGCAAATCGTCGGCAATGCCTTCCTTTACTGTTATGTGGACTTAGTGTCGTAGATTTTTTATGTTCTGTTGCAAGTACCTACCTACTATAGCGAAAGATGATATAGCACTACCACACCACATAAATATTGGACCCGATTCTACAGCGGCCGCTAAAATTCCTAATTTTAATTAGGCGTCGCTAAATCCCTTTGCCTATGAGCGGCTGTCATAATCAAATGACAACGCCAATTTTAAAATTAGGAAATTTCGTGTCAGGCTATTTAGGCGATGGGCACTTAGAATCGCATCCATTACTAAACTTAAATAAGGCTCCCAGTCGGTGCCTCAGGTCGGTGCCATTCTGTCTCTTTCTCTATAAGTTAACGTATCTACGCTAGTAGGTACCAGGGGCGTCCTAATTCCGACTCAGTTCAAGTATTAGCTGTCACTTTTAGTATGAATCTGACAGCGAGCGAACCTAAACTGAATCGCATTAAGTAGTCATGGTAACCCCCTAGATCCTAGGTTCGAGTACGAACGTTACCCTATCTTCTGCTATTTTACTTTAATCGTAGACTTTATCCTGAGTTTCCAGATGTTCCATGTCTATAAGACATGCACAATCTGACAGTAATTGTAAAAAAAAATTAGATACCGCAATAAAAAAAAACGAATAAAAAATGGTTTTATTCCAATGAATAGTAGTCATTCTTACTATAATACAAATAATAAGTCTGAGTGTCTAAGTGTCTTTTCTAAGTATCTCGTTTGACTGGTTTGTTGTTTGATTGCAATAGTTTTAACAAAGTTTTGTAACGTAAGTACCTATCATAAAAAAGCATGGATAAAAACGAATTTAAATCAACACCGGAAGAAATATCCGCGACGGCCCACGAGGTGATGGAAAATTTGTTGCCTAGAAAATCTCGGCAATAATAAAGCCTACGAGAATTTCATGGCGTGAAGATTGGAACACCGACTTCTTCATTTTCGGAGAACGTATTGCTTTAATTTATTAAGTACTCACTTAGTCGTAGAAAATGTACCTATTGTATGCAACGTTGCATAAGTAAGTAAAAAAAAGCTCGTGGCGTATTTCATACGATGTTCGCTACGCTCACATCGTAACCCACACCTGTCGCCTTTTTTAACCCCTCTAATGCAACAGTTGTATAAAATACTATTGTGTGACTGTATCATAATGAAGGGCATTAAAATACGAGAGTGTAATAGGATCACACGTGTTTTAATGTCTAATTATGTACAGTTATATACTTTGCTTTATCTACACACATTATAAGCTCACTATGATGTGATCAGCATACAGGATACTGTATGGTACAACCGGTATTGCGGCTTTGATCTTTGTGCTCAATTCGCTCATCCATCGCTCTTTTTTCACGAAAGCGACGTGATAGTTATTTTGTAAATAATAAGACAGTAATTTATTCGATAAAACCTTAAACAAACTCTACTTCAACTGTTCAACTGGCGGTACCTAAATAAAAACTTTTTCGACGAATGTCACGCAAGCGCTATATTGTACCTTTTCGATGAAAAAAAAGTTTTAATTTTCAGAGTCGAACTACAGTCGGTCCCAATTATCATAACGTTCGATATAAAGTAATGTGAGATTCGTCAAAATTGTTTGCAATTGACGCTTCACTTCGAATAAAATGTCATCTATCGATTGATTAGAATTGAGATCAAATCAAATCAATTGTTTTGTTTTGTTTTTCAGGGATGTTCGAAATTTGAATGTCATATGAGAATTTACGGGTATGAAGATTGTTCTTTTATGCTGCTCGTAATATGCGGTCAATATAGGGTTTAAATGATAAAGTATTGTGTGTAGATTAAAAATTAAATTAACAATTATTTTTGTTTTAAAATTATTTTTTGAAATCAAATACTGAATTTGCTTGGAAACAAATATAATTTTATTTTTCTACAGACTAACATAGGTGTTTTGAATAAATAGATACTTACAATATTGCACTTTCATCTTATACTATGTAGGTACCTACTTAGGTTCTATGTACAATTAAACTAAAGGCTCGTTTTAAGTTTCAAGTGTGGTTTCACTACACTACACCGAGTGTTTTTTGCAGATGACTGAACAATAAAAAATAAGGGCTTTAAAAAGCAACTTTCAAACTTATTAAAAATTATGTATCTAGACACGCACGCCACGCGGTAGCTTGTCAAGCCAAAGTTCAAGCTATAGATACCTACTACACATTACATATTTAACATTAACACTCAACCTAGGTGTGAAAATAAGAATGAACACTCCACATCAGAAGCAAAACTTTCCTCTGATGCCCGCCTTTGTGGTTAAACCTCAGTGGCATCCCACTGCGTCCCCGACACACTGGACTGAGGGGCCATTCAAATTTTCTACAATTATTTACCCCCCCCCCTACCCCTTGTCAGCAAAAGTAAGGAAACCTCTTCCCCCCCCCCCCCCTCCCATGCTTACGTAATTTTTTTTTTTAATAAATATTTGGGAACAATTCACACAAATTGACCTAGTCCCAAAGTAAGCGCAAGTAAGGCTTGTGTTATGGGTACTAGACAACGATATACATACTTATATAAAGAAATACATATTTATATAGAGAATTGGTACCTATATGCATTATTCTTTTAATGTATACTGTTTTTTATAAATTTGTGGGTTGCCATTTGTGTAAAAAAGTAAATAATAACTGCTGACGTAATCACGATATCGACCCCCCACCCACCATGTCATCAAAAATAAGCAAAGCAAAGAAAAAACGCTTACGTAATACTTGAACGCCCCCTGAGGCAACGCCGGAGAGTTTTTAGTTTAGGTATATCCCCTAATAAAGATTTCCTCTCCGTTAAAAAAAAGGTGTGTACGTATAATACATACATCACGTCTATATCCCTAACGGGGTAGACAGAGCCCATGGTAACAAGACCTAAAGGCCACGTTTAGCATGATTGTGGGCGTATAGGTGGAAAGGGGAATCAATATAAAGATGGGTTGCTAGCCGCACCTCCTTAATATAACATGATTCCTAAGATCTTCACCCATTCCCTCGATGGGCTTTTACCATCTGCGCGGGAAGAGAAGCAACTGGTACATTCTATGTTTTTTCTTTACTCCCAGACCAGTATGGAAGAAAACGTGTTATAGCTCTCCTAAAATCTCTAAATCTAATGTATAATATGTATATATATCTTTGTCATACATATAGATATAGGCATGTCGTGTTTCTGTATGAGTTTTGTTGTCAAATAAATCTGCAGAGCTACTTAGGTTAGAAAAATAATAGCGGGCCTTGGAAACAATAATATTTAAGTAAAAAAAGATCCCTTTGAGTTAGGTAGGTATGTGTGATTTCTTCATTTACTTATTCCGTAAATTTTTTTCACGCGTAGCACTGAAGAATTATATTTCCTTTAACACTAGTACATTCAGCTTCATACATAATATCATAGCTGCGAAAGTGACCAAATCTATCGGAGGAAGGCTTTATGGCAAGGTACCGATATATTTGCCAACTTGGTCGCTGCTGTATACATATTTATGTGTCTGACTCTGTACCTATTTAAATATACAAACATAGATTATGATAATAAGTAGTTATGAACTAACATTATCTAGATACATTTTTAACTCAAGCTGTTTTGCTGAAGGCTTTGTAATTTAATTTCCTATACAGATCTACTAAATTTCAAATCAATGCGAACACTGGAACTGTGTCACCATTATTTTGATAGGTTTTGGTCAAACAAAACATTCTTGTTTTTTTTTTATGATATAGGGGGCAAACGAGCAGACGGATCGCCTGATGGTAAATGATTACCGTCGCCCACGGACACCTGCAACACCAGAAGAGTTACAAGTGCGTTGCCGGCCTTTTAGGTAGGAGTAGGCTCTTTTTTTGAAAGCTTGAAGGTCATATCGGTCTGGGAACACCGTAGCAGGAACCTCGTTCCAGAGCTTTGCTGTGCGAGCCAGGAAATTTCTGGAAAAACGCACAGTAGAAGACAGCCAACCATTCAGATGGTGAGGATGGAAGTGTTGTCGCGTAGGGCGGTGGCGGAAGGATGCGGCAGGGATCAACCCGAATAACTCCTCGGAGCACTCTCCGTTGTACATGCGGTAGAAGATGCACAGTGAAGCTACATCTCTACTAAAATACGACGATCTAACCCTAATTGTGTGAATACTGTAGATTGTCGGAACCAAGTGCTAGTGATGTTAGTACGCTGCGGCGTTGAGGGTTGACTCCCAGGTTTTCCCAGTTGATCCAAGACAACCTAGCCGTGAGATCTGAAAAAAAAATCAAGATTGACAATCCGTTTTTCATAAAGAAAAGTCAGATTAATAGCTTAGGGCGGCATTCATTGTTTATGTGTATCTACTAGTACTACCTACTAAATGCAATAATGAAGTACCTAGACAAAATTAGTCAGGTTGTTTGCTTAAAAAAGTTAATCTCTACTGGAACTACTGAATTGATTACCTACAAAATGTTTTTACTTGTAGAGACCTACACGTGTCTTTCTCCGATTATCAAAGGTATAGGAACGTAGAATGTTTCCGCTCAACAACTATCCCATTATAATGTTCAATCAATGTCCCGAGTAAACGTACCGCTTGTGTTCCAGTGTGCTTTATCTGCCTTTATTTCACCGCGTAAACATTTTTCCACATACGTCAATGGATCATAATCGGCATCTAAGACCTGCGAAAAAGATTACATTTACAATCGACCAAACAATGGGACCTTGGTCGGCGGATACCAGAAACGTAATTAAAGACCTTTCAACGCGCTTAGTGCTGGCCACAGGTGACCCTAGGGCTGGCGCTTACCTCTCTCAAAGGCTAGGAATAGCAGCTCAGAGAGGCAATGCGACCAGCGTCTTGGGGTCGATGCCTGTGGCGGAACATTTGGACGACGTATTTACCTTATAGTTTTAGTTTTACTCGTAGTTAGCTTAAAAATTTCGTTTTAATATTTAATATAATGCAGTACAATACAGTACAACACAATACAATACAATATAATACAGTTTCAGCGCAGAGCTTATAGGTACGAGTAGGTACTTGGTACTGACCTCCCTAAGTAAAGCGATGTAGGCGATGGCAAGCCGCAGCGTGTCGATCTTGCTGAGCCGCTTCTCGTATGGGAACGTCGGCACGTGCACTCGCAGCTCATCGAACGCCGAGTTTATACTGCTAAAGACACAACGACACACGCACATTTTAGCAATATTTATACATTATAAATATACCGCTTTATAAACGAAGCTGAATGTCTAGTTGGTTAAAAACTCTATATGGATAGAGTTCAGACAATTTGGCTTTGTTGATTGGTTAACCATACGAAATGACAGACTTGAAAAAGTTCTGTTGATAGGTAACTTGGGATTCTATGGTTAAATTGTCAGTCGTCTTAGAGATTTTGGATGTTTCGTTGACATGGAAAACTGTATGATTATTATTATTTTATCTATTACTTTTTAGTCACTTTGGTCACTTTAATTTTTTTAACACTACCTAAACTGTAGACGGGAATACTGCGGCCGTAGTTAGTTACGCGAAAATACTGTAGTTTCCGTTGAAAAAAGTGTGGTTCTATATGTAGCCTTATCTCTACCAAACCATCACATAAAAACATATATACAAAATGAAGGTCTAGGTAAAAGTACAAAATTAGATGAATGAAATATGAACATGAAGCAATACCACATTAGACGGGTACGATTTGAGATGTTGTTTTCGCGCATGTATTTACACACTACACACCAGACAAATATGAAGGCTGCAGCAGAAACTACAAAAATTAGCACTGCATAAAAATCTGTAAATACCGAACTATTGAGCTGCTGTATCGTGCAATTTTAGTAGTACGCAACATTCCATAAAGAAACGCTATGAATACTGGCATACACCTAATGTCACGAAAAGCGGTATTTAAATACGAAGCGTGAACATGATGTGTGCAAACAAAGGCTACCCATTGGGGCCGGACCTCAGCATCCGTCGGCGCTCGCGCACGTTGGCTGCCGCTCGCTGCACGCGGTACGGAGAGCCGCCGCACTGGTACTCGGGCTCCACGGACGCCTCGAGCAGCACCTCTGGGAGACAACTGACAGGTTAAACAGGTACACTCCGACAGTGGACACTATAGTACCTACGGGTCCTTAACTTAAAATACGGTCCCAACCTGAAGAAAGCATGAAACTTGGCATGAATGTAGCTGTCATATATGTGCTTCAATGTCGATATGGAAGCACGTCGATAAATTATTTTTCCTCCCATCCCCCCCTTTTTATGTGCCAAATCGTTTTTGAAAACGGGTACAGCCATCAGAAAACTGTCAAAGATCAATATGTTCCTTATTAAATTAGCTACAAAATGACACTTATTTCACAGTCGTAGAAGCATTACTTCTAAAGTTACATCTCACCGAGTCTGACTCATGTACTCTTTTTTTTACAATACCATCTTTCCGTATGCTGTTCAAGAGCACCGGGGTGGATTTTTGACGTTGTAATTTGTGTGCAATACGTTTAGCATGGCACACAAATTACGACGTCAAAAATCCACCCACCGAGTGGTTTTGGGGTCCAGATGATATGCCTAGTAACATAAAAAATTGGTGCTGGTTCCCGGAAGAAAAAATTTTTTTTTCGTAATTCCAGGCGCTACAGCGTCGTCAAGTTTTTGACCATAACTTTGTCATTTTATATCCGAATTTCAAGTTTTGAATTGTATATTGATATGCCTAGTAACATATAAAAATTTGGTGCGCATACAAGGTCAGATTAGACTTACGTGCCGGCACTTATTAAAAGTTTGCATCTTTAATAAAACTTTTAAGTAACATGTACATATTTTGTAAACTATAAGTTCTATCAATAGACGTCCAAAGATAATATTGTAGCTAATTTAATAAGGAACATATTGATATTGGACAGTTTTCTGATAGCTGTACCCGTTTTCATAAAAAATAATAAAAAACACGATTTGGCACATAAAAAGGGGGAGAATGGGGGGAAAAAAAATTTTTCGACGTGCTTCCATATCGACATTGAAGTAGATACATATATGACAGCTACCTTCATGCCAAGTTTCATGCTTTCTTCAGGATGGGACCATAAAACTGATTTTTGTTAGGACATGGAGCCGTAGGTACTACTAGAATTGTCGCATAACGTAATGCTTCATCTGTCATTGTGTAAACCTAAGTATTTGGTAGAAAAAAAAAGACTAGACAAAGAAAACGAAAAACGCTACTATTATTATTAGTCCATCTGTAGGTAATCTGTAATCTCCAATGAAGTAAAATCGATAGTTGAAATTACATTAAATGTTGTTGTAACGTTTTTTGGCAGTATTGGTTTGGAATTTAGAGAACAAAAGCCATACAAAAGCAGATAATAGTATTGTATAATAAGACAAACGAACTTCGTCCGCGCAAAATCAAAATTTGCGGTAAAACTTCTTCCTCTCTCCAATCGAAAAGGTACAAAAACCGGCTAAAGGCAAGTCATAGTGAATTTAGTACGAAGAGATTCGTACTAGGTAGGTACCTGAAAGAAATAATCGCGTTTCTTGTTGTTTTTGTGTTTTCTTCGTTTCTCGCGTTGGTGTCGACTTCCACTATTTTCTAACCCGTCCTTTTGTTCTGTCGGAAATTCTAAAAATCCCTTCTTATAGCACCTATACGTGAGCTCAAAGAACATGTGTACTAAATACTAAGTCTATATTTCCTATTCCGTCCTTTTTATCCCGTACGAAAATTGAAAATCAGTTTTCAGTTGATATAATTACGTATGCCAAATTTAATGATTCCAGTAATAATAGTTATTTAAGTATGGACAAAAGAACTTTTCAAAGTAAGGATATAAATTATCCCTTTTACTCTCTGTCCCGCGGAAATTTCGAGAAGTCTTGAAATTGTTTTTTAACAGTTGTCCCATACAAACTTTGCTCCCCCCCCCCCCCTTTTTCACACCCTTTGGCATAGAATTTCGGAAAATCCTTTCTTATCGGATGCCTCCTACGTTATACAAAGAACACACTCTCCAAGTTACAGGTCTCTACGATCAGCGGTTTAGGCTGTGAAACGTCAGTCAGTCATTCAGGACAAAGCATTTTATTATGTGTATGTATATCTATACATATATAAGTACATATATAGAAGATAGATACAATGGCTTTGTATATTTCGGTTATTGTTTAAGCTCAATTTAAATTACAAAGACTTCTAATTATGTAATTATGTAAATAACCTATTAAAACAAAACGTATATTTTGTCTGACTGGTAAAACTGTAAAAGTAAATGTTATTTTTATTTATTTGAGCCGACAAAACGGGCATGTGGTTCACTTAGGGCCTTATTACCATGACGTCTTACCTAATGCGATTCAGTTTAGGTTTGCTAGCTGTCAGATTCATACTAAAAGTGACAGTTAAAACTTGAATTGAGTCGGAATCAGAACGTCGTGGTAAGGCCCCAGATGTTAAGTGATCACCGCCCCTTATAGACACCTACAGTACCATTAGGACTGCTAGTGCGTTCCCGTCCTTGCAAATGTCAACGGTATAGGATAAAGACCGAATGAATGTTATGTCAATCGTAAGTTTACCTAACCAAAAGTTTATTAATACAGGTACTTACTTAAGTACCTACTTACGACAGCTTACGCTTACAACTTAGGCCCGTGCTTAGGCACGCGTAAGGTAAGCGTAAGCTGCCAGAGATTAGTCTCTGGCTGGTTCCATCCGTCATCCGTGCCTTTGGTCTTCATGCACAATGTAAACTCACTGTCACAAGTCATAGAGTACCAGTTATGGGGATGGGGTTGGTTTTGGTTAGAGACGCACCTGAATGCAGTTGCCGCGTGTGTTGGTGCACGTAGGCGGCCAGCGGCAGCTGCAGCCGGCTGCGTGCTGCTGCGTATACGCAGGACGGCAGCTCTGCGCTGAGCGGCGTCTCGTCGTCAGAGCCGTCCGCGTACGCGAACTTCATGCCCGAATAGTCCACGCGGCGGTGGTCACTAACACAAAAAAATACATATAACAAAACAATACAGAGATATTCTGTATATCTGTACAGGGTGTAGCAGACATCGACGATATACCGTCGACAGATAATAGGGCTGCTAATTACCTCTCGGAATAAGGTTTTAGCTTTAGTAAAAATGCCCGAGTTTTTGATACGAGCACATCGTCAGTTTTGTAAAAAAAATTGTGAATAATATAATAATGCCACTTGCCAATTTTTTTTTCAGCCTCATCCCTTAATTTATTAAAAAAAAACACTACACTAAAGTAGCATTATGCAATAAAATTACGCTCATCTAATTTATATTTTAAAATTGTATAGGTAGGTATATCACTCAAGTATCGATTTTTAATGTTGTTTACTGCAAAAAGACCCAATATTATATTATATATTATATATATTAGGCTAATAATTGAACACTAATCTACCTGCTTAACATGGATACAGAATACTTAAACATATTTTGAAAACCGGGTTGTGTATTTGAAATTATTGTCACGCATAATTGTTTAGATAGATGCTAGAACCAACTGATAGAGTAATTTAAAATTTACACAAGTTTTAAGTTGCTAAACAGCGACTAAAATGGTTGCAGGGATTCATATCGAATAACTGGTAGTCATCCCTCGACTTAAATCAAATAATCAATAGGTTTGCACCTAACTGACATAATATGAAACAAAGACAAGACAAAACAAAAGATGCACCTGCATCATCTATACTCGTACATATAAAAAGCTTTGTCCTAAATGACTGACTGACGTTTCAATGCACAGCCTAAACCGCTGATCGTAAAAACCTGAAACTTGGAGGGTGTGTTCTTTGTATGACTTTGGCATCCGATAAGAAAGGATTTTCCGAAATTCTACCTCTTGGTGAAAAAGGGGGCTAAGTTTGTATGGGACAACGTGATTCCTTGGCCCAATCTACTTCAAATTTTGCATAAACATTTTTTAACAGAATTGATGGGAGAGGTGTTTCATATTTTCTTCAAATTCATCCCTTAACGGAGAAAAAAATTGTTTTGTGGGTGATTTGCTTCGATGTTATATCAATACTCCTTAGTGATTTTGATTTAAATTACATTTTATTTTGATTTTTGACACAGTCATGTTTGAAAACTCAATACGGTTTATTCAAAAAAGGTTAATCTCACATAAAAGCTTGGTACAACGCAAATATACTCTTTAAAGTTGGAATGTCTCGAAAGTCACCGAATTATATAAATTTAATACTTGCAGCATTTTGAAAGTTTCTTAACTTTGGAGAGGTCATGCGATTTTTGAAATCCCTTGTTGAACAATCCTACTTCCTACTATAAAATCTAATCTAATCTAACTATGTATATTATAAATGCGAAAGTATGGATAGACGAATGGATGGATGGATGTTTGTTTTTACTCAATCACGCCAGAACGGCCCATCGAATCTGGATGAAATTAGGCACATAGATAGAGAAAAGTCTGGAATAGCACATAGGCTACTTTTTATCTCGGAAAATTCCCGCGGGATAGCGATAAACGAATTCTTTGCAGACAAAGTCGCAGGCAACAGCTAGTCTTACTAATATTATAAATGCGAAAGTTTGTGAGAATGTATGGATGTTTGTTACTCTTTCACGCCAGTACGGCTTAACGGATTTGGATGAAATTTGGAACAGAGATGGTTTATGGTTTGGAATAACACAGACTACTTTTTATCCCGGAAAATTGCGTAGTTCCCGCGGGATAGCGATAAATGAATTCTTTGCAGGCGAAGTCGCGGGAAACAGCTAGTCTATTATATTGCAAGAATACAGTTCACAATTAATTCATAGTACATACACCCTCACTGTGTTCTGTCTCATAGGCATGCAAAAATTTAGTTACGTATCATAATAAATTAATGAAGTATTTGTTAATAAATTGAGCTCTGTTAGGTCTGTGAGGTAAAAAACAAAGTTGCTTACCTTAATGGTGGAGATGTTGATGAGTCCGCGATTTGGGTCCTCGCTCCTGACATAATTTAAATTACAAACACGAAAAATCAGACAGCCACTTTTGAAGCTATCTGAGGAGCACTGACTGCCGACGGCATAGAACCAGTGGAGCCCGCGGCAAACGTGTACATTATTTTATAGTACAGGGGGTGGCCGTTGGGGGTGGCCATTTTGTCATCTGGTTTATAAGGGGTTGCCAAAAGTTAATAGGATTTCAACACTTAACACCGAACGCATAAAGTTAAATTTCGTACAGGTCACACGCGCTGTCACCCCTAAAGAGGGTGTTGCTATTGAAAGCAAAGACAGAAGGGGCGGAGTTTACTACGACTGTAGAGCAGAGGTATGTAAGTGATAATTTAATTATTTTATTCTTAATTCCTCTTTGAATAATGATCATGGACTGGTGTCTAAAGCTATTTAAATAACCTTAATACCCTATTAACCATCAACCATCAGTTGAGCATTGCTTACCCGCTTCCCAGTGTTTTTTTTTTCTGAAATATTTTTAATGTACAGGGGCTTTACCATGACGTCTTAAGGCTGTCGCAGACATAATTAACCGCTCGGCACCGGAACGGCAGCGCCTCGCCTCATCAGCTCGCCGTCAACCATACGCTCGTAACGGAAGCGGCTCGGTGCCATCGGCGCGTATACCGCGAGCCGGCGACTGTTTAGCGCCTAGCGGTCAACGTCGACGATCAGCGATGTCAGAGAGGCAAGCCGCGGGGCGTTCGCAGGCTGGCCGCGGTGGAATCACCCGAGGTCCACGCGCCGTCCCCGCGGCGGCGACTCGACGTAAGCGCGGTGACGGCGAGTTGCCCACGCACTGCTAGCTTACCTATGCCGAGGCGAGACGTTGCCGTTCCGAAGCCGATAAGTGTGCGTCACAGTATGTACTTTCATACAGAGAATACTGAACGGCTTGAGTTGAGATGGTGCTGATCTGGTGCCGTGCGGTTATGTGTGCGTCAATCTTTCCTTTAACGCTATTGAATTCCGATTCTTTGGCTGTCATTTTTGATACTTCTAGTATGGAGCTGACAGCGATCGATTCAACTTTGGTTCGGAATTGAATCACACTAAGAATGACGTCATGGTAAGGCCCCAGGTTTTTCCCTGGGACCATATTAACAAACTGAACTTAGGATCGCATTTCACGTTCTATTTCTATTTAATTAAGTACCTACCTGTTGTGATCGTGTAACATTCCCGCTAAACAAGATTTTGCAACGAGGCCGTTCTAGAAGTTGTGAAAGCAAAGAAGGTGCAAAGCAGAAGCCCGTCTTTAATTACATATAATGCTTTTTAACCTAGTCTGAATTTATAAACACCAGTTCAATACTATTACGTTCTCAAAGATTTCAGTTCAGTGTAACAGCAGTGAAGCAGTTACAGACTACAAGTGCCTTTTTATTCGGATTAAATATACCTTTTTTGTCACATCAACTCATCTTTTATTATAATCACATTGTGACAGGGTCATAACATGCACCAAAAGCGCGAGAAGTGTCTATAAAGTATGAACATTAATAATTATCATAAAAGTCTGTTCGGTAAATAGGCGTGTCCCGTATAGCTATCAAAATAATTTATCATGTTAAGTATGTTATGGTCTAGTTGGTACAATTTTTATAATTTCAAAAAATGTTAAATTATACCATTTTATGTAAAGTAGGTAAGTAAATGAAAAGAAAAGTAGAGTTCAGGCCGCGGAGCAGTACTGCGTACTGCGTCGTTTCTTTTGTGATGTGATACGATAATTGACGAATACCTACGATACGATGTCCTTTATGAAATATCAAGAGCGACTACACTTTAACTTATGCACCTTAAGAGTGAATACTATTAATGACTATTCAGCCAAAATTAAATGGAAATAGTCATAATTTTCCTACAATTTCGTGACACAAAGGATGCAGCGTTAGTGTGGTACTGCTTGGCGACCTTACCGAGTTTTCATTTATTCTATTTTTTTTCGAAAATATTTTTTTCCTGAGCAGTTGGGTTACCGTCTTTTTCACAGACGTGATACTCGTACTAGAATGGAAGGCGGCGCGGTAGATCGATACCCAACAGACTCTCCCATTGGTGGAAGCAAGCGTGTCCCTGACAGCTCTGCCATAAAATACACCGCCAAGAGACTTCCACTTCAATGATGCCGGTTTGCTTTTAATAGGAAAAACTCTAGCAGAAAATATGAATCGTAACTTCACATAGCACATTCGAAACATACGTAACATTCGAAAGCTACTTATAAACTACAATGTTTTTATTTTATTATCAACGTCTATCAAAAAAGTAGAAGTTAATGGTTTTGTTTTAATATTTTGTTCAGAAAATGTTAAATAAGACACTCGTGGAGTATGTGGTGAACCACTTGATGTTTACTAAGTGTTTTAATGATTTTCCTTGTCAGGCAATGTGATGCAATGCGCTATCTGTGAATACGTTCCAATGGGTCACGATTTAGTTGTTTCCATAGTAGGTACCAAACTGCTATAAAAAGACAAGAACGTCAATTTAGTTAAAAACTATAACATACCTATACCTACTGTTACTAAACGCAATTGACTCTCAGATAAAGTTTTTATTTTTCAAGGCCGGTAAAAATGGTGTTCTTAAGTGGTATGTGTTGCTAAAAATTACCACTTCCATTAAATTTTCGATTAAACGACTAAATTTTAACTTACAAATTCAACTCAATTTTTTATCTTCTCAAAATGTGATTTCATAAGTCTGCCTCGATCGCTGCATTGTCACCAACTGATTAGGTACATTACTTACTTACACTGACGGGGAAAATAACAGGTCTTTTTCCATACAGATTTGTATGAAAAGCGATGCCGTATTTTTGCTCGTCAGTATTTACCTGCATTATACATATATGCCGTCTGTCATTATGTAAGAAACATGGTCATTATCTATTCTCCATTCATATACAAAATAAAGTATTCAAATGTTTTCCGTGGGAAATTCTTATAAAATAGGCATAACTGGAACTACTCGTTACTGCTTAACTCACAACGGAACAGCGTTCGTCATATTTATGGTAATCACAGATGAAGGGTCAAAACGATCTGCACCTATTAATTAGCCGGCAATTTTGTCAAGGGATATAATTTGTAGGTAATTTCGGAAGTCGAGCCCAGACCGGGTTAGTAATTGATTTGTCGCGGCTGCGCTCGCGCCACGCGCCGCCACGCGCGCCCCGCCTCTCTCCACATACTTGATGGACGCGTGAGATCTCTTGTTGAATTATGTGTGATACGGTTTCGGAGTGTTGCTGAACGCATGTGTGCACAACTGCGTTCACGGTTGACATCACCCTTGATTGCTTTGACGAATGTTACCACAATCTGGAAGAGGGAGCTTTACATGTTTGGGTCATATGCAGAATATGAAATTCTGTCTGATTCTGATGTGCAAGGCTGGGTTCAAACCCTAATCTCTGTGCCAGAGGAGAACCGACCCCGCGGTCCACCTACAGTTTATCCACCTGGTTTTCGAGGTTTCGTTCGATTTTTTCTGTGTAAGTAGGTGTATTGCCCTTCGGGCAACTGAAGATGTCTAATTAACCTAATCTACCTATTTTTGTATTAAAATATTATTGAGTGATTCTAAATAATCGCAGCTTTCTTTCCGGGTGGACAAATTAGGTGGACCACGGGACTCCTGACAGAGGTGGTACGTTCAACTCAAGTCAAACTTAATCTTTCTCATAAGCTGTTTCGTATACGAGGGCTGTTATGAAAGTTTTTAACTGAATAAAAACCGTTAGCTTTTTGTAAAGAGAAATTTAAAGTTTTTAGGTATATCTTAGATACACGCATCGCCTTATTCTCAAAATATAAAAACGCATTCGGCGGTAGGTCACAGAAAAGGCGATTAAATTCTTGCACTGCCTCATTCGAAGTCATGACAGTCCGGCTGCGCATATTTTTTTACGATGTGGAATAAGATAAAGTCATATGGGCCAGATCAGGACCAATATTTCACTGGCCAGTATGCAATTTAATTCTGCAAAAAGGTTGATGCATAGATAAATTGTCTGTAATGTAAATTAAGTACATGTCGATAGTTCTTACTTATTACACAGCTAAATAGACCTACCTGCTTCACACGGATAATCGCATTGTTGCATGTTCGATTCGTTTATAAACTTGGCATGGGAAAGAAATTACAATTCGAAAATAACATGAAACTTTTAAACGTTTTTAAAGGTTTTTAATCCACCAAATCTGATTGACATTTTAATGCTGCCATTTAAATTAAACGCTCCCCAGTAAAATTTCACATGAGTCTTAATTTAAAAAGTCTTACACAAACCAAGTTCGAGTTGATTCCATGGTTGGATTTGGTTAATTTATTTATTTGCGTGCATATGGTCTGGTCGGGATTATCCGGCGAGTGGATGCACGTGGGCCGTCCGGCGTGCGCGGGCGCGGCGGCGCGTGGCAGCCACGCGCGCGCGCGCGGCTCAAAGTGCCCGGAACATGTACCGACGCCTTCACAAAAACTGTTTTTCTGACAATTAATTAATCCGTGTCGTGAACTACATCCGAACACTGTCATTAAACTCCGTGAATTTTATATCGGACCCCACGTTTGACATGATTGCCAATTTTTTTGGTCGATAAAAGTATCTATGAATTCTCCTACTCGTACGTACCTACCTTCATATCCCTGCTCGATCGACGAATAACCTGTTCTCGATATGAACTTTTTTATTCTCCGCCGGCGGTCATTTGAGTTAAATTATAGCGAATTACCGACCCAAATCTCACCGAAGTACGGTTTGCAAAATTATCGTGCAGTTCAACGACAGTTAGTTAATTAGGGTTCCTTGCAAAAAAAGAAAACCATGCCACTAAATGAATAAATTTAAAAAAAAAACTTCATCCTGCTCTCAATTATGGTTAATATTACGCAGTTATTTACCTACCTATATAACTTGGCATCAGCAACTATCTATATTTTTTGTTAACAAAAGATCCTATCCTATCCTGTTAAAACCTAAGTACCTACATATTACCTTCTATCTAGAGATAAAATCATAAACAATTGCGCAACCCCAACCCGTATTTGTCTGTTTGTTGTTTTAGAGCATTTATTATACGCAATTATCAACTAGTCGCCTGCAGGCCCTTTCATTTCAATTGATGGCGCTGCTTCTCAAACTTTGTGATTCATTCACACGAATTTCAAATCAGATTGTAATTCTATGTGTAAATGAAACTATCAATGTTATGCACACATATATATTTTTTAAATTTCGATAAAATATTCGTACTTATCCTACTAACAAAAATCACATTTGCACTTGGAATCTACGTACTTACCTAATTTTTCCAAGGTATTTTAAAAATCTGGCATTATCTTTAACCAATGCAAACGTGTACCTATACTACTAGATGTTCAAGTCAAGATGGCAGATATTTTAGGATTTAATAGTTATGTAGTTCTATAATTTTCTGGAAGTCAAAACAAAAAAGTACAAAATGTGAATCTAATATAACTATAGGTACCTACCTTACTTAAAGCATAATCTACCAGCTGAAGTTTCATTCGTTAAAAAAGAATTAATATTACCTTTTGTTTCCAAATCACTGTGGTTTCGAAATCGTACTGAAAGTAATGAAATGTCTTATAATCTAAAGTACCTGTTTTTTATCAATTGGTGGCCTACTACGAAACTGTACGATAAAAGGACTCAACTTTAAGGAATAAGTAGGTAAGTAAAACAAGGAGGAATCAAGAAAAATGGAGTTATTAAAACGAAATTTTATTTATGCGCAAGGGACGAAGAGTTAGTTAGTACGTAACATGAAACTTTTGGAAGCATTGCTCCCGTTTATTCCGGCACCGCGAGGGCAGCGCTGGCTGCGCGTGCGCCCCTCGCTCGCGGCTCGATGGGAACAACACACAAATTACCCAAAACCAATTGTGTGATGTGTTCACGCCATTTAACTCTGCATATTCTGGTTTACAAGAGGTTTTTTTATGTGTTATGAAATCTAAAAGCGGGTTATTATTTTAGGTCTTATTTAGTTCTATAATTTTCTGGAAGTCAAAACAAAAAAGTACAAAATGTGTATCTAATATAACTAGGTACCTTATACCTACTCAAAATTGGTCCGATATTACAGCAGGCAATTGGGTTAGTACTACGACTTGATAGCCCTGTTTATGTTTTTCAGCATTATTGAATCATAGTTGACAAAATGTTTCCATACGTTGATCGCTGTTCAAAGTGAACCGCGTCAAGAGCGAGACTAAATTTTTAATCAAATTTATTTTTTCTGCGGTGTTTACTCGAACCACAAACTCGAACTAACCCAATCACCTGCCGAAGTATTCCTGGAAAGTTCTGAGAGACCGTGTACCTACCTATATACTATTTTCTTTCTTACCTGTCCTATTTGGTAAACAAAATTCTAACCTCAATATGCAAATTTTTGTAAAGGATAAGGTGTATACAGGGTGTTTGGTAGCCAGGTGCAAAGCCTTAAGGGGGTGATAGCCGAGGTATTTTTGAACATTTTGAGCAATACATGTCTTAGCCGAAATTTGATTTTTTTTTTAAATTGAAAATTTAGAAATTTTATGAAAATACCCAGAATTTGATAAAAACGAGTCAATATTGCGCCAATGAGCGTTAATTTGTAAACAAAATCTTTTATTTCGGATAGTTTAATGTGTATTGGACCAAATGAAACAATTTTGAAGTGTCTGTCTTGCCACAGAAACAAAATGGAGGCATTCGAAACTACTAAAAATGTCTTATTTTAGAACAGAGTTATTTGTCAGTGCTATAAAAAAAATAAAAAAAATCCTGGAAATGTTCAACCATTCTTAAAAACATGCCTGTTTATTGCTCTTTCTTTTAAGGTATCACTCATTCACATTGCTTGCTAAATCTGAGAGAAAAAGTAAAAACCAAACTCGGGGGAGCACTCGCTAAGAATGCACTAGTATTGAAATTTCACGTTAAAGGTAGGTACTTCAGTAGTAAATTACATGAAAAAAGGTACAAAAAAAATCATTAATCTTCACTTCTTTGTGATTTGAATAACAGGCATGTTTTTAAAAATGTTTGAACATTCCCAGTTTTTTTTTTTTTTTTTTTTTTTATGGTACTGAAAAATGACTCTGTTCCAAAATAAGGCATTTTTACGTGTAGTAATTTCGAATGCCTCCATTTTGTTTCTGTGGCAAGACAGACACTTCAAAATTGTTTCATTTGGTCCAATACACATTAAACTATCCGAAATTAAAGATTTTGTTTACAAATTAACGCTCATTGGCGCAATATTGACTCGTTTTTATCAAATTCTGGGTATTTTCATAAAATTTCTTAATTTTCAATTAAAAAAAAAAAACAAATTTCGGCTAAGACATGTATGGCTCAAATTGTTCAAAAATACCTCGGCTATCACTCCCTTAAGGCTTTGCACCTGGCTACCAAACACCCTGTATGTTATCAAATAAACCTGAGGCAATATTTTGTACATAATTTTGCTGATATTTTATCTCCAGTTCCTTTATTTACGATGAAATAGTTAAAAAATAACAAAAATGAGACGTTTTGAGGTTAGAATTTTGTTTACCAAATAGGACAGGTAAGAATGAAAATACCTTACTTAGGTACGTGCTAGTGCTACTCTTTTAATGAAACAGAGAGGGATATGTTAACAAATTTATAATAATTATTTATTATTCACATATATACAGTATCATAACAACAATCAATTGTCTTTGTTCTGCTGCTGTTTCTCGGGCATTCTGATCTCCTCGACAGCCAGGTCCTGGGTGCTGGAGCGGAGCTGCGCGTACCGGTACCGGAGTGCCATCGATGTGAAGATCAGCATGTCGATCATCATCAGACCCGCGAAGAGGAAAAACTCCTTCCACTAGAAACAAGGGAAAGCGTCGTCAAAAAGAAATGAGGAAGAGTGTAGACAGCACAATTATGTATTGGATTCACAATAAGGTCGAAACACAGAAATGTTGGAGCCTTCGTAAAAAATACACCGCTTTTTTAAAAATTACATAGTGATTTTTATTTAAGCAAATATTAGACCAGGGGCTCGATTTTAGAAACTCTCATACAAAATCTGCAAATTCCATTATAGCTAAAAATCTGTGTTAAGTAATTTAATTATTAACTAGTTAGTACTTATTTAAAATTTACTATTCCTATTAATTTACTGGAATAGTAAAATATTCACGGGTTTGATTTAAAAAACCGGCGGTTTTTTATCACGCTCGTGAAAATGGTATTTGAAAGCGGGAAAAATTCAACGCAAATTGGTAGGTACCACTTTCGAATGCTATTTTCACTGATGTAAATCCAAATATCGGCCCACAGAGCTCTTCAAAAGCAAGCCAATTATAATTAAATGAAACCTAGCGTATCAAATATATTCACCTGTGCGTCCAAGAAGTTCCCTTCCACAATTAAAACTACTATCAAATTGCCGAAAGCTACGGTAAGTAACCAAACGGACTGTAATACTGATTTCATGCTCGCCGGGGCCTGGGTGAAGGAAAACTCGAGCCCCGTCACCGAAAACATCACCTCGCCCATAGTCATCACCACGTACTGCGGCACCAGCCACAGTATGTGCACGCTGTTGGCTGGGGTGATCATCACCGGATTTGCTAACTGAAATCATTTTATCATTTACATTTCCTTGCAGAGAAACGTGACAAAGCCTTGCTATTTAATAAAGATACGAGTATCAGGAAAATTCCGTGTTGTGATCACGATTTAACTAAAATGATAGGGTATTTAGCATTAAACATAAATTATTATCAACTTGTTGTTATTCAGTATTTTTGCAATCTTATAACTCCGTTAGAAAAGACGAGCATTGACACAAACTAATGAATAATTAAGTAGGTACTTAATGCGAAGAATGGTGTCCAGATTGGGCAATTATCATGAATTATCTGGCATGTTTAATTTTCTGCTGAACAGTTAGCATACGTTAAGTTTAGTAACTATTTTAAGTTTTTTTGTAACTATTCCAAAAAGTTAAAGAGATGAGCAAAAAGTCAAAGCGTGGCGTAAAATTGTAGTGAAACGGCACGCGAAAAATACATATTTTATTTATTAACGTCCACACAATAGGTTTACGTACGTAGATTCCATTCTCGTCTTCATACACGTTAATTGTGTATACGGCACCAGTTTGAAACAAATAATCCGTCAGTACTTTGCTACCGTCCACCTCCACGTCGCACGTTCCCTTTTGAATAAACTTCTGCTCCGGATCGCTGCTGTTTAATATCAATCTTGTTTTATTTCGCGACGACTCCACCACCGAAATCTGAGCAATACCTTGAATGTTAGATAAAAATCTGAAAGAAAATTGAATTGCATTGAGTATGGTCAGACATAAATTATTAATTTTAACCTACAACACTTTGTCACTTAGCTGGAGTAAATTAAAATACTAACCAAAACATTAGACACTCGAGTGATTTTTAATTTCGGCCGTCCGATAAAACCCAACGGCTTTTTACTCATAATTTCAAGTGAGAAAATGAGTTATGTGCGAAAACAGGATTTTAATTTTACTAGCATTATTTTCAAAAATTACGTGCTTCGAAGTAGAAGTTAAAGTGAAACAAGGATTAATTGTGGGTACAACGCAATCTACAGTATTGGAAGGAAAACGATACTATGCCTTTTACGGTGTCCCTTATGCTAGGCCTCCTATCAAAAAGTTGAGATTTAAAGATCCAATTGCTCCAAAAAAATGGCAATATCCTTTTGACGCCAGAACAGAGTTCCACGGTGCTTGTGCACAACCACATATCACTCAGAAACATGCATTGTACGGAAATGAAGATTGCCTTTACTTGAATATTTACACGCCGCAGTTACCGAAAGGAGATTCTAATATCTTAAAACCAGTCATCGTATGGATACATGGGTATGCTTTTGCTTCAAGTTTCAGCCACATATTTGGCGCTGACTTCCTGTTAGAAAATGATGTGCTGCTTGTTACCGTAACGCATAGATTAGGAGTGTTCGGATTTTTAAAAGTTAATGAAACAGATACACACGCGAACATGGGATTGAAAGATATAGTTATGGCATTGAAATGGATAAAGAATAATATTGGTAAATTTGGTGGCGATAAAACAAAAGTGACTATCATGGGCAATGGATCAGCTGCTACTTTCGTTTCGACGCTGTTAATGACAAAAGCCCGAAAATTGTTTTCAAAAATGATACTGCAAAGTGGCGCATTATTTTCGCCGTCTCTTTTTCAACGCAGTAACAGTTTTGAATTAAAAACCTTGTCCGACGAATTGACGACAAGAGGTTATAAAAACGTTCTACGAGCTTCCTCTGAGGAAATTATATTGGCATCTCAAAAGATGTTCAAAACTGTTGAGACTTTGAACTACCAAAGACCTTTAATTCCATTTATGCCAATGATAGAATTGAAGTCAAATAAATCCTTACTGACCACGGGCTTAGAAGATTTTGTTTCGCAACGTACAAAATTTAACATCAGCATGCCTATCCTCATAGGATTCACCAGTCAAGAAAGTATTGCAGAAGTAATTCCATTTATACACAATCCAGAATACTTGAACATGTTCAAACAATCATTTAAATTCATGGTACCATTTTCAGATGGTTGCCAATACAAATATACTTCAGAAACATATGGACAAATTGCGATGGCCATAAAAAATAAATACTTTAAGGACGGAATATCAGAGAAATCAATCGATAGCCTTTTAAAGTATACGTCGGATCTGTGCAAATTCCCCGTGTACAAATTTATCAAAACTCTTTTAGAGTATAAATTCTATAAAATATTTGTTTATAAGTTTAATTATGTAGGAAAATTTAATACCATGAAAGCAAATTCGTTAGCTGGAGAAAACTTGGTGATCAGAGGCGCAGCGAGCGGAGATGAGTTATGCTACTTATTCAAATGCGAGCCGTTGTGGGAAAACTACGTTTTACTAAGGAATGAAACCAGCAATAAAGATACAATTATGATTAAACAAATGGCCAAATGGTGGACGAATTTTGCAAAAACGGGAGATCCTACGCCTTCAAACCAGCAAAATAAATACTATTGGCCAGCAACGTCTGCGAAAGGCGATACCTTGATGCTGATTGGCAAAGACAGCAAATTAGTACATATTACGTCAGAAGAGAAAATTTACGAATTTTGGAATAGTATTTACGATAAGTATTATAAAAAGGAGGCGTGCTTTAAAGTTCATGATGAGTTGTGATTTTACTATTGATATTTAAACACAAACAAAAAATATAAATAAAATATAATTACCTAATGCCAACTGAATCAATTGCTTTGTCATTATTGTCCGTAAAATTATAAATTCCTTCATTAGCTACTTGATACGAGTTAGCAGTTTTTTCCTTTAAGTGGAATACTCCACTATAGCTTATATTCGCGCATGCCGAATTGTTTTGCCCTTGTAAAGAGTACGGTAGATCAATTGCATCTTTGGCTACCAAATCAAGACGTTCATAAGCGGACAGCGGTCCGATATAAACTTCACTAGTAATATTGTTTACTTGGTAATTAAGCGTTAAATTGCAATTGTATCCATTATATACTCTTAACTGCGCCAAACCAGCTAATACGGGAGTACCATAAGTTGGCTGAAATAAATAAAAAAGCGTTACATCTTCGAATATTGATTCAGGTGTTACTTTGTATGTAAGTAAATTTATAATTAGCGTACCAGAAGGTTCAGTTCGACGATGCCTGATATAACGAAGGCACAAGCTGCCAAAATTCCACCCCAAATCATCTTGTGCAAGGGCTTCCTCACAAGCCTGCACCACGTCAAAAACGGGTAGATTGCCTTGAAAAAGAAAAATAATGATCCTTGAATCTGTCACGAATTAATTTATAATTTATAAATATGATTATTAAGAATGATGTGTGTAATAAATAGTCCTTACAACTTCAAACAGCGGGATAAAGAATAATATGAGCAACGGGTTGAGCACTTGCATTTGGTCAGCTTTTAGCTGCCATCTACCAATGTCCTGGTTCATTCTGTCGGCTTGGAACGTCCATCTCGAGCCCTGTCAAATTTGAGTACCATTAATAAAATGAAAAACGTAATATTAATTAGGAAAAAATAACGTAAATTGTTATCAGTCGTACCTGCTGGTCAAACAAGGCCCAGAATACAGGCAGAGGAATGAACAGTACAAGTACTCGCAGCAAGCTCTTGACGTCTTCAACCAGCGAGGGCCCATATTTTTCCTCGGCATGATCCAGCCAGTGTTCGCGCTTCTCTTTGCTCTTCGCAGACTTAACTACTGCATGCTGCACGAATAACATGACATTACAATATCTAGTATATGTCGTATATATAGAGTTGCCATAATTGTTGACAACTGAAGGTGCGACCACACCGCCGCTTAAAAAACGGTGACGTTACGGAATCGCAACAAAATGTATGAAGAAACGGTGAGAAAACGTGACGGATACGACACGTCACTGCGTAAACGCGGCGGTTTGGTCGCACCCTGATACGAGACTTATTGAATTTTGCGCCCCGCACCGCCCCTCCCTCACCTCTCCTCGCAACCGCGCGCCCCCGCGCGTCTCTCGCCTGCCGTCGGGCTCGGGAGCCTTTCCTTCCGGGTCATGGCTGCTCGTATAGTACTTGTATATTGAAATACTAGCTTTTTCCCGCGACTTCGTCCGCGTAGACTTCATTATTGACAAATAGCTTTTGCCCGCGGCTTCGCTCGCGTGTACCAGTAGTATTTCAATCCCGTTTTTTTCCCGTTCCCGTGGAAATGTGTGTGTGTGTCAGGTTGGTATGTATGTGTGTTGTTGTTTTCGTAATCAGCGACCCGATAAACCGTACAAACAATACTACCCACTATAATATAATAAATGTATTGATAAAACGGGACATGATATTCCAATACGGTGACAGTCCCGTATATACGGGACGTATGGCAACCCTACGTATATACAAATATCTATCGTATCGTATCGTATCTATTATTATTACGCAAGTATTGGTATTTTATGTATTAAACATTAAACATGGGTACTTCTATTTTTGTAAATATAAAAACATATAAAAAAATGTATAACAATGTTAATAAAAATATATAAAGTGTAAAGATTCTTGTTTTCCGTTTTTTTAATAAACATGCATAAATATATCGTACATTATACCTATACAAGTTTCAGTATTGGTACCTACTACAGGTTTGCAGAGCTGCTTAAACATTAGATAAAAGATAAGTAATTTATCCTTAGTTCAAAATTAACTAATTAAATTAAAAAAAAATGTTGTGCCCTCTGGCTCTCAATGTAGGTACTCTGTTTACTTATTGGAAGTACCTACCTTGGAATGAGCCCAGAAGAAAGAGAAAGAAAAAACATTAATTCAATGTGTTAAATAGTTTTAAAGGTAAATTAGCTAGAAGTTTCAATCAAGTAGGTACACCTAACAATAACATTTTTTGCTTTGAGTCATTGATGTTGTTCATCACGGCGTAGGAGTCCAACACAACTCAGGTACTTAAATCGCTGTAGCTACAAGCACCAAGGTTAACCGCCTGGCCTCCGTTAACTCAGTCCTAGTTAAGTAACTATTTAAGTGCAAAGACATCTAGATGCTAGCACTAGCTGCTGTCCCTTTAAAGTTTTTGGCAATGATTTATGGCGCACTGCACATTTTTTTAAATACATTCAACCAAGAATTGATACATGGCATTAATAAATCTAGTGAAGCGGCTGTCATAAATCATCACTCATCACACACAATGTTGTAAGTAGAGCTTATACAAATGGTACCTATTTATATATATTATTTTCTTAGGTATTAGGTCATCCACGTGGAAGATTTGAGGAACAATAAACACGCAGGTAGGTATAACAGTATATAGCCTAAAACAGAAGCCTAGACCATCCTATTATTGCAAGCGAAACCTTAACTGTGTTACTTCGAAAATTTAGGCAATCTATGAACAGTCTTTAACAAAACAGCTCGAAAAAAGTTATGAAAATTCAAGTTTTTCGTAGTAAGATCGTAAGCGGTTTAAATACGTATAAAATGAATGTTTTCAAAAATTAATACTTACGCCTATGCAGGTACAGACTTTTCCAAGTACATTACCGGCAGGATTTTTTATAATGTACAGTCTTCTACCCGCAACGAAGAACACTGCGAACAATTGAAAAGGAATTTGAATAAAACAAAATTGGTTGCCTGTAAAGTCGGTATACGGGCGAAAGTTTTACGTGACAACGACTTTGAGTGGTAAAATAATTTTAATGTGAATATTCATTCGTATAGTAGGAAGAAGGACGTGTAAACTTGTATGCAGGCGCCTAAGCGAAATAGAAGCGCAAGACATGAACCGGTGTGTATGCCTATCTCTCTCACTCTCTCTCTCTCGCTCTGTCTCTCTCGCTCTTAGGCGGGCTAACTGTGCTCGAGTGGAAGGGACGCGTGCCTTTCACTTTTTATGTCTGTCTCTCTCGCTCTTAGGCGGGCTAACCATGCCCGCGTGCCTCTCACTCGCTCTCATTGTGAGCGCATAACGTGAGCGGAGCGTAACGCAGTTTCTTGAAGTGTCACCCGGCAAACCAATTTATAAGACGTTGTCACGTCAAAAACATCTACTACATCTACTACTTTGCGTTGTAGGTAGTAGAGGCTGAAGAAGTGGCGGCAGACAGAACTGGTCGCCACTGGGCACTAAGTAATACGTGTAACCGCCGGTGGCAATAATGGCTATCAGCTACAATGATTGATACATACCATTGATCACAGTATCAAAATACTATGAGTATACTCAGAACTCGACCATGCTTTAATGGATCTAAACTGATTTCGAATTATTTTGCTTAAACTTGGATTTCGAATCTATCTAAATCTAAGATAGGATAGGATAGTTAAGAATGTCAATTAACATAAAAGTTAATTTCAATGATATTATTTGGTTCCATCTTTTAAGTATGATATTACGAGACGCACTTAGCAATAAAAGAGTCTTCTTTTCTTTCCAAAAGTGTAGAAACAATATTAATAACGTATGAATAGAAAAAAGTTATGGATTAAAAGCCCTTACAAATAGAAGCGACCATAAGTATCCCGGGAACACCAAACGCCAGGGAGTAACAATCGTTGTCACCAAAGCAGTGGACATCAGCTCGGAGTATAGGCGTCAGGAAGGTGGAGATCAGGCTGCCAGCGTTGATGGCGAAGTAGAAGAGGCTGAAGAAGTAACCGAGGTACCTCTCCTGTTCCGGCAGACGGAACTGGTCGCCCCCGAACGCTGACACGCACGGCTTGATGCCACCCGTGCCCATGGCTATCAGCAACAGTGCTATTATTGTGAATTCTCTGCAATAAAATAACAACAGGACTACTCAGGTAAACAATGAGTAAATGAAGGTCTCAAATTTGCATTTTTTTGTGATTGATGAACCATTTTAATAGTAGATTGATAAACAAGGGTTGAAATATACCCATTACACCTGAGATATTCCTAAGTTCTGGTGCCCGAACGAAGTGAGGGCACTAATAGTTCGAGGGTGAAATGGGTAATTTCATCCGAGTTGAACACTCTACTTTTCATTTCGAATACGAGGAAATTAAAAGAAGGTATAATGACAAATTTCACTAACGTCGCACGGTCGTACATAATATTTGTCACGTTTGTCATTCTCTTCCCGCTCTTTTTTCTTTTACGCGATTTACGCGCATTGCGCATTTCTTCTGCGCACCAATGGCTGCCGGCTAGTTTTTTTTTTAACTTGCAGACACGGAGGTCGCTAATCCAGATAATCAATGACGTACTTTCAGAGAATGAGAGATGAAATAGTAGATTGTACAACAAGAGCATAAAACAAGCCATTTTACCCGAGACGTTCATATAGCCACCCGAGCCGGTACGGCGAGGGTGGATAGACACGTCGAGGGGAAAATGGGTTTTATGAACGAGTTATACACTCTGCTTTTCACTTAGATTGCGAAGAAACAAAACAAAAACATTGCAAAAAAAAATAATTTTAATTAAATGTGACATTGGAACAATTCGATATATTTAATGGTTTATCCTGGCAAATTGACTGTGTTAGGAGTCAGTGTTATTTCCTCTTCACTTGACGAAATTATTGAATTTTAATCGTAAAACAGTAACAAATTGCAACATAAATCCTACTAAGAGAATATAGGACGTTCCCGCCTGAGTTCCCGCCAATTAACTTTTTTTTTCTTTTTTTAAAGTTTGCGTGTTGATTTATATTTTAAAAAGTTTTATTTTTCATGTAGGTACTTATTTGTTTCAATAATAACTTGTCAAATTATTGTTACCTAGTTTTAGGTACTAATTAAACAATTTAATAGACCGCAGATTATAATAAAAAAAAAACAAAATATGCTGTCGTAAAGTTTTAGTGATTGTTTGTGGCTGTTGGCACCCGATTTTCTTGGTCTTAGACGAAGATTTTACTTTATGCACAAGAGCATAAAATGCCATTTTATGCAGCCTATATCGAGCATAAAGTCGAACCTTTTGAGCATGAGACGTGAAAAGTTATTTTTCATCTCTCATACTCTGAAAGTAGGTCATTGATTATCTGGATATAGGGTTGAAAGTGACTCATCGCGACCCTTGGGTTGAAAGTAATTTTTTTTTCTAGCTAATCCAAATGAAGTATAGCAATGGAAATACGTATACAGCCATGTAATCTATGTTTAAAATAATAATCTATACTAATAGTTCCTTTTTCATTTTAAAAGGCAAAATAATCTTAAAATAACATTCCCGCTACCTATATATAAGCTTATGCAAGCGTATACAACGAGAATTAGTAGAAATTATTACGTTCGGTATTTTTTTTAGCTTGAAATATTTAAGTCGACAAATTAATTGATAGCGACCTCCGTGTCTGCAAGTTTAAAAAAAAAACTAGCTGGCAGCCATTGGTGCGCAGAAGAAATGCGCAATGTGCGTAAATCGCGTAATAGAAAAAAGAGCGGGAAGAGAATGACAAACGTAACAAATATTAAATGCGACCGTGCGACATTAGTGAAATTTGTCATAATACCTTCTTTTAATTTCCCCATATTCGAAATGAAAAGTAGAGTGTTCAACTCGGATGAAATTACCCATTTCACCCTCAAACCATTGGTGAAAGAACTATCTCAGGTGAAATGGGTATATTTCAACCCTTGTTTATCAATCTACTATAGCAAAATAATTGAAAATTAACCATTCTCTCCCTCCTCCGCCATGATGCATTCACAAACATTAATCGTTTATATTTAAAGCGTCAATATCTGTACATTTTGCTGTCCGATTGGCGAACTACACGCTTTTTTTTACAGATGTACCTGTTTTGGATCATAAAATATATTATGCAATAATCACACTGAGAGATGTCTCGTGATCACATTTAGAGGTTGATAAACTTTGTAATAGATATTGCCGTCCGCTGCATAGCATTCATTATTGCCAATCAAGACGTATAATTATAATAATTTAATAATACTGGCTGTACTTACTAATAAAATAATTTATAAGGACGTCTGCATTTCAGTTGTGTACCTATACTAATTACTATTATTACATACCTATATGACTCGGCATAGTATAAAAACTCCATTAATTTGTCTTTTTCTTATTGCTTGATTGGTTAAGTTTCGAGTGCAACAAAAGACATATTTTCCATATTTCACACAGATAAATTATTTTACACTCACAACCTATGAGTCGATTTGTTCCTAAGTAAGTAAGAAGTGATTTTAGTCAGCAGGGTTGGTTTTTTTTTTTAGTGGTTAAAATCAATCAAGGGTTTAAAGGTGTTAGGACGCGTTTGTAACAAATTGTAGCATGACTACTTGCAAAATATTTCATGTAGGTACTTACAGCTGGGGCAGCCCGACTGGAGGCATGGCGGTCACTGATATTAACACACTACCAGCTGCATATACCAGAGACAAGTACAATATAGTCCTGAAAAAATAAAATAGTTATTCAACTTTAAATAGCTATGCTATATGCTAAGTGCAAACTCGAGACCGGCTGCACTATTTTCTGGGTCTCAGGAAGGTTCTTATGAAGGAGAGAATTGGAAGAAATGGATTGAAAAACCGCCTCGTTTTTCTTTATAAAACTGTGTATTAGGGTTAGCAGTTGAACGTTGGACTTTGAAAGTTAGTGTTATTTAGAACGAAAATAATAAATCACTACATAGTATGCTTATGCTTAGATGTTTAAAGGTACCTACGCAATGGATTTTCTTGCGGTTTTTTTTTTATATATAGAGTGATTCAAGAGGAAGGTTTATATGTATAATATATGTATAATATAGTAGAGAAACACTGATTGCATCCGTGCGAAGCCGGGGCGGGTCGCTAATAATATCTTTTCTGCTCTAGTTACAGTATTTTCCATTGGTATATTTTGTGAATTTTGTGATATTTCCATGCATGTATACCTACTCACTCAGTTCAAAACTCATGCCGCCTATAAGACGCGATCGAATCAATTTTGGTCGAAACGTAAGAAATGATGATTAGATACTTATAAATGGTAGTTTATTTAAAGTATCTTTTTACGGACTTTTTGCTGGATTAAAATGAAACGTGACTTGTTTTTATTTATTATGAAGTTTTTTTTATAAGTAGCATGGCGATTAAGAAATACAGAAATGAGAAGTAGGTAATAGCGGTCGTCAACAATTAGAAAAGTAAAGAGTTAAATAGATATACATTCTTACAATTTCACTTTTATTTTAAGCCAAATGCTCAAACAGAGAAATGAGAGCTCAAAATACGTTGACGCTGCGTGACTTGAGCTCAGCAAGGCGTAAGGCACATAAGGAGATATCACATATGGCGTAAAAAGCGCCACACAATGGATGCAATACTAGGTATACTGCTCGGTATTTCTTAAAAAGGTCGTATTCGCTTGAGTGTGGCGATTATACATATCCAAATAAATGAAAAGCTAAGTTTACCTAAATCTTCCGAGCCAGCCGTCGGCAATCATGGCGCCCAACACTGGGAAGAAATATGCGAACATCGTGAAGACATGGTATATGACCGTGGCCCCGTTGTCCGAGTAGCCCAGCTTGTCGCGCAGATATAGCGATAGTATTGCTGGAAAAAAATATAAGGAGTTACATAAAACTAGATATTAACTTTTACAATCGGTATGTAGTTGTAGGTACCTACAGATGTGGAAAGTTTTCAAAATTGTGAAATTTTCGGCGAAGTTAACAGGAAAATTTCTGGAAATTCTCAAATTCTTATATGGGAATAACTTTCTATTTTGCATTGTGGAAATTTCTTTTGTTACTTGTGAAAATTTCTAATAATGTTCCGCTGCTTGCACAGCTTGCATAGTTGTAAGTTAATCGACGACGTAGGTTAAAAAAAAACTCGTAAATAAAATTTTGGAAATATCAATAATTTTTACGAAGCTGTTTCACTCACACACGTTGTTGTTTTATTCACTAAATTTTTGTATTGACACAAAAATAAACAATATAATTTCATTCAGGTAAAATTAAATAAACCTCTCTCGACATATTTTGAAATTGATTTTGACCAAAATAAGTGTAAACTAAATCTGGGTCAAACCCATAATGTTCCATGACTAGATAGTGTAGTTATGCAAGATTTATCTTTGTTTTTCTCAGTTTCATTTCGATAGGATAACGATGCGATGACAATCGATAACGTTAAGTGTAACGTTAAGTTTAACGTTATCGATTGTCAGCCAGGCTACAAATTGCATAAATTTACGTATAGTTAAGGCCGGTGCATCCTGGGCTATCACGGTTAGCTAATTTAAATTAGATTTTATAATAACTAGCAAAATGATCTTCAAATCAATTGCCTGACTGACATAACATAAATACTTATTAGGTAAGCATTTGCATTCGTAAACATTAAGTACCTTGACACTTAACTTAATTTACATACTTATCCAACAAGTTGCAGCATTACAGCTAAGTGCTGTCTTCCAGGTAGGTTAAGGTAATCCTAATCGTCATAGGTACAATACAATGTTCTCACAATGCATTGGTAATTAATTAGCCATAGCCAACTAAATGTATTAAATAGAAATTAAAATATGGAATGTATTGTCGTGAGAAGGTAGAAAATAGACAGATAGACTTATTACCCTCCCACACATACATAAAGTCTTACTTTAGTTAAGAAGACCGTTTAGTATCATTCAAATAGGTAGTTGACAGCTAAGTTTATTATAAGATTTAATCGATTCTTGCAGTTCCGTAAGTTAAGTAGAGTTGTAATTTGTGTTTAGAATACTGCGATCCTGACGCGATTATTACTGTATTACGTCTAAACTAAATGATAACGCGTGCAACAACCACACGTGTGTTAATCAACGTACATAGTTAAGCCTTCAATCATACATTATTGATTTTACTTTTAAACGCAAGGCTATCTCCTAACAATAGTGCATCAAATAAATTCTATGAAGATATGAAATACACCATTATGTATCAAACAAGAACAATGTGCTATTAAAAGCGTATAAACGTTGATTACCTGTAGTTACACTACAGCTAAGTAGTTAAAAGGGGGGATTAACATCTCAAGAAGGTATGACGTTGATTTTACAGAAACCAGCGCTAACGTACCGGGCAATAACTGTTAAGTTTTCAAGTACATGCAAGGGTACAAGTGACCGTGTGAGTGTTGCCTCAATAACAGAATGAAAATATTAAGTGTGTTCGAGTGCACTTCATTCGATAATACGGGGCCTTGTATCAATTACATCTGTGCAAAGAATAGACATACACACACTTTTACATATATTAACTTACGTGTTGGTGTTGCTGATAAACGGATTAGACCACGTACAGACGCTAAATTATTAAAATACTCCATTAAGACCGGTTTAAAGTAGGACAGAATGCATACATAGTATCGTTAACTACACGTGATAAGATATACACTAACTCTAGAAACGTTTTAAGTTAGTACCTTCTTATCCATTTAAGTAATTAAATACGGAATACGGACCATCCAACTTCGAAACTCATTAGTGATTTATCTCTGGGTTTTCGTGATATTTTTTCCTTTACCTACATGGAATGAGATCAATTAACTTCCAGGAAAAACAAACAAAGAATTGTTATTTCATAATTCTAAGCTTATGACTAAACATTTACTATGCACAATGGTAGTAAACATCTGCTTGCTTAACTCTTTGCCGTGCGCAATGTTTGGGGATGCAATGGTTTGGCGGATTTAAATATGATATTTCCACTAGTCAATTCGTCCATGATGCACCTAAGCACAATGACCGCCAGCAGTAGGTATACTTGAGGTAATCATATTAAGTACCTACGTAGCAAGTTACGAAACTACAATAAGTACCTATCAGGTTTTACCAAATAATAAGTCAATCAATATGTTCCAGTGGTATTGAGACATTTTGCATCATTTTCTACTTCATTAGTTAAGAAGAGTTCTTACAGTTTTATACAACAAATGGGTATGTACCAATAAATTAAATAATACCTACTGAATACACATACTACCTACTCGTAGGTATGTATGTACCTACCAAGTGGATAAATTAAATAAGCGCTTACTTCGCATTCCATAGTAGGAGAATCTTTCGCAGAATTCATTAGTGACTATAAAGGCCACTGCCTTCGGGTAAGGTAGTTTCTGAAACAAGAGAAAGACTGTTTTAAAATTTGTTTTTAGAAACCTTTTGCGATGACATCATTAGATCACGTAACCTCATTCTACATTTTAGTTCTTTTTTTAAAGAATGGCAATGCTTGTAAACATTGCTATGAATTGACTTCACAAAATCTAGGAAATAGCAAGTTAGTTAATGTACATACTTTAAAATAACCCTCTAACTAAGCTAATCTTGTACATCTATCTATCTATCTATACTTATAAAATGCTTTGTCCTGAATGACTGACTGACGGATCAATGCACAGCCTAAACCGCTGATCGTAGATACCTGAAACTTGGAGTCTTTGTATGACGTAGGCATCCGATAAGAAAGGATATCCGAAATTCTAAGGTTTCTAAACTTTAGAGAGGTCATGCGATTTATAGAAATTATCTCGGGATAGGGAATAAATGGGGTTTATAAGTCTGCTGCAAAGGCGCCCTATCTCCGTAACAATATAATTACTAGTCTTGAAATTTGGCACACGAGTAAGGAATCATAACTGCTAAAAATTAATTTCAGGACTTTCCGAAATTCCCGCGGGTTAGGGAGTAAAAGGGATTTATATTCTTACTTTGAAATGGTCCTATACCTCCGTAATTTTATCTATTATCTGGCTCAATGCCGCGGGGAAATACGTTTTAGATTTATTTTAGTTTTAGTTCAATTAATTTATCTCGTAATACTTTTATATTTTTATTATATTACTAGAATCTTTAAACTTGGCATACTTACTAATAGGTACTTTTATGATAAGTATCTGAAAACTGATTTTTGTATTTTGCAAAATTCCCCTGGGATAAGAAATAAAAAGGATCATTATATGATTTAGATTCTTGGTATTTGGCATGGTATATGGCTTGGTATTTAATTTTCCAATTTCTCCCGAGATAAAAGGACGGGATAGGAAATAATGACTTGATATTTGAAGATATGATTGGATGACGGTGGTATGTTACTTTGACGTTACCTGCGCGGACGAAGTCGCGGGCAAAAGCTAGTACTATGATAAAATTTGCTCGTATTATTAACGTTCAAAATTAAATGATGTTTCGATTGTGATAGTGACCACTAAAAACCTAAAAAGTGCCCGCCTGACCTTTCGTTTTGCATGGTTGCGCTGTACCCTCGACATAGTTACTGAATAGTTACCTAATTAACATCTTTATTTGGAAGCATCAACAAAAACAACTGACACAATCTGACTTCTGAAACCCGTTTATCAGTTTATACTATACTAGATTTTGTAGCGACAGAATATTCACTTTCAGTTTTTAATTTTAATAGATGCCTGTTTTTGTATTTTTGACCGTCAAATACAAATAATAACTATTAATTCAATGATCACTTTTGGGAGTAAAGAGGTCTCTGTCTCTGTATGCTTATACTTCATTTAATTTAGGATGAGAAACCACAACAACATATTGCGGCTCGTGAACTGTAATCTCTTTACGATTTGTACTAGAGTAACAATTGACGCCACGCAAATAAAGTGGCATTAAAACAAATTTATTTTGCGGCTGCCAAACTATTGCACTGTACTATTTGCTAGGTAAGAAATAGTTGACCAGACGCAATATAATGTTATTGTGGTTTCTCATTCTAAATTAAGAGGCTGACAACACCTAATTTTGTTGAAATTGATGTTAATTAAGCACTTTTTTAAGAAAAACTACACACAAAAAAAATACAAATAAAATATAATGTTAATTTTCATCATATTTCAAACACGCTAGACGGACTCGATACATAATTGAACAAAATCGGCTCGATAGAAAATAATTGCAAAGATTGGTCTTAAAATCATCATTAAACGGTTCTATGTCTTTATTTTTTCGACGTATGGGTCTGCAATTAAAAACATGAAGTCAACATATTCATACCTACACGGCTAACGAGTCATATTTCACAAATAATCCATACTTTTTTTTATTTCTTCTTATTTGTTTCATATTTGCAAGATTTTAGACGCGCGCCAAGCTGCCGGAATAGTTTCTTGTCTTTCAGTCACAGGCACGCGAACCGTATGTGTGAAGAGTGGCGCTGCTCAAGGTCATTTGCTGTTGATAGCGCCTTAAATGAAGTATAGTGTAAGTTTTCTGTCACAGAACACGTCTCGACCGCGTTTGCGTTAAAATGTAAAATACTATGGGAACAGTTTGTTGCCGTTCCGATCCGTAAGTGGCGCTGCCAATTTTTCCATAGTAATTGAGACGTTTACGTGAACGCGTTCGAGACGTCTGTTCGTATGAAAACTTACACTAGAGGCTCAGATGTCTCCGTCAAATATTCGAATGTGCAATTAGAATTAAAAGACGCTGCATTTCTTTTCGTACATCCATTCATTAATCAATTCCTATAACTCCTAACGACAGTTCTCACTTTACATAGTAAAGAGGTTAATTAAAGCTAACTAGATGGATATAGATCTAAAATTAGGCCAAAACATGACTTGACATAAATTCGTTTATGACCGCGTGATGAACCGGCACGAACTGGTTTGGAAGTAGGTACCTAATTTAGTAATCTTGGGAGAAACCGCCCGCTAATTATTAAATACTCTCAAGCTTTTTTATACCACGTCCGGAGCACAGACTTGAAAAATCACAATGAGCAACACAAAATGCTGTAAAGCTGACTTTTGGGGTCTGCAATTATCGAAGACCACTCTTCCCAGAAAGCATTTAAGTATTCGGAATGTCCGTAATGTGCTTATAAGATCAATGACCTGAACTGTATCAAATAACGTTTTAAAGATTTAAAAAATATTTTGAAAAGGTAAGAAATGAGTACCATTTGTGAAATAAACAACCCGGCGTACAGACACATACAGACATACACACAGGTACATACATAGACGGCGTACACAGACAAAGTAAAAATTTATCCACCAAAAAATATTAGTTATTTAAAACGTTTACCCAGAAAAGTCACGAACCTAAATCTAATCTTTAAGATAATCCAAACTATCAATAGTGCGTGTGTATTTTCGGTTGTTGTTGCAGTCTTTTTTCCTTCTTGAGGCCGTCTTTAAATCTATTTGATACTTAAATGACACGATGTCAGTGAACGGTTTGGAAACCGGACATCAATTAATTCAATAGACAGAACGACAAAAGAATTGTGAGTGTAACTGTACCTCGGCGAAAGGCTAGTGTGGGTGGACGACTGACAGGAGTTAATAAGGAACGTGCTAAACCAATATCGATCCTTACTTGTTTCAAATAATAAAAATAAAAAGGTGGAGCTCAAGTTTCAGTTTTTTAAGGTTCCATTGTGCGACATAGGTTAATGATGATTAATTTTGGTAGCGCATAAGATCTTTTTCGAGCCAGTCATTTAATGTCCAACCAATTAAAGCTCTCGTGAGACATGATTCATTATCACTTCATGATCACTAATACTTTAACGGGTAACTCACGACCATACGGACCGTTCCCGACTTATAGTCGTGAGTTAAGGTGCTGATACACTTGAGCATTCACTTGTAATGAGCATTTTAGCGAACAGTGCTCTATTTCATAAAGCGACAAGTTACAATTTACAAGCGGAAGTCTCTTTCTGACCCTATGTGTTAGATAGAGACTTCCGCTTGTAAATTGTAACTCGTAGGTAGCTTTATGAAACTGGGTCCAGGTGTAGGCTCACAAAATAAAAGAATGATCGTGTAAACGTTCGCTCAAGTGCTCGCTGTTCTTTAGAATCGAAAACAGAACGTTCCAACAGTTTTTATAATTTTTGTCTGTTTATCTGTTTGTCTCGCATCAAGTGAAAACGGCTGAATGGATTTTCATGCAAACTTTACCAATCTGAACAAAAGGATGGAATAAAAAATAATAGAAGTGAGTGTCCATGCAAGTAACGGGTTTATTTCGTATCGTAGGTGGTACGAAATCCTTCGTGCTAAAGTACGACTGGCTTTTGAAAGTGCGGCTGGTTTTTGTACATTTACGATGGGAGAGAGAAATAATTTTTAGGGCAAATTTTTGTTCTGCGCGGACGAAGTCGCAGGAAAAGCTATATCACAAAAATGTATCGAAGGCGTTCACGTAAATGTCTCAATTAAGTACTAGGTACCATGGGTAAATTGAGATACGCTCCTAGCTCCCAACTGACTGTGACGGGGAAAAATCGGCAGCGATAGGTTACAACAAACTAATATCTTAGTATTTGATAATTCACGCGCAACCACGTTCGAGAATTTTGTTGCGACAAAAACTTACACGCTAAGCGCTTTACAAAAATCTGTTCAATAGTTTCTAATATTTTAGCATGAACAAACAAACAGAGAGACAGAAATTCTTAACACCATTAAATTTATGATTTATGAGTTCTGTCAACGTTTTTCACAACCCCCAGAATAGATTTTTCTGAAATATGTTTAATATAATTTTGTAAATACATTTTACCAATTTATTTTTCATAAACTTTTGTATGAATAGGTAGGGTACTTAATGTCCAACTTTTTGAACTTCATCCAAACACTTTTCTATTTATCAATAAAATATAACAATCGTTAAATTTCTTTCACTCAGGCGATAAACAACTATGACCTATGTAACATAACGTTGGTCACTTTCATATCCTGATGTCCTCTAGAAACCTTAAAATTTAACGTTATACACTTGCTTAATAATTTTCAAAATAACTTAAATCATATCCGGGTGAGGAAAATAAATCGACAATAAAATTTTGTATTTACAATCAATGGATACTAGAATTTGTTTTAATATTATCAATGTCGGTGGTGTGTCCGATTGAACTACATATTTTGGCATCGTGTTGTAATTTTTCAAGGATTAAGTAACACGGCGCCCACATTCTGTTGGCTAAGATTACAATCATTTTAGGTAATTTACGCAATAAAACAGGAGACATTAAGAATTTTATCAATATTAGCCATTTAATCACAATTTGTGATTATTAAATACTGCGCGACTATGTTTTGTATGTGTGCCATGATGCAAGAAAAAATAGGTAAGTAGGGTAAGCGTAGTTAATGACCAATGTCAGCGTATGAAAAAAAATTTTTTTTTTCTCAAAACAAGAATTCTATAGATTTTTACAAAAAAAAAAGGTTTTTTTTTAGATTAGGTAGTTACCAAAGGCCAGTAGAGTAAAAAGGAGCGACGGATTTTTTTCATAAAATGATACTAGTTAAGTGAAATGAGAAGTTACCTTGTGTTTGATTGATGTGATATGCTTCATATGGTACCTACTTGCTCCAAGCGACTGCGATTTTGTACTTTGTTTTTAATTCCGTTCATAAGTATAGATTACTTAAATCAGTTTGCAAATAATTTCAAGTGTCTGTGTGCGTTTAATAACTGAATCTCAGAAACCACTAAAATCAATAACTGAACCACGTTGTTCATTCACTGGAACGATGTCTGCAATATTGATATATTAAAGTTAGTTTTTCAAAAACATAATATATAGCTGTTGGCTGATTGTTTATGATATGGCCGAATGAGATTAACTTCTAAACACGATGAGTAACCTGATATGGCATCTTCTTCATTAGTATTCCACTGGTCGAACATCATTCACCTTGACACACTAAGAAAAACAATACCACTCTACCCGATAAATTCAATACCTATTATTTTGCAAGCTATCTATCCACCATTTTCCTTGACGTAGCATTCTTGGATAAAATTGTCTTAACCTATCGGCAACGTTCCTCATAGCAATAGGGAACCAAGTGAATTTGAATCATTTATTCAGAGAGGCTTATTCTTATGATTATTCCGAGTAGTAGAGATATCTGATGATGATGAAGATGAGACAAGTATTAGATGCCCTCGTTTTATCTTATAGCGTGTCATAGATGCATCATTTAGATTCCACCTACCTTTAATTATCTGTGTCAAATCACTTAACACGCAAAGTTTTCCATAGATCACAGAGACTGGCACTGGCACCAGTCAGTCAACAAGTAACAGCAGAAAAGAGACTGAGTAGACTCAGAATTTATAGGTACATTAGGATTTTTTTTTTATTTATAAGCCTTTTTTATTCCGAATTCGCTACAATTTCGGTAAGTAATTACATGTTGTTGTTGATGTTGTTAGTTTTTTTTTTTTTTTAATTAAATTGTCGCGAAATTCGGCGTGCCTCATGGCATAGGCCTCCTCCGTGTATTGGAGGGTTTGGGCTATAGTTCCCACGCGCGCCCAGTGCGGATTGGGAACTTAACACACACCATTGAATTTCTTCTCAGATGTGTGCAGGTTTCCTCACGATGTTTTCCTTCACCGAAAAGCTCATGGCAAATTACAAATGTAATTTTCGCACATAAATTCCGAAAAATTCAGAGGTGCGAGCCCGGGATTTGAACCCACGACGCTCTGCTTGAGAGGCCACAGGTCAAACCACTAGGCTACCACGGCTTTACTTATTTGAAATCATCGATCATTTACACTTTATACTTACTCAAGATATACTGTAAGTAGGTACTACACTACATTATGGTTCGGACATATTTATTTCATGCAGCAACATCACTTTTCGCGCTTTTACTGTTAACGAATATTTTTGGTATATTAAAGTTTAGCGAATAATTAGTTAGGTAGGTACTCTAGGTACGTAATTATTTTATGAAATAAGATGACAAACGAACAAGGGGTTACTAGATGTTAACTGAGCGCTACCCACGGACACCCCCAACACCAGATGACTGCTGATGCGTTGCTATAGGCTAGCTAAGATGGAATACCTTATGTGCCAATAATTTTACTTTCCGCGTCGGAATATAGTGCAAGCGCTACTGCTTGGCGGCGTAAGCATGGTAAGTACATACAACGCTTGGTAGGTACTTACTTAACAATAATGATCAAAAGTAGAGCGCTTTAGGGCAGACAGAAGTATGAACGTCTGACAGACAGACTGCGTACTTAGGTCACCTATCTACTGTGTAAGTACTTATTGCAGTTTTAGCATTATTCCCTTCTTTTGCGCACGGAACGGAACCCTAACGATCTCCAAGTTGGGTTGCATTATGGCAAGCAGTTTGTCTCGTGTGTGTTAAAGTTAATACAAAAGATACATTTATTTTCCTCAAGTCGACAAAAAATCTTCTAAAACCAGTTTTGAAGACAGAGAGCCCCAAACCGCGACATAGGAAAACAGTTTGGAATGTACTGGGAATTAAGAAAAAGACGTACTCTCGTGACACCGTTTAATAACAACTGAACACACGGTCGAGCGCGATGCATACCCTCTTTCGATATCATCAGTTTAGGTCTACCCACATATACCACATTACCTCCCCCCTTACTGATAAGATTTATCTTATGATATAATGCATCGATACACTAATGATAACAAAGGAATTCAATGCAACAAAATTAAGATCCATAATTAACTCAGCAATTTTTGTATTTATCTATCTTCCCTTACGCTAATTCTACAAATTATTTATGTACTTCCATTAGTTTTGTTATATTTAAACATTTTAGTGTGATTAAAAGGATGTAAACACAATACCTAGCTAGCACTATCATTAACTTACATGTTACGGTAATCTACCCGTTATAATATACATATTTATAATTATGTGTGTTTATCCCTTCATGCGGCATGCTACCTGAGAAAAAGCGTTACTTCGCTATTTATCGATATCACTTGTAATTACATGATGGTATCATTGTATTGGCTACAAAGTTGCTGCTTGAAGTGTAAAACGAAACTAAATCGACATTAAGGGTAAGTCTCCTCGAATCCGTAGCGGATAACCGGTTTGCGAGCACGCACCGGCCGGGTAGCCGCTGCGGTCGGGGTACTGGGCGGGATGCTGCAACCCAGCGCCACCTGGGGATGTACCCGAGCGCGCCGCTCGCTACTGCCGGGTTGCGGGCGCTCGCCCGGCCCCGGCCGGCTGGGCCCCGCGCCATCGCTATCCGTGCTACCTGTCGCCGCCGAGGCAACGCGCGCGCGCAACTGATTCATATGCCGTGAAATTAATCCCTCCTCTGTTTGTACTTTAAAATTGTTATTACCTATTTTGTGTTTTATGATGCCCGCCATCCATTTTTTACCTTTACGATAATCTCTGGCCCATACTGGATCGTCTACTTCCCCGTATCTAGTCCTTTGCGGACCGCGAGCTATTTCTGCCTGTTTCTTTCTAGTTACTGTGTCGAAAAGACCGGTCTTCAACAAATCAAGTCTTGTTTTTAACTGACGACCTAACAACAACGCGGCCGGTGACTCATCTGTAGTGCAGTGTTTGGCGTTGCGATAATCTAATAGGAACCGGTGTAAAAAAATGTGTGCGTTTACATTTTCTTTAGTTGCTTTTTTTAGACATTTTTTTATAGTACGTACGGCAATTTCTCCTTCGCCGTTGGCGGCAGGTTGGTAAGGTGCGGACAGTACGTGTGTTATACCGTTTTTATTCAGAAACAGTGCAAACTCTTCGCTGCCAAACGGCGGTCCATTGTCCGAGACCAATTTGGACGGAATGCCGAATCGAGCAAATACTTCTCGTAGTTTGTCGATTGTCGCACTGGCTGTCGTGGTTGTCATTGGAAAGACTTCGATCCACTTTGAAAAGCTGTCGACAATAATGAGATACGTTTGTGTGTTGTATGTAAAAAAATCAATATGTATTCTGTTGAATGCTTCCTTAGATTGCGTCCAAGGTACAATAGGTACCCGCGGAGGTGCGTCTGCTGTCTCTGCGCAAACGCGGCAGGAGTTGCAGAGTTGCTCGATGTCAAGATCTATTTTTGGCCACCAAACGTAGCTCCGCGCGATTCCTTTGCACTTGACGATGCCCATGTGACCGCCGTGCACCTCGGCCAACACTGCTGCCTGCAGCGCTGTCGGCACCACGACGCGGCAACCCCAAATTAGACATCCCCCTTCTACATTAAGCTCGTCTCGTCTTTTGTAGTAAGGTGTCAGTTCAGCTGACACTCCCGATGCCGGCCAGCCCATTTTTACGTACTGCACTACCAACCTCAATATCTTGTCGTTGGCTGTTTCTCTCTTGACGTCTAGCGCGCGAATTGGGAAGTGATTTTCAACAAATTGTACGAAACTACAATCATCACTAACGTCGTTCGGATCATCCAACGGTAGGGGTAAACGTGATAACCCGTCTGCCGCGTTGTCACCGGATTTCACGTATTCTATGTCGTACTGGTATCCCGACAACAACAACGCCCACCTAATGAGCCGCCCTGCTGCCGTAGACGGGATGTCCGTTTTCGAGCCAAAAATAGTTACCAGTGGGCGGTGATCCGTACGCAGCGTGAATTGCCGGCCATACAGATAAGTGTGAAATTTTTTTACACCGAAGATTATAGCCAGCGCCTCGCGGTGAATTTGGCTGTAATTACGTTCTGCCGAGTTAAGCGCGCGCGATGCGTAGGAGATGGGCCGCTCGCCCTCCGCCGTGCGGTGCAGGATGACCGCGCCCACGCCCTCCTGGCTCGCGTCGCAGCAGAGCACCAGAGGCAGCCCGTCGCTGTAGTGTGTCAATACGGGGCTATTAGTCAGTGCGAGCTTGACTTTGTTAAAGGCTTCCTTTTGAGGTTGGCCCCAGTCCCACTTGTTTCCTTTTTTTAACAATTGATACATAGGAGCTAAAATGTTAGTAAGATCTTTTATAAATTTTGAGTAAAAATTCACCATGCCAAGGAATGATTTTAGCTCCGATGTATTTTCGGGTGCTGGGGCCTCCAATATTGGTTTGACTTTGTCGCTGTCCGTTTTAACACCGCTCTCTGAAATGATAAAACCTAAGTATTTGACCTCTTTTGCGAAGAATGTGCATTTTTCTTCGCGAAGCGTGAAACCTGCATCCTCAAATCGGTTTAATACCATTTTTAGGTTTTTTAAGTGGTCCATCGTACTAGTTCCAGTTATAAGAACATCGTCTTGATAGACGGCCACGTTGGGTATGCCGGCTACTACCTGCTCGATTATGCGTTGAAAGATCGACGCCGCGGACGCCACTCCGTACACGAGTCAGTTGTACGCGTAAAGGCCGCGGTGCGTGTTTACAACAGTGTATTTTTTTGAGTCTTCACCAAGCTCAATTTGCATGTACGCTTCCTTTAAATCAAGCTTAGAAAATAACTTTCCCCCGTTTAAATTGTTAAATAACTGTTCGACACGTGGGAGGGGATACTTGTCCACTTCTAAAACGGGATTTAGCGTCGACTTGTAGTCACCACAGATGCGAAGGCTGCCATTGTTCTTAACTACAACTACTAAACAAGAAGCCCAATCAGAGGAGGGAACCGGCGTAATGATACCTGCGCGCTCCATGCGCTCGAGCTCGGCGTCGGCAGGCGCCCGGAGCGCCAGCGGCAGCGGCCGCGCGCGCCGGAACACGGGCGCCGCGCCCGCGCGCACGCGCAGCGTCGCCCGTGCGCTCACGTGCCTCCCCAGACTCGAACGAAACAATCGCTTGTGGCTTTGCACTAATTCTGACTTATCAACTATCTCACTGCTCTTGCTATCACTTTTATCTATTTTCAACACTGAGTTTGTAACAATTATGTTCATTTTCAACGCTTTTAACCACTCTCGGCCCAGCAGTGGTACACCACCGTTTAAGATGACGTGTAAGTTGAGGTACCGCTTGACATTTAGGTATTCAACGCTCACATGTATAAATCCGAGTGATTGTATTTGTCCGCCGTCGTAGCCGCGCAGCTTGACGTCATCCTGCTGCAGTACGTGGTGGCTGAAAAGCTGCTTGTATAGTTGCTCACTGACGCAAGCGTACGGCGAGCCGGTGTCCACGTGCATGCGGAGCCTCTTCCCGTCGACGATGGCCTCCGCCGTGACCGGCTCCCGTCCTGTTAGTTCCACGTGGTACAGACCCGCTGAGCCGCCTGTCTCGCCTGGCTCCTCACAATCTTGGTACCAACTGTCACTGTCATCTGAGTTGCTATGTTGTTCTATTCCCAGTATGTCCATGTTCATGTTTGTGTAATTAACGTCACGAATGTTGGGGCAGGCTTTCTTTAAATGTCCCCTTTTTAGACAAATCTTGCACACATATTCCTTATATCTGCATGTGGCGTTATCATGGCCTTGATCTCCACAGCAAGGGCACACTTGTCGCCTTTGTCGCGGGCCCCCTAGCGAGCCGGTTGGCAAGCCCGGCGCGCGCGCGCCGCGCCCGCGGCCGGCCGCCGGCGCCGCCGCGCCGCCGCGGCGTCCGAAGCGCGCGCTGCCGGTTCCGCGCCCGTAGCCCGGCGCCGCGCTGACCGCGTGAAGTGCGTGCTCCTCCGACCTGTGAGGTGCCTGTTCCATGACGGCAGCGTTTATGGCTGCAGCCTCTAACTTTACCGCCAAGGTGTAGGCTCTCTTGAAGTCGAGAGTCCTTTCTTCACAAAACAATTGCTGGCGGGTAGCTTCGCTCTTCAGGCCACATAGGAATTGGTCACGCAGGTTGTCGTCCAAAGTACCTTTAAAGTCGCATGTTGTTGCGAGGTGCTTTAATGTGGCGGCGAACTGCGCGATCGACTCGTGGTCGGTTTGTTTTGTTAAGCGAAACTTGTAACGCTCTGCCAGGTAGGACGGTTTCGGCTCGATATGAGAAGCGACTAAATCAATCAAATCTTGATATTTAATTTCCTTAGGTTTCTTTGGGCTACTCAGATCAACCATTAACTCGTATGTAGCCGTGCCGACGCTGGCTAACAATATAGGCACTTTTTTATCGTCCTTGATGTCGTTCGCTAGAAAATACTGCTCCACGATTTCACAATAAATCGACCACTTTCCACTGTTAACGTCAAATTCCTTTAGTTTGCCCACCGACATGACCGTACACTTGGATTACACAATGCACAAAAGGTTCGCGACTGCGCCAACTGGAATGTACTGGGAATTAAGAAAAAGACGTACTCTCGTGACACCGTTTAATAACAACTGAACACACGGTCGAGCGCGATGCATACCCTCTTTCGATATCATCAGTTTAGGTCTACCCACATATACCACAATGTTTATATATGAAACTACCATGAGACTCACACATAATTACAACACACCGGATAACTCACGTATAAAAGCCGAAGTATTGCTCTGACAATTGTTTCGGACTATTCCGTAGCCCTTCATCAAAGAGCGCTCGCCCCGGCGGCAGCGAAACGAATACACTAGTAGTGTTCGTTACTACTAGTAGTGTGTTCGTGTCGCTGCCGCCGGGGCGAGCGCTCTTTGATGAAGGGCTACGGAATAGTCCGAAACAATTGTCGGAGCAATTCTTCGGCTTTTATACGTGAGTTATCCGGTGTTGTAATTATATGTCTATATACTTTATAGGTAAGATTTATAAACATAAATTAAAAAAAAAATAATGAAATGTACCTACCCTGTCCCTTACACATAGCACATCACTAAGAAAAGGTGTGACCAAAGATTATGTTGTTTTTATTGGATTTAAATTTTACGACTAAACCGTGATGATGACGAGTGATGTTAATAATACATTGAACTAGCCTATATGCCTAAAATTATTTTTACAAATACTCCTTTCCTTAGTTCGTACAATCAAGCAAGTATAATCCATATTATAGCCTATACATAATTATAGGTAGGTAACTATAGTAAAACTAAAACTGGCCGGTATCTGGTAGGTAGGTATAGGTACCTTCATTGAAAATATGTCACGGTTTATAGTTTCGTCGCGTCTGTTAGTTTATCTGTCACAGGCATTTAACTATAAAACTTACAAGGGCTAATTACATGAATGAAATTTAGAACATTACGGTATGTCTGTTTGTCTGTGTGTTTGAGCGTATGTCAAGGGCTGGCACACTTGCAAGCTTGCTTGTTTACTTGCATGCTTTGATATTTGCTTGAGTATTTACTATGCGCTAGCTAGAATTTAGATGGATGATTGGTAGCTATATATACCCTAAAAGGTTGCCTTTTATTCAAAAAAATGTTGAGTAAATTACTATTCTATACGGAGGAAATCGCAAACATTTTAATACAAAACTAATATAAATATTAATTACCTATCTATGATCGTTCGCCTTGTATATTTAAAAACTTACCACAAAATAAATGAACAGTCAGCAGCAGAAGTAGATAAACTCAAATTGAATTCCACGGCATTTTATCATCAAGGTACTACCTATTAAGAGACTGTGTTGATCTGTTCTGTCTGAGATTTTCAACTGTTAATCTTTCTTCTGCTGACTAAACTTACATCTAAGTACACATTAGGGCCTGTTTCACCACACCTTACCTGTCAGTTATCTATGATGACATCTCTGTCTGTTTCGTAGTAATAAATAGAGACGGAATCATAGATAACTGACAGTTAAGGAGTGGTGAAACAGGCCCTTAACTTAGCCAATGATCATACTGCGAACGAAGAAGTTAGAAATATTCCAGAATGTTCCTTAATGGAAATAAAATGATTGGTGTAAAAACTCGATATTTTTTTCGAACTGGCCTTGTTAAGTGACAAACACAGTCCCAGGAAGTAACAGATCGTTGTTACCTTTACTTTAAAAATGTGGCTAAATGCATGTCGACAGATTGTTATCTCGCAAAGCCTGAATAAATTTAAATTCGTTGTTTTGTACTCCTGTTGTGAATCTTTTCACGAATCAAAAACAACCTTTTAGCCGGGGTTGAGGGGTCTTATAATATCAAATGTCCCCTAGGTGTTTGGATTTACTTTTAAGGCTAGTATTTCACAAACAAAACCCTGAAGCTAAAAATAGTTTTCGCATGCCGGCTATATTTCTGAAAGACCTAGGTTTCCAATAAGATCTAGCACTATTGGGTAGACTAGAAGAAAAGGAATCATTCCCGCTTTCTGTTCTGTATAGCCTAAAAAAACGTACATACCTACGTCTATGTCAAATTAAAAAATTCTGTTGTTAAGAGTCTGTGATCTGAGCGGCAGACAGAGAAACCGACAGACAGACTAACATTATAGTATAGTAGTGTAATTTAATGTAATTCATTGTCGGGTACTAATTTATTGCACAGTGTGACATGTGCTTTCAAAAATCGGGGCCCTGGTCATTTACTTAAGTTTTTCACCTATAACAAGCTAAGGGGGCAATGTTCGAAATAACATTAGTGAAAATTGTGAAAATACCATTCTAAAATGGTTGAAGTTTGTGTTTAAATTTGAAACAATAGTAAAGTAATTAGTTTACTTAGTTTAGAATGGTATTTAAAATTCGAGGTGGTTTTGTCGCAGATGCGACGCTTATTTGCATCCTCATTAACCAATATCCGTGTGGGTAAGAGATGTCCATATTATGCTCGCGAAAAAATATCAAACTGCACCGCGACTGATTATATAGGTACTCAAGTTCGAAAAAAAATTGTCCCCTTTAATCTAGGAGGAATATCTTGTCAATTTCCAGCACTGACATGTCAAGATAATTTTGACACGACTGAATATGAGTAAGTACTTACAATTCAAGTATTTATGAAACAAAATGCATTTTATTTTATACTATAAGTAAAGGGTTTCCAGTATGCTTAGTGTAAGTTTTCGGCGTTTTGGTTTGCGTTATATTGTCAAATACGATGAGATGAGAACTCTGTTTGTTGCCGTTTCGTTCCGCTAGCGGCGCTATCAATTATCCCATAGTAACTGAGATATTTACGTGAACGCCGTCAAAAACTTACACTAGAGGCTCAGCATATTACAAGTGTAGTGCAAAATAGATTTTCCATGACATTTCGTAAAATTTTATCCGGTTTTCAACTTTAGCGACGTGTTATTAAAGTCGTGTATACAATGCAGCTGTCAGATTGAATTGTTTTATAAATAAGAACCTTATTAAAATGTCGTTAATGTTGAAAATGGCATGATATTCAACGAAATGTCATGGAAAATCATTTCGCACTACATCTGTACTCTGTAGCACGACTAACTTAAGGGAGAGATAGGTGAGCGGGTCACAATATCAAACGTAAAAAAAAATCTTGATAAAAGTGTCACAATTTTCGATTCTTTTTTTTAAATCTACACCCGCACGTGTTTCAAGTTATGGTATTGGCAAATAATTTTAAACAACTAGGTAATTGTGTTATCAGATGCAAAAAAAGACATTAAAAGTAGTCCCTACCTACTTAAAACAAAAAAAAATTGCCTTTTTTACTTTTTTTTAACTTTGTTCAAGATTTGATCTTTCTTAGTGAAAAAAAAGTTCATGACTGCGGGGTAGTCCGTTTAACAGACATTTAACAATTATGAATAGTTAATGAACAAGAAAAAATACTGAAGAAAGCATTAAATAAAGTAAACAATCCTGCCAATGTTCGGGTGTTTGCCGCGCACAATCTGTACCAGGCTTTATGTTCAATTACAATCCATGAACCGATTTCGATAATTATTTTTTTATTTGAATCTATATCTTAGTTCTTCTTTCCTATATTTCTTTTGTCCCATATTTTATTATTAAAAGCAAAAAACATTAAATAGTTTTATTTTTATATTTTGATTTTTTTTTTTGCATTTTTTTTTTCAAGTAGGTAGTGGTCGATAATTTTCTCATTTTGCTTCATGATCCCATAAATATAAATACCTACCTAATACCTATAGGAAGGTACTTATTCAAAAATTCAATTAGGTAGGTACTTAGTCCATAAGATATCAGTTCTCGCTATTATAAATTCGCTTATTGCACTAGTATAGGTGAGAGTAATAATTATTATGGGTAATCTTATACAACTTCTCAATTTTAATAATTGTATCAAATGTTGGCAGTAGTATATAAATCTTACAAAGATTCCTATTTATGATGCACATAGAATACAAGAGGTAGGTATACCCATTGTGAAGGCTTCTACGTCCCTTTAAACTTACATCATTTTGTAGTCGTTTATTATTAATATTTTAATTCATAATGTGCGCGTTTTTTGTTACTAAACTTTTTTATACGTAATAGGTACCTACTTAGGTACTATTTAGTTATTATAAAAAGAGTTGTACCTACTTATATTACAAGTTTCAGAATTCAATAACAATAGATACTAACAACATAAGATTTTCTAAAATTATGCCTCAATCTTACTAGAGATAATATAATACATCGTTGAGGAACTAACATTCACATTGTATATAGTAACTAGTGTATGATTAGTGTAAGAAATAATAAGTCTCACAATCGCGATATAGCGCTGACAATATAGTAATTAATATGAAGCAAAACTGACTTTTCAAAAGTTAAACAGCGCGCGGTTCGCCAAAGCCAATTATTTACGTTTAAAAGTGCTTAAAATCGAAAAAAATACGAACCTCGGTCTTTTGTTCCATTGTGTTCAAGCTCAACGTTTTAGGGTAATAATTTTTTTAACACAGCTTTACAAGAAATGTATATTGTCGGTTATTAAGAAAGTTACGCGTTGCATTCTCTGCGGGTATGCGGGTACATGCGCGGGCGCCGACGAGCGCGCGAACGGTGCACGCGCTGTTGTGCTACTGGCGAGTGGCGGTAGTGGCGGTGCACAGAGCGCGCGCCACGTCCGGACCCAAACACTTAAATACTATTCACTATATATCTGAATTTGTTCAAAGTCTAATCTTCGGCAGCCATCAAGTATTACCGCACAGACGTCATTTAACAATTGAATCCACTTTGTCTGACAATTCTGACAATGTTTCACAAATCCAGGACTTATAGAACAATTCGATGGTTTATTCTCTTAAACTAACCTTGTTAAATGCGAAAGTTTGCGCGTTTCACAACTGCGTTGACATAACTGCACGGATTTCGATGAAATAATGGTTCTACGAAGCTATTAATGTGCTCTATTCAGTTACACTTACAAGTAAAAGAAACTATCAATTATTGTACTTTGCGGTACAGCAAATATCAAATGCATAATAAATTCATCTAGGCAACAGAGCTGCTAAAACTTACACGTATAAACGACAGTTGTACTATCAAGCGTGGTTAGTGCGGTTAGCGATATTTTTGAACGGCTTGACTTGATGACTATGACACTATTCCTCTTCCCATGATCTAGAGTACAGAGGAAAAACGAAGAGAGCCGATTTTCCACATTAAGATCTCTTGTGTGTGGTTTTTTTTACATTCACCAATAAATTCACCAATAAATTTATGGCTTTTATTTTATGAATGCAATAAAAATTTAAGAGGACATAGGAGCGGACGGTCAGGGAGGTCAAATTATCACAACTCACATTTTTGGTTTTGCCACAGTAGGGTAAAATAAAAAGATAATTATACCGCTATATCCTACTATGTTTTGACATATTGAAATCACTTTCGCTTTTAGTGCTGTAGGTTTAAAGAATTGTAGGTACCGATAAAGTGTGAGTAGGTACACTAAAAGAACTTCGAAATGCGGTCAGTCAGAGTGAGGCGCTTGGTGGTGACGTAAGCAGACCGAGATTGTCCATAATTCCATAATGAAGTCAACTTCGACACGCTGGTATATACCTAATACTTATAGTGGAATCCCATGTAGCTTTATACGTTTGAATATCCCTGGCCTGGCCTTTAGCAGAGGCAAATTTTCCGGTTACTTTTTTTGCATTTTGCTCGTGCCCGCAAAGTTTTAGTGAAACGTCACCCTTAACGCGCCATTACGGTTAGGCCTCGTGTAAGGTCGATAAAATGAGTGGTGTCTCACTTTTCATTCATCTTCCGATCAAATGAATACGACGCTAAAGGCGAACTTTTCAAGTTGATAGCCACAATTATTATCAATAGGTAGGGTTTTAACCTTATGGTGACAAGACCACATTTTGGCTATGGTACAGACCTACCCAAATAGTTACCTATGTAAGTTATGTTATATTTTGTCTCGTACAGTAGGTATGACAGTACGGTTACCTTGTCAGCATTCTACCTACTATACTAAACTAAACGTGCCTATGGGCACAATATTTTTCCATTGTGACACGAAAGTTATCCATCCATACAAGTGTATGACTAATTTTCGTGTCACAATGGAAAAAGTTAGCGGTAATTTTGACTAAGTACCTACTAAAGCAACTTTAACGATGTGCAACTTTTTGGTCCTCACCCTATGTGTGAATTGTTGTTTCACCTCCTGTTACAGATATGTCACATTCCATGCTCCTATTTCACCAATTCGACAATTGTCGGTGAGAAGTGACAATTCGAATTGCGATGCGTGGTTACGTAATACGAAGGCAATCGGCGTAGATTCTTGTCGAGATTGTAATGTAAACAGTAGGCTTATTGTCTAACTCGCTCGCAATCGCCATCGTATTCATTTTGACAGTTCTTGTATGAATGTGACAGCTAGCTGATTCCGATGCCAATTGTCAGCCCATACATGAACTGTCAAAATGAACACGATGGCGATTGCGAGCGAGTTAGACAATAAGCCTACAGGATTGTCACTTGTCGCCGACTATATTGTGGAGATGGTGATTTCAATAGGGGCCTGCGGGAGTTCCCAAAACTGTATAGGTATCAATGAACTCACAACAGGTAACCGTTTTGTAAATTATTTTGATAATGGGAAGATTAGCGAAAGGAATGAGGGACTTACGATTAAAAATTTGCCTGACTGCGTTACCAGGGTAAATTTAGTACCTACCTACTTGCCTACCTAATATGTACCTAAATTGAAAAAGTTCCCAACAAATATGAAAAATATTCCGAATACTGACTTTGAATCATCTTTAATGTATACTATAATCTAACACTAGTAATCTAATATCCTTTTTCACACCACTTGCTCGACAATGGCTAATTATATAGCATGTAAACCTTACTCAAAGTAACTCATTATAGCCCTTGGCTCTAGCCGGGTAATAATATTGTACTGAATTTCATTATAACCCGCCGGTTAGTAATATGAATCTCACTTGTCTTAGTTCTTATTGTTATACACTTAAAGTCTAATTTCGTAAAAATCGTACGGCTCGGAAAATCAAGATGGCCATGCCACCCGACCCGCCGCAGCGCCACCACCACCGAAACAAATTTCAAATAAAACAAAAGCCGCGAGCCTTTGCTGACGCTGTAATTACAGTTAGGTACGCATTAGAACTGCTAAGATTCCAAATAAAAATATTACTTATCATTACACTACTGGACCAATGTCTCAAATATAATTTTTTACTTTTAATTCTGTTTTACTGTTGTTTCAATTAAATTCTTTTTCTAGTTGCCTTGGTTTTTATTGTCTCGCAAAAGGTGAGAAAAGTAGAGTATACTCCTCGGGGATAAAACTGTTTATGTCTTGGGTGCGCTTAAATTCTTCGCTCCTCTCAGGACTCATCGTAATTCCCTCGCTACGCTCAGGAATTAACTCATAACACCCTCGCTTCGCTCGGGAGTTAAATTTAGAGTCCTTCGCTGCGCTCAGGATTCAATATCGCGCCCGCGACATAATACAGTGCTTTATCCCCTCGGTGTACAATCTACTATTAATATACTACTAAATTATTATACAAGCTATTAAGATTAAGCGACTCTAATCAGAGCGCAAGCGAGAGGAAACGTAAAAATTTAGATTGCTCAAATCTAGATCCACTTGCCAGCTTCTACGTTATAAAATCCAGTGCCACCAACTGAGCGAATCTTAATCTGGTTTGTACTAACGATAAGACCATCTTTAAAATATAATAAAAATTATATCACCTCTTTTTGTTTCCCCAGTAGATTCCTCGCTTCCAGCGTTGCATCATCTTGCGTCTGCATCGCGATTATTATAATTATTTTATGACGAATACCGACGGTCGGACACAGAAGCACAGAAGACAAGGAAGGCAGTTGATAATCGAGATAAAACACAATCACTGTGATAATAAGTAGTTCAAATAACGATGTCGGGCACAGTTTTTATTATTACATTACTTAGGCGCGTGTATACGTATAATGCCATGCCAAATGAAGAGTCTGAAACAAGTCAACTTATTTCTTTTTTAGCTTAGTCATGCATTTATGGTTGCAAAAAATTGATCAATTGAATGCGTCACATACTTGTTAACTGCGCTACTGCGATTAGCGTGGCAGCGTGACGTGACAGTTAAGGCCTAGCTGAGGTACCTAGGTCAGCTATGTTCGTACCTGTTTGTTTCTCTGTTTATATTACATATTATGTTTGTTTATTGTCTAGGTTAACTGGAAGAGATAAGGGGTAAGGGATAAGTTCGCCTTTGTAAATCTATTTGTCTCATTACTTGTAAAATTAATGTGTTTTATGTACAATAAAGAGTTATACATACATAAATACCTACCTTGCTTATATACTTCCATACTGGTCTAGGAGCAAAGAAATAATATGTTATTTCTTACATTACATTCTATGGAATGTACCAGTTGCTTCTCTGCCCGCTCTGATGGTAAAAGCCCATCGAGGGAATGGGTGAAAATCTTAGGAATCATGTTATAGGCGATGCGGCTAGCAACCCATCACTATTATGATTCCCCTTTCCAGTCTTGTTACCATAGGCTCTGTCTATCCCGTAAGGGATATATAGACGAGATATGTGTGATATGTTATTTTTCGGTGTGCGCTACCTACTTATATGTTTGAAGTCGGTGCCTCAGCCCACGCGAATATTACTTTTCCCGGTGAAAGAACTTTAGTTACTTACGGAGGAATTCTCTTTGTAGGTACTTGGGTACTTCCTTCATCAGCTTCACACACATATGATTATGGTGGTTATGTGGAAAATGTATATATGTATTTTACGATTATGACGTGTTTAGCAAGCATATTACAGTAAACGAATCGCAATTCCTGAGTTACTTATTGAATCCGATGACCATATGTGGTCTTCATAATCAGTTACAACTTACAACTCATTAAACAACCGAATCTAGAACCTCCTCCATTTTCGAAGTCTGTTAAAAAGGCTACCTTATCCCATTACTGTAAGGATTATTTTGGAGTATCATTGTTTTTGTTATAAAAAAAGCTTTTCTCGAATATTCTCGGCATCAGCTCTGCTTTCATTTGCATTCCTTGTTTCATTGGCAGAGAGTTCATTTTATATATGTAATACGCAGAAATTGCTTATCGCTATCCCGCAGGAGCTACGCTATTTTCCGGGATAAAAACTATCCTATATTATATGTCCTTCCCCAGGACTGGATCTTTCTCTATATCAAATTTCAACTAAATCGGTTCCGCGGTGTAGAATTAGCAATTGGTATGTTTATGGCTATCCCGCGGGAACTATACAATTATCCGGGATAAAAAGTAGCCTATGTTTCAATCTAGGGTACCAGCTATCTTCGTTCCGAATTTTATCCAAATCCGTCCAGTAGTTTTAGCGTGAAGAAGGAACAAACATACACACTCACTCACATCGTCACATCCTCACATCGTCACACGAACTTTCGCATTTATAATATTAGTAGGATACCTATGCAGTGATATAATATTAATAGGGATTAAAGACATGTCTTGAAGTAGCCAAACAAATTTTAAATTATTAAAAAAAACTGAACTATTAAACTCAAATATGTATAAATATGTATTTTTGTACCTACCATTTGTGTAATTTAGTTTTGTGAGGACTGAGGATAAACGCCTGCTATGTTTAATTCAAAGGAAATTCTGCTACCGTAATTTCAGGGTATGTTTTTCTTCTCTTCTGTGAAATGGATTTTGTTGCAGAGTTTTTGTTTTTTAATTATTTTGATTTTTTATAATTACAACTAGTTAGCACCTCGCTCGCCATTCGCGCGCGCGTAATCATGAGTAGGTAGGTATGGTTGCCATTTACATCGTTATGGATCTTATATGGTCACTCAAGTCTTGAAATATATATTTCCAGAACGTACATTATTAAAGCGCATACAGTTCACCACTTATTTTTTTGAATTTTTATTTGCCCAGTGGCAATCGCGTTATCAAGATGAATCTAATGACGTATTATTGATCGAAATCGGTTAAGCCTGAGCAGTCACGAGCGGACGTAATAGGAACAGACGTACCTACATACACATAATCTAGGTTCGCAATTCAATACTTTAGCTTTTTTTATACATCTATATAATTATGTATCTAATATATACTACATTCATCAATCATCATAAATATAAACCGTTATAAAGCAACAAAAGTCACATAATATACCTTTAATCAAATATAGTATATTCCTTAATAAAAATTCTCGTATCTAATACTGTTGTAGCTCCTTCTTACTTTGTGGTTGCAATTTGTCCAAATCCGTTAAGTCAACGACAAGATATTCGGCTAAATGTCTATATGACTGTAAAAAGAAAAGATAGACATTTGTAGACATTTTGTGGCAGGATATCAGTCTCATTGAAGCACCTAACACGTTTCCGAGGCTCTTGGTCCACACAACGCAGAGTAATTGCATGAGAGGTCGCTTATTGTCAGGCTTGACGAGACCCTCCGGCCTGTTTTGCATAGTAGGTATATTCGAGGGCGGCCGGGTAGAAAATTTAGGAGCAATAATAGCAGCAGGCTTTCCGCGGAGCAGCAGGCACCAGCTTCGTGGGGTAGGTCTGAGTGTAAACAGTCTTCTTCGTGAATGGATTCTGCGGCTCCGTTATCGCCTTGTGTTTCACTTCCATATTGATTCTCGCGAACTTGTCACCTTTCTCTTCTTCTTTCCTTATGAGAATGAAATAAGGCCGAAAATCGTTCGAATACATTATAATTTTTCAGTTTTTTTATTTATTTTTTACGCATAAAATACCCACTGATTTTTATTGACAGAAGTGAAATTATTTTTCACGCTGCTCTTTGATTCATGCTACCTAGTAAATTTTCTGTAGAGGTCACTGGAAAGAGTTTCAATTCTTACCAAGAAAATAAATAAATTCGAAGATTTCGAATTATTAATAGGTATTAATCACAGGCTTGGGCTTTCCTTCAAAATCAAAAGCAAATGAAATTATTAGAAAGGATTAATTATTATTACTTAATATACCTATATATAAATAAATAAATATGAACAGTTTACGGCACAGAAGATTGTTTCTATCGTTAATTTTTAAAGAAGGAATTTTTATTAAACTAGGATTTTTATTTGTTTCGTTGACTATTTTAATTGATTTCAATTAATTTAAAGTATTGTGTGGGTAGTAATAGGGTCCCCGTATACTGACAGAAAAACTAAAAATAAATGTAGGTATGGTATTTATTGTATAATAGATCCTCGACGGTACCCATTAGTTACCATTAGTACCCATTCTTGACCGTCTTAAGCGTCGAGACGGTTATTTTTGAGCATTGTAGATGAATATTATTCTATGTTTTCATAAAATATAACTTCTTATGATAACGTTCGCTGCTTTATTGAAGAGCGTTAACCTCTACTGCATTTTGATACTTTTGATTTTGGACACCCTCCTCGAGCTTGCACAGTCGTGTGAAAAATTTTCTTCATTTCATCCAACAGACTTTTATAATTTTCCTTTTTCTTTAGCACCTTTGATTCCTTAACTTGGTCTAGGATCTTTTGTATTTCAATGGCCAACGTGGTGGAGCGAGCACCACCGCCGTTTTGTAGTTTTGTTTTATACATTTTTGGATAATTCGCCTGTTTTATAAGAACCACATGAGTAAGTAGGTAGTCGACAAGTCAAATGAATGGAAAGGAGTACCTTGCAACCGAGGTTGCTAATACTAAACTATAGGCGTACTTAGTCGTAATAGTGTGCTAGTACGGAGAGTTGGATTTCCGCATACGGTACATGTATTTTCCGTTTGGCAGAGGTACTTTAATGAGTTTTGCTTCGCTTCCTTTATTGTTCTGGTTTTGAGCTCCACAATTGGAACACTGCAAGGAGATTTATTGCGGACAGTTGTAAAGGTACAAATATTGGGACATTCTTTACATTCAATTAATACATTTATATCATTCACTTATTTAAGAATCGGTATTGAAATCCGTCGTGCAAGATCTTAGTTTCAATAATATTTTGAGTAATTATGTATTTATGTTTTTATTTTCAATAAGTTTGTTTGACAAATATCAGAATAGGTAGGATCTGTTTTAATTTATAAAGCCGGATAAAACGTAACAATACAGTACGTAACGTAACAGTACTAATACTTACGGCATTAACAAAGTACATCACCAAAATGAATGCAACAGCAATCAATTGCATTTGTTTTAAAAAGTTCATTTTGCTTTGTGTTATAACTTCTGTGCCTCTCTTGGCGAGAATAAGTTAAGTTGGTTCCTATAACTTACAGCGAAGATTGAAACATAACAATCCAATTTTTATTACTTCTTTATTACACTTTTATCATTATTATTGCGAAAGGCAATATGCGAAATTTATATTTATTTATGTTTACGTTAAGTACGATTTTATATGTTGTTGCGCAAGTTGTAGGTACCTACTTACAATCATTTTTGTTAGTTAAGTACAAATTGGGAGGTAAAAAATATAAATCACAAAATAGAATAGAATAAAATGAAAACGGCTGGGTTATAATGCATTGACCACAATTGAAGAATTGATTCAGTACCTACAGCCAGCGCCAAGAGCAGCATAACCTATACTTCCTTTGTCACTTTGAAACATTTATCAACGTAGGGCAACGTAGGGTAGGTATGTACCAGTGGCGTGGCGTCGATAGAACTCGATTCCCACCGGCTTGCCTATTTTAAGGCAGTTGGGCAATTTATTGTGCAGAATTAGACGAAAAGGCCAGTTAAGTTCCCTTCGGCTTGCCTTCTGATATACTTGACGCCACGCCACTGGTAGGTACCTACCCTACTTGGCAGTAAAGCGACAAGGTACTAAAGTGTACAACTAATTTTGATGCTACTCGATTGCAAACTTTATACCAACAGCTATACAGTTGTGATTGCATATTTACAATATTTTTTTTGGCAATTATAGGAAAATAAATGATTTTGAAAATTCTTAATCATATTTCAGAAAATAACAAAGAGGCTGAAACTTAAGAGGAAAATAATACTTGTATTTTTAAATTTTTATTTGCAATAAAGAGTTTACATACATTCCTACATACATACTTGTCATGATTGAGGGCTCGTATAGCAAAAAATACAGTAAACATTTGGTGAAAGGGCGGCTTTTTCATGAAGTTAGGTAAACACGGTTAAGCTCTTTCTACACAACCGTCAAGTCACCAATGTTACTTTTTTATCTAGCCTGAATGAAATACAATAATCTATCTTTCTTAAATATATTGGAAACAAATTCGTCCTAGAATATGCCGGTCACAGAAGAACCAATTTGATAGTTGGAATTTTGAATATTGGGATGAATGTCCAGTCAAGAGCACCAATATGGATACAAAGTTGCAAAAATATGTATACCTATACGTCAAAACTATAACCACAGAGAGTAATGTAATGTTGTAGGTTTGCTATTTCGAAACATCAGTATTTATTGCACCTCTATATAGGTGGAAACACATTGTTAACACGCGACGCGACCCGATGCAACGCGACGCGTGTTGAGTCGAATCAAATTGTATTATTTTCTATGACCAGAACCACACTATGAACATCCGACGCGACGCCATGCGCATACATTCGTTGCATCGGGTCGCGTCGCGTGTTAATAATGTGTTTCCACCTTAACTGTCATCCGTATTTAGCTCCAGTGATTACTGTTCTACGAGTTTTTCCGTCTATCAGTCAGTTAAAGTAGCTATAGGTAATACAGATAACGTTATTATTATGGTTACATGTAGTTTGAGGGCAAAAAAAGTATTTTTCCGCTAATCCAGTCGTTTATTCAGTTAAATATCGCACTATACAAAATTAATAACCATTTGAATTGCGACATATTTGGCGATGTTCCATTCGAAAATGTATAGTTATAGTTCGAGTTGCTACAAAATTACACAGTATTAACACCGGCGCGATTATCGGCGCGACTATCCCCCCCCAAATCAAACGTTCTACGACACACCCGGGATGATGTAGGGGATGCAAGTCGTGTACTGGTTATATCTGTTGAGGGTGTTATTGGGCTTCACGGCGCAGGTGGAGAAACACTCGTGGCGAGTTTGGAAGTTGTTCTGGTTGCCGCCGCAGCCGGAATACAGCCGCCGTTTGCACGTCCTGAAAAAGGGCGTATTGATATTTGAAAAACGTGATGGAATTATGTTTTTCAATACCGCAAAACTTAACAACGAGCGACACCTTTCTGTATGAAAAGTACAATACAAAACAAATACTCTTTATTGAACACCACAAATCTGCACAAAAAAGTACTTGGCAATCCCTAAGTTATGATTTTTGTAGCAATTATGATTTCCCTACGTACGCGTTATGTGGTAAAAGAAATATTGAATAATCATAAACCCATATTGAAGTTACTGCGAGGAGTTCTAAAGGGAGTGCTATAGGAGTTCCTCGCAACCTTAAAGGTCATTAAACACTGTCATGACAAGAGACATGATAGTATGTCAAATGACTTAGATAGTCGTATTTACTTAACATAACTTACACACATTATTCTACTTATTATCTCTGATGATTAAAGTAAAAGGTGTTCGATGTAAATAATAATAATAATAACAATAATAATGTCATTTATTTCAGATAATAATCCATAATGTCAAATATGTATAAAAAATAAAGTTAAAAAGAGCAAAATATAAAATAATCAAATTAATACAAATGAAATATCACTACATAGTCAAAAATAAAACAAAGATAAAATCAAAATCAAATTACATTAAAAATCACTCATTCAGAAATTAAAAAATTAAAAAACATTACTAAAAATTTCAATCTCACCATTTAGGACCAGTGCAGCTAGGGGAGGTAAATAAATGCAAATTTTGGTCATGATCATGCACGCAACCTGGCAGTAAAGAGTAGATATTACTTAAATAAGGGCACCAATTACGTCTTACGTCCCTATCAGACTTTTGACGTAGAGTATTTGTTAAGTACTTACTTAATACTTAGTTTAATTTAAGTTGTAGATAAAGTAATGTAGTTTCATAAGTAACCCTTTTCTAATTTTTCTTTTGGTTCTGTACTTTAATTCCTTAAACTATACACAGCATCATCACCATCTCCAGCCTATGTACGTCCCCCTGCTGGGCACAAGCCTCCTCTCAGAATGGAAGGGTTTGGGCCATAGATCCCACGCGGCCCCAGTGCGGATTGGGAATTTCACACACACCATTGAATTGCTTCGCAGACGTGTGCAGGTTTCCTTACGATGCTTTCCTTCACCGAAAAGCTCATAAATGGTGAATTTCAAATGTAATATCGCACATAAATTCCGAAAAACTCAGAAGCGCGAGCCCGGGCTCGAACCTACGGCCCTCTGCTTGAGAGGCCAAAGGTCAAACCACTAGGCTACGTAATAGCTAAGTAATAGGTGTAATGGCGCTGTTAATAGTCAAGCTTATACTCACTTCCCTAGGCTGTCCCATGTCCATCGATTATAATAGCCAAAGCATGTTCCGTAATCAAACGCCACAGAGCAGAAATACGGTATTTCAGCTGGAAAATAAAAGATTTACATACTTCATTCTGATTCACTTACAACAGAGGCCCGTTTCTTGAAGCTACAAGTCCAATTAACCAATCAATGGTTGGGTCCTCGTAAATAAGTTTTCACTACGTTAAAAAAAAGGTTTACGGCGTGCAAGAATCTATCTCACCCTCAGTTAGGTACGAGTATTATATCGTTTTTAAAACTTACACTCTGCATTAGAGGCGTTCAAATAGCATTTACTGTAGCATTCTTGTCTTGTCTCAAATCTGTTCCCGTTGCCCTGACAACCACCCCAAAAGAATCTGAAGCACCCCCTCTGCTTAACATCGTAATAGTACTGGATGATGTCGGCGCGGCAGGGTCCTGTGTCTGGTCGAAGAAAGCAACTCTTTTTTCTAGCTGAGGATAATAAAAAAACACTAGGTAGCTACTTAAGTACAACACGGCGTAACATGAATAGGGGAAAGTGGTCACCATTCGTACACATACCTTATCTTTGAAAAATGGCTATAACCCTTTAACATTTTGACATAATAGTTTCGGACTTTTTTGTAACAAACTACAATATATTTAATTTCTACACGACACTGAACGACACTGAAAATTAGAACACATAGAAAAATCCGAAAAGTAAAGCTGTGGCCGGGAATCGAAGCCGGGTCCTCGTCATTCCGTAACGCGTGCTATACCCCTACACCACCCATAGCAGGTGAGTAAGCCTTCGAATTTTTCTATCAGCGGCCTTAGCACGGTAAAATGTACACAAATATATGTCTGTGGATAAAATATTTTGTCACGACATTTTTTATCGCGGGCACTAACATGCTATCGACAAAACATAAAATTAACCCTAGGTTTAAATTTTATCACACGACATAAAGCAGTGTTGCCAACGATTTAAATTAAAACATGCATTTCGTTCATTGTATTCGTTCAAACGCTCAGTTTAATTGAGTCTTATTTTAACATTCTACCTATTAAAGATATCAACGAATCTTAGCGGCTGACTCGTAAATAGTGTTTATAACTCTATATGCGTCGGAAATCACTGAGCCCACCGCAGCACGTTTGGGCACAAATAGAGGTTACGATTCTCGCCTTTTGTATGATTAATATCGACATAACTGCCTCTTTTTAAAATTTATAATATCATTGGCCATAGTATTAAATTTGTCGCAGTCCTCAAGCCACCTACCTACATAAATTTATCCCAACTAACTGTCAAAAGGGTATTAATCATATCTACATTTGGATTACCGTGCTAGAGCAATAGACAAATTGTCTACTCAGCTCAGTCGTCAAATGTGGATAAAATACCGCGACATAATTTAGCGTGCTAGTCACCGCGACAAAATATCGTTTGTCGCTCATTTGTAGACAAAATGGGGTGGATAAACGTTACCGTGCTAACCAGGCTGTTACAATATATTTGTTCTGTCTACAATATATTTGTTTTGTCTACAATATATTTGTTACACTTTACATTTAGGTACATAAACTAGCTAAATTTGACAATTAAATAAAAAATAAAAAAATGAATCTAAAAAGTGTAGGAATGGTGACCACTTTCCCATAATGTATTCCAAAAAAAAACGTTTGTTACTTTTGTCTGTACATATTTGGTTTAAGGTGCAAGTTACTTATAGACAAATCACTTGTCATCAGTATCCCTTTCAATCTGTATCATAAAATACAGCATGTTTTTTTTGACATACATATATTTAACAGGTATTATTCAATATATTTATCCAATTAGTAAGCGAATTTGTCGCCAAGCGCCATCTGTTTGAATGATGTGTCTCTACGACACAATTACAAACTACAATTTACGTTTTACATAGCTCAGTTCTTAATAGGTTTGTTTTCTGTGTCATCATGCGATCAGTCAAAAAGCTATGAGTAGAAGAACACAATGTGTTTGTAGCCTATTTAACCCTTATTTGCTTCATGTTATTTCTACCAAGAACCCACCTACAACAAAAATATAATAAAGCCAAATCATTAAATGTGGCCCAACATTATGACAGTAAATCAATGCTTGCAATGCAGTAAAGCAATTTTTCCTGCAATGCGAGTGCAATGACAATGACATTTTGTTATCTAACCCTTGGGAAACTCCCAGTCATACTGATATGTTACATGAAAGTCAAATACATTCGCATGTTTGTAATGCGCTAGAGCTATGGAATACATTTAGGGCAAGTCAGATATTAGAGTAAACACAACTGATTTTCAACCTTAAAGCAACTGAGACTCAAGAATTATAAGTGGTCACTAAATCGCCTCTACCTTACGAGAACAGTCCAGAATTCATCTACAATACACCAATGTTAAGTAATTTATTTATACATGTACCTCGTAAGGTTCGTTCCACATCCAGACAAATTTTTCTTGTGTAAGGATTCCTTTCTGATTGAACAAATGCTAGCCTATGCTTATGCCCCGCAGAAGTCAAATTGATTATTATTATTGCTGTTAATAATAAACACAGTTGGCATCTCGATAAATTATTATAAAGTTGGTACAACATGATTCTAGATCAAGTATAACACTATAGCTCTCAATAAACAATTTAAAATAGTTACATTCGTAAAGTCATAAAAGTGAATTGAGTTAACAGTTACCTACATTTATTTGTAGTGTTTACTAGTACAGTCAGAAATACCTATTTAAGATATTTCATAATATAATGGTAGAGATGGTAGTTGCGACAGATATGTATAATTAAACCACAATGAGAACGGGATTGAAAAATTCGTCAATCCATATATATTTTTACGTAAGTATGTGAAATAGCAGATTTTCAATCCCTTTCTTATCCTAGTTTAGTAATACTAAAGAATACTACATAGCTACTCGAGAGACAACAAGTTAAAAATATACCCAAATGGCCATAGCATTTTTAACAAGTAAACTGTGTAGGACGTAATACTTTGAAAATATAAAAGAAAATGAACAACAGGTTTGTTTTTTCCTAACATATTTAATAATAGTGTGAGCTCCACAATATTCGGCTGTCTATTTAAAACAGGAATCATTATTTTTTGTTTGTGACAATAAAAAATAACTCTGGAGTAAGTATAATCAAGATAAGGCCTGATTGAATTAGATTCAATTATTATGATGCACATATTATCAGTCGACGTTTCCTAAGCAGTCCAGTGGGTATTGTATTAAATAATTTAGTTTCGTTATGCCTTGTATTAGTGATTGTAAATCTTATTATTCATATTTTCATAAACACGTCTACCTGATAATTTTCCTGCGGCGCATTGTTCTTGGCAATTGGCATCTTTCCGAAAGCGCTAGTAGAATCAAAAAGTACAATTATTGAAAAGTCCTTTACAGCTTAAACTGTACAAACACAAACTTACACAATTTTTGTTTACTTTGGTTTTCCAATTCCAACTCAATCAAACAACAAACGTCAAAATCGTCAAATCAAAACCAAACCAAACGTCAAACCGTACGTCAATGGTCAACGTCTAGTCAGGGGTACGTTCATGAAGCTCACTAACGCGCATACAACGCAAACACTGCGTTATAAGACCGCGATAGGGATGCGAGTCGGGTTACCTTCGCGTGTGGTCAAGAGCTGCGGTTCGTTTTTGGATCCGTCCGAGGGGAAGAGCAGTGCTTGGTCCGGTGCACCCTGGGCTTCGGTTAATGATTTCCTGGCGGTCTTCGTGGGATATCATTGTCCGTTGGCTAAGAGCCCGACAGGGGGGGAGGGGGTCGTTTGACCGTGTTCTACCGTACAACGTTGCCGACATTTTTATGTCACAAGATTTTTGAATACTGTATTTTTTCCTTTGACATTGGCGAAATCATCGCATCGATCGATGGGGCCATATTATTAAAAGAAGAAGAAGAAGACCGCGATATCAAATTCCTCTTTGAACAGTCGGTTGTGTTGCGTTTGTGTTCTATATTATCTTAGTACATTATTTTACCCGTATCCTCCGAGCCCGTATCTTACTTTACTTGAAACAACAGATTTGTGCGCCAGTGATACAAGGCATTGACGCAGGTACACGTCGGTAATTACAGCACTACCGCCGAGGGCGGACAGTTTAGATTGCGTTGCGAGAACAGTAAACATACCCCAAGCCAAGAGATACCTGTCTACTGTCAAGTAAGAAAAATAGGTGGGGTGCGTTCAGTTCGGACGCCCGACGACGCCCGACGACGCACTGGCCCGTTCAGTAACTCGGTGCGATCGTCGGGCGATCACACCAAGTCGTTCAGTAACATCGTCGGGCGTCGTCGGGCGATCGCACCGGTCACCCCGTAAAATAGATGGGTAAAAAACGCCCAGACGTCACTTTGACAGTTGTCTTAAGTATTACACTTTACATGCACTTTACTTTTTTACTTACTTTATAATAAACTTATTATTACGAAAACGATATCGCATGCCATTGACATTTAAATTTAATGTGAATTTAAATGAAATTTGAAATTTAAATTTCGATTCTGAATTCTTCACTAAGTTTTGATTTGAATATTGGAATTGACACTTTTGACAGAAGAACGCCCCAACTCGTTCAGTCGGTGTGATAATGATCGGACGATTTTCATCCGACGATAATCACACTGACACTTTAGTTACTGAACGTAGCCCTGGATATTATCTTCTTTTTCAGTCGCACAAGAATAGGATAAAAAAATGTTTTCACTTCTCAAGCTCTAAAAGTACCTAAGTCGCTACGTCACTAAAGTCTTTACGACGAAGGAGTCAAGTACTTACCTTTCGAAAAAATTCATTCCTATGTCCTATGTCCTGGCCTTATACTCCGAAATCCGATTTTCGAAGTTCGTTTCGTGCCGTTCCGCTCTCACTAATAGTTATTAATTTGAGAGTGAGAGGGACGGTGTGATACGAACTTCGAAAAACGGATTTCGGAGTAGCCCCCCTGATCCAGCCTAGAACCTTGTTATAGTAAGCGTCACACTGATTTTCCTTGTCAATTCACTGTAATGTCACTATGACATTTACTGTTAAAGAGTTTCACAGTGGGTCAGGGATCAGTTTGTTCGGTATTGTAAGTTGACTTCATTAATTAATAAAAAGCTTCGAAATTTTTAATAGGTAGGTAGTTATTAGGTAGTTGTGCCTACCTATTAAAAGTCCAACAATAGACCCCCCTTATTCATAAACGCTCTGTAGGCTTCTGCTAGTGCTAACTTAGCAATCGTTTCTCCTTATCTGTCACTTTGACATTTACCTTTCACAGATAAGGACAAACGATTGCTAAGTCAGCAGAAGCCTATAGAGACTTTATTTATAAGGGGTATATCTTTAAATGTAAATTTTGTCATAGTAAGTAGTATTCCTTTGTCTTCTGCAGATTGAATAAAGAGATTTTTTATTATGTACTATATAGTATTTAGCTAAGTATATACTTAACTGAAAAATTTAATACTACGAAAAATAGTTAACGTAACTACCTACATGATACATACAAAGAAACTTCGCATTGGACTTCGATTTTTAAAATCGGTAGATTAAATTGCTAGTGTCCACATGGAGTAAGATAGATATAGGTAGCTCAAAAAAGATCAACACACGACTTCCCCTGTTCTGATGAGTTAGAACTAGTGACTATTAACGCTACCAAATAACCATCACTTTGACAAAGTTCCATATACTTAACAATGAACCTGTACTCTATTGAACCTAGTACTTGTAGAGTTAAGTACCTGAACTTTAAATTTTGTCTGGGTAGGTAGATAGAGGTTTTTGCAGCTGACAATATCGCTACCATCGAAACAACACTTCCATAAACTCCCACCAGCGAACGAATACCTACTCCCACACCCACATAAAACACCAGAAATTAAACGAGGGCGCTACTATCTACGTAACTTGCACATTTTTGTCGTAAAATGCTTAATAGTGGCAACAATTTTGAATTCAAGCATTTAGTTTGTCTTTCATCAGTTTTCTGTTTTTTATGTGCATTTTATGTGGGAGTTAGCAGCTAATTATTAGTATTAAAAGGGTGACAAAAAATTGATCGACCATGGAGGGAAACTGCCTTAAATCCTTAAGTTACCTAATTTTACCGAAAGGAAAGATTCTTTTATTTTTAAAACTTTTTAAAAATTTTAGCGGCCGCTGTAGAATCGGGTCCATTATTATTACTTAATAATGGACCCGATTCTACAGCGGCCGCTAAAATTCCTAATTTTATTTAGGCGTCGCTAAATCCCCTAAATCCCTTTGCTACTCCATGAGCGGCTGTCATATCAAATGATAACGCCAATTTTAAAATTAGAAAATTTAGTTTTAGACTATTTAGGCGATGCATGGGCACGTAGAATAGCGTTCACTGCATTCATACATTTTCTAAAATTCGCTTGTCTCATCTGGGAATCGAACCAGGTAAAAGTAAAAAAAAAACACTTGCTACGACGACTCCCACGACTACTCCCAAAATAAGTTAAAGTAATCATTATCATTACACAATGGCGGTTTTTTTTCAATGAATGATTAGCACCGGTTACAGTATTAATAGCGCATCATTATTCCCGTTGAGTGGCAAATCAGCTAAGCGGTGGGCGGGGCGGGGTGCGCGCGCGCTGCTTTGCTCGCACGGGATCGCTCTATCCTTGTTATTATGTATTTTGTTCTGTCTGCTTTAACTCTCACTCCAGACGAACGTCTCGCGTCACTCCCATACCGTATTATTACCGGTGCCATACAAAACCGTCTAGTTATGTCAATATGACCAAACAGTTGTCAAATAACTATACCCGGATCGGTACAAGTTCTGTGAACAAGTGACATTAGAACACGGATTCAGAATTTCGATTAGCACTTTGGCAATATGTATTTTAGTGTTTTAGTCATCCCATTACTGATTTTAACGATTAAATTATGTATTATCGGTGCAGTGCCCCATGCTAAGGTAATATGCATAAATATTTTAATATTTTAAACATGATTAATATTTAATATGTGTAATTTGGCGATATTTTAATTACAAAGCTAACTCAAATATATTTTTTTTATTTAGTCAACGCAAACGCTAACATCCTTTTTATTATATTATTAAACTAGCCACTTATTTTAATTTGGCAAACGAGACGAAGGTTTTATTTTCATATGGCTTTACCTACAGCAATTAAACTGTCATACTCACGAGTTAAACTTCATCCTTTAATAGACTATTAACTCGCTGAGAAAACTCGTTGGAATAAGTAAATAAGATAGTGTAATGACATTGGGCTTTATAATTTAAGCTTAAGGCACTATTTTCGCATTTACAATAACTTTTAGCTTACGGTATTTTTAAGGAAAGATTTATTAATTGGACTTGTAGAGAACAAATGTAGAGTTTACGTTAAATACAAACAAAAAACGAAAATGTTATTATTTAAGCGCGTTTGTAAATGTAAGCATTATGAATATTTACAGCTCTTCATTTCAAAATGTAATCAAAACGGCGTTGTGTTGCCTTGTCAGGCGTTTCATCTTTTTAAAAAAAAAAGATGAACTGTGCCGGCAATAAAAAAATTAAGAATGGCTATTCAAAGAGCAGAAAGACCGACTCATTTCTATACGAAACGGTAAATTATAAGACCCTGTTCTGCCACAAGTCCAACAACAAAGTAACGATTGAGCTGTTTAGTAAAGCGCCGGTTTTGTAAACGAACCTAATACAATAACCTATCGTTTTATACGTTGTATTACTCAGTTTTTATCCCAGTTAATAAAACAGTATGGCTAAGTATGCCTGCATAGGTGTACCTATGCAGGCATACTTAGCCATAAAATCCCGCTTTGAATATACCTATGATACAACATTGTAATGTCGTATCATACACCTATTCAAAGCGGGATTTTGGCATTACTGTTCCTTTTTCGACGTACCTAAAGGAATATCAACAACAATTTTATACCTATCAATTTTACACTAAGTCTACTGAAAAGTTTCGTTTGATAGCTGGATCACTTATAAGGTCTGATATTGAGGTCTCTCTTTTTGAGATTCATAATACCCTATCGTTTGTTAGTAGATAGGTACTTTACCTCAAAGTCAATCGTGATTTTTTTCAACCTTGATTGCAATGACAGAGTATGTATTATTGTCTGTTTATTATTTAAGCTTCAGCCCGCGACTTCGTCTACGTTTAATTATAAGTAGGTACCTGCATTATAAACCTTCCTCTTGAATCACTCATTTATTAAAAAAAACCGCATCAAACTCCGTTGCGTAGTTTTAAAGATCTAAGCATACATAGGGAGAGACAGACAGACAGACAAACAGCGGAAAGCGACTTTGTTTTATACTATGTATTGATTAACCACAAAGATAATATTTCAATAGGTACTTAAAGCATCAAACTACGGTACAAAACACGTAACTATAGAAAATACAGAATTTTAATAGTGCAAACATCAATTAACGCGTCAAATTAATTAGAGTCCAAACAAACATCGATCGCGACGGAATGCGTCTGGAGTAAAATAATACACAAAAAATTAAATGCTTCAAATTAATTATTATAATGTAAAAGCTACAAGAAAACTTGGATCAAGTAGGTATAAGATTCTATTGAATTTTTTTTAGTCCGTGGTGAAAAAGCGGTTCGGTGAATCGCTGCAAGAAATTTATGCTTTTGAGGTAAAAGAGACTAACAATAGTAGATTGTTCAACAAGGGAGGAAAAGAACCAATATCACACGAGGTAACTTGGCACCCGAGCATGCGAGGGTGCCAATATTTCGAGTGTGATATTGGTGTTTTTCCCGAGTTAAACACTGTACTTTTCATTTCGACTACAAGGAAAGTAAAAAAATATACATAAGTATATGAGAAAAAATGTATCAAATAAAAAATTTACTAAAATTAATTCAGACATTAAATTTGTACAGTTCATAAAGGAAAAAGTCACGTTTTCCAGGAATATTTACTAATTTTTTATTTCTATTTTTATATAAAGTTTTACCAAATGAAGAATGCTTTCGCGCCAAATTCGGGCTCGCTTTTTCTAAACTACCTAGTTGCATTGGCAGCAAATCAAGTTTTTTTTTAAAACATAGGTCAATGTGGTTATTGTCAAATATTTCAATATTTACCCATAAACAATATTTAAAATGTTTTATATAATGATTAGAGAATAACTGTAGATAAAGTAGGTATTTTAGTCAGTTGAACCACGAGTTAAGCGGAATAAAGATGGCTGTGTGGACATATATACCATTGTCATTTACAATGTATTTTTTTCTTATTTTTTTTGTCTAAAACAGCATTAAATCTACGTATGTATAAGAATAAAGTAATGTAAATAAATTAATAAAAATAATATTTGACTAGATAGCATTATAAAATGTATAATTATTATTACTTAATTAACAAAAAATATGGATATGCCGTAATGCTTGGCTGAATGCGTATGACACATTGTGTTCCATTAACAGCCAATGCCTTTATTTTTTTAAATTCATATCTACCCTTGGGAAGAAAATAATAGTTATCCTCCCGTATGTCAGATATGATTTGCCTCACTTTCCGAGTATGAGAGGTGAAAATTTAATGTACCTACCCTATCCGCATATATGTATGTATAATGACATTCAGTTTCACCTGGCAACATTGAGACAATTAACATTTCGATACTCCGTGAAACGTACATTCGATTTACTATCAATTTAAATAAACGATTCTTACTTACGCTTATACGATAGATATTGAGATTACGAGCACAGCAAGAATCGGCAGCGTCTATTTCATTTGATAATTTAGCCAAATATTTTTAGGATTCCGTACCTCATAAGAAAAAATGGAAGGTAGAGTCTGTCTAACCAAAGCTGAACCTGTAAAAGCGCGGCAATTTCAAAAAATCATGACCGGGTAACGCAGCTGCAATTTTCTTAGAGAAATGACAATTTGACATACAACATGACACCTCAGATAGACACACTTAAAGACAAAATGTTGCCAAACAAATAACAAGTGGGTTCAGCTTTGGTTAGACAGACTCTATAAAGCATCACTTTGTTATCCGTCCGGTGTCCGTCCGTCAGTCTATAGTCTAGACTCTCTTTCTCAGGAACGCGTAGAGGTATAAAGTTGAAACTAGTACCAAATATTTAGGTCTGCGGTCCTTTATTGCTGCGAAAAAATCAACACTCTAACTAGTTAAGTCATTAGAAAAGGTGTTTCCATACAAATTGTCGTGTTCCCAAAAATAAGGGCGTACTTCCAGTTGTCCTAGAAACTTGGCACGAAAATAGCTCTTATAGCGCAACTAAATGAAATAAAAATTGTGTTTTTTTATGTCCGTCTGTATTTAAATAACCAATATAAAATGACCTCTCACTGCTTATATTTTGCTTAGGAGCAGAGCTAACACTGGATTTTGGATTACAATTCTACAGGCGTTTATTGGCAACATTTGTCCTGTTTTTTACAATTTGCGTTTTATAAAAGTACTGTGTAACAATTTTACATGCTACAGGTACAGGCGCCTGTAGGCTGATCATAGACAAAAACGTGGACCTTTATTAGTTTTAAATGCATAATCGAACAAGCGTTTTATAAAAATATTGTAAAATACAACTGTAGATTGGTACAATTGTAACGAAAACTTACATACGTCTTGAGACTGGTAACTAGGGCTACAGGTGCAGAATTATCCTCTTCTTCAAGTTATTCAACTCAAGATCTTCAATTTAAGGAATGATCCGCTTATGAAGGACTCGTCTAACTCGTTATTATAAGAAAAACGGGACTTAATCACGTAAATAAAAAAAAAATACAACCGAATTGAGAACCTCCTCCTTTTTTTTTGAAGTCGGTTAAAAATACGTCCTCTCGAGACCACGGATGCAAAGTCGCGTCCGAAACGTCGAGGCATTTACAAAAATACACTTTATTTACGTGACTAAGTCCCGTTTATCTTATAATAATGGGTAAAAATCGCGAAAGTTTAAATCGTCGAGGGCGAATATTCAGCGATTTTTCGTCATTATCGTCTCAGCATATACCATTAATAGAGATGATGCTGAGACTTAACTTTTTATAACAACGAAACACAGTATCGATGCTGCATTTAGCTTTATCCAAAGTTGTTGCAGCTTGTCCTTCTGTTAGGATAATAATCGTGAGACGACAATGACGCAATTTCCAATTTAATGAAAGGTTCAGAATGAACTCTACGCAAATGGAGTACATTCTGCAAGAAATGAGCTTATTCGAATCGTAATCGCAATCGCAAATTTACGTATATTTTATTTGTATATATCAAGTTCGTAGGATAATATTTTGTGGCCATCAAATTCTTATTTCTATTCTATTTTCCCTTAATGGCGGCCGAATATATTTTTTACTATATATTATTATAATATATGTAATAAAATAGCAAAGAAACCTCTTTGTATTTGTCATTTATAACAGCCACTTTTTTTTTAATTAGTGATGTCCATCACACCTGTACAAATTACTTGTAATCGAGATTTACAATGCCGTATTACAAATGTAGCTTTCCGTTTGTCTTTATAAAACACCTGTAATTGTACACAGTGCATTACAGGCGACTGTCGCCTGTAGACTTGTAACCTGTAGCCTGTAACTTTATAAAACAGGGCCCAGTTATTACATACATACATACATACCTACACAAATAACATCCTTACGGGGCGTAGACATAAAATTAGAATCCCGTAAATAGCCGAATCTCGTGTTAATCCAGATTATAAAACTATCTTGTTCTCCAAACCTAACCAAAAACTGCCCAGTAGTTTTAACGTGAAAGAGTGACAAAGTACAACCTCGTAAACTTTCGCATTCTTAACAACCGACTTCACTCGCGACTTAAAAACTTTAAAATTTTCCTACTCCTGTACTTATCTGTGATTTATGTTATCACGAGCACCACTATAAGAACACTCATAATAAGACTTTGGATAAGTCTATATTGACTATTCCCTCTAAAAGCACTTGTTGGCTTATGGCTCTAAAAGTGCTCCATCGTTACTCTGCCACCCATAGACTGCCAGACCTAGGTAAAACTTTTACACGATCAACATTAATTTACGATGAAAATGCATGGCTACCAACTTAACAAATTATTTAATTCATACGGTTTTTATAGAACTAAAACTTTCGGAACTAAATGCATAGCTGCCAACATAACAAACAAGATATTTTAATAACGTCACTGGCAAGTTTGTAAACGTTTTGGCTAAATGCGCCAAGAAGGCAAGGCTATAAAAGAAGTAAACGTAATTAAAAACAAAGTTAACTTTAAATAAACAATCTTCCAATTTTGTCATTTGTCGTTTTTTTATTATTTTAATTGAAGCTCTTTGATTATTTTATTATTTATTATCCATATTTATGAATAAAAATTGCGAAATTTAAAACCCGTCTAGCCGGACACTGTTTATTTTGGCCGGAACCGCAATCAAAAAGACTAACTATTCCCGGCTTTATCCGGACGCCGGGCAACGCTTGCCGGATAGGATTTGTCATAGGTCTTTAATCTACAGTTTTTGTCTCTCTATATTTAATAGATAAGTAATAAATAGTTAGTCAAAAATTAGTTCATAATGCAATAGAAAGGCGGACAAGACAGAAGCAAGAAAAATCATATATCACGTGCATGTACGTAACTAAGTTAAAGACCCATTGTGATGAATTAATTAATAATGTAATAATGGAAGCAGTATGAAACGTACCTATTATGCACCTATATTTAGCAAATGCCCGCCAGTGTGGTTACATACTGTACATAAGACGTATTTTCTCTGTTATTATTATTTACTAAGTTTTGTCATATCGTAGTGTGAGTGCATGTGGATGACGAATTTGTGGTTCGTAATAATAAAACTGTTCAAAGATAAGTTCTCATGCACCGACGGGCGAAGCAAAGAACTACATTAGTGTTCACATTGGTGACATTAATTATTAATCTTTGTTGGGGAACCTCCTTACCTCAATTGTTCTTTAGTACCTACTAAAAGAATATACCTACCTTTATCATGTAATCTAATCCGTAGGTAGGTTACTTTATAGCATAATCAAAACTTAAATACAAATATATGGACCATTAATGATTTCATTTACAAAAATGATTTAGTTTATAAGCAAAACGCATTTTATATATTTAAACATAACGAAACAAAAATTGGCATCAGGAATATTCGCGCTCGCACACTCGCCAGTGCTGTGAATTGAATTCTAATGATGGCATAACAAAACATTCGAGCCCGTTTATAAGGAAAATGGACATAAGTAAAAGATTTACAGTCCTAGCAAGTACGCATACCTATTATTCAAGGAATAGGTAGTGGATGAAAGACCTTTCCAATCAGTTATATGTAACGGCTGATCAGAAAAGTTGACTAGTGGGAACATAATTATTCAGGAAGTATTTACCTATATCCCGATATTTTATTATCCATACTCTCACTTCACTTACACGTGTATCGCATCATTTACTTAAAATGCTTCTTTGTGTAGACGAGCAACAACAATTGCGTCGGTCAGTCGGCGACCTGCGACGCGTCAGCGGGTCCCCGGCGAGCCGTTTGCGGCACCGACGGTCGGACTTACCAGACTCGCTGCCATCTCATAAAAGCACAGTGCGCCGGCGAGCCAGTCGCAGTTGCCAGAAAAGGACCATGTGCTGGTGAGACTTCAAATAACTCTTCGAGCGATTCCTTTACTTACCCAGTAATAAGCCGCAACCAACGTAAATGACACGTGGTTGTCATGGCACAAGTTTACGATCGCGAACTGTACAGGAGGCCTTGTTTAACAGCGACTGACTCAGATCAAATACGTCTTTGTCTACATCTGACCTTCATTTAATCTAGATCTGCCTCATCTCCGCGGCAGATATGCATGGAAAATGTAGGTACTTACTGAGAAATACTTATAAAAGCATCTAATCACGCTTGTATCCGTTATGAAGCGGCAGGAGGGCTATCGAAGGGTTAAGTTGCTGTTTAGCTGTTGTGTTTTGTTTGTTTTTGGTTATCAGGTATTTTTTATGTTTTGCTGTTTAAGGTTTAAGTGTGAACTTTATTTGTTACCAAGAGGGTCAGTCGTCCTGCTTGATAACGCAGCGCTATGCGCTGAGCGGGCAGAGCGGTCGGCGCGCGAACTTCGTGCCGCGATGCCGCGCGGACGGGACCTACGCGGCCGTGCAATGCGCCGCCGCTGAGGCCGCCGCCGGCTGCTGGTGCGTCACGCCGGACGGCAAACCGCTGCCGGACACCGCCGTCAGGAACGGCCGGCCCAACTGTACCAATACTGGTTAGCTATCTTGCACACTACGTACGCAGCTCAAAGTTGTCTAGCTAGAGAGCAAACGCATACCTATTAGAATGTAGTAGAAAGCATTAGAGACAACAATATAATCGTTCAATAAACAGTAGGTTGGTACCGCAATACCTACTTCAACCAAAGTGCTATATTATTTATTTGGATAAGATTAATGCAAAATCATATTGTTTTCGATCGAAACTGGTGTTGTAAATTTTCTAAAACTACTTTATGCCTCCTAGCCGGATTTTCACCATCTGTTCTGACTAACGCCGTAAAGTGTAAATAACAGTCGGAGTATGTTTAAAATAAGCCGTAAACAATGATCCAGATGCTAACAAGTGTTTACGTTGCGCCGTATCTTCTTACTATATACTTGATAGCTAGCTTGACGTTGATTTATTTTAGATAAATGGTTCAGCACTTAATTTGAAACAAGAAGACTGACGCCTAGGCCGATTGCTCATCGCGCAAATTGTCTTATACTCGTAGAGCCCTGATTATACACCACGTGTTGATCAGGTGACGAAGATCAAGCACGATAGGAGGTACTGCGCGTCGCTTGTTCAATAAATTACTTAGCGCTTTTGTCTCCATATATATCAGCAGAACTAAGACACGGATGTCTGTCTATATAGAAGCAACAGTATCCAATAATAGAGTCAATAGATAATAGTAGTTAAAGGCTTCATATGAGAAACTATTGTATTTCCAAATACCAACGCATTCGGTTGACATTAACTGTGGAAGTTGAAGGGCTCAGGGGCCCCATGCGTGCAGGCGGAAGAGCGCAATTTCGAGATGTGTTTAGTGCACAGGTATTATCGAATTGAGCGACATTTGTATGGGTATAAAGAAGTCATGGACTTGTTATTCATGGCACCGACCAGCTTGCTGTAGATATCAAAAAAACATTCAATATTTTTCGCTTTTGCACATCAAAAGCATTGTGGCGCCGGCTAAAACGGATAGTTTACTTTTTGTCTGGCTCAGTACCCAAATTATACAAGGTGTCGAAATGCAGATGGTTGCGATAATGGGTTTATAAAACTTTTTTCCCAAAAGATGAGAAACAACACAGACAAAGAAAAGTTTTTCCTCGGATTGCGAGTATTTGTGAGAGAATTTGGTCGTTCCGGTGATGCCCGCCATAGGTGTTGCGTCATTCAAGCGAGGTGTATACCTATCTAGTTACTTGCCTATAAATATATCTGAATAATTTACAATTCAATTATATTAGTACCAACAGTTCCATTAGAACTAAAACGCAAACGAGGGATTCCGTACCACCAAATAGTTGCCATTATTAAATTCAAACAAGATCGCCGAAGAAAACATGTTTCTTGTATCCGCTGTAATTTATACTTTATTTTATTTTTACTATTTGTAGTTATAGTGGCTATTAATATACTCGTGTACTGTAACAATTATAAGAGTCACCTTTAAGTCTTACAGTTCGAAAGATGCAGCCATGTGATAAACAGACGGAAAGAAAGCGAAGCCTTAGTAATTGACGCACCTCACTTTTTATAACATAGATGCAATCAATCCTCCCTTAGATATACCTATATATAGGCTAACAAAGAGAAGCATTGTTAGTCGTAGTTCACTTCAGGTTCAGACAAAGGGTCTGCCTACGCAGGGCGACGCCCGCAGGCCGATCCCGGCCACTTGTAACTTGTAATCGCCTCTTCACCCGCACCTCTTTATGACCTGGTGCATTTGACCCGTTTCCCCAATTGGTAATTACGGATCGCTTCCTAGCAGTAGGTAGCATAATTTAATACGCTAGGCACCAATGCTACGCTCCGCGATTCCCCAAGCTGCCGCGGAGTTAACCGTGGCCCCGCAAGTCAAGACACTGGTATTTTTTCGCCAAATTAAACCTCTGTAAGTGTCGTTTATGTAAAAGAGATTAAAATTTGAGAAATTGTTGGTAGTGCCTCGCCTTTTTTTTCGTCTTGGCCGGGGGCACTACCGTGTCCCCAGTTACGTCAAAAAAACAATTATATTCCAGTCTTCAGTCCAGTCTATTTCTGCCTTGAGCTTTTATTTTTTCAAATGGTTCAATGACTAATACGAGTATAATTTATTTGCAGCGGTGAAGCAAAGAGAGAATTTTATTTACAAAAATAAACTCAGGTAAAAACTTGCCATGGGCCATGACTCAAGAACTTTAGTCATCCGCTTGCTCTGAAATTTATTTTATATCAGTGAAGAACGTTTTTTCCCAAACTATTTTAGGCAGTATATTAACCGCTTTACGTACGTATTGATAATGCTGATGACGCGCGGTCAAAATATAAATCACCTACCTACACCTATGTAGTTAGGTAATCACAATTCGTAAAATAATAATTGTAACAACACATTCCTACTTGACTGAAGTTGAGATAAAATAATATGACAGATCTGTACAAATAAAGTGCTATGCCAATAGAAAATAAAATAGCAGCTTTTAGATTATCCACTCGTTGCGGAATGTATCGTTGCGGCTGTTAGTGGTTGATTAATTAGTAAACGGCTGATATCTACAACGAATGCCTGTCGCCCATTTATGGCTGGCTTTGAGGTTTATAGCGATAGCTTTTGCATGACATCGGCTGCGGCTGAGGCAGTTAGTAGCGATGCTAAAGCCAGGCCCCCATTAGTCACTGATGCCTACACAAGTAAGCAATTAAACATTTATTGCCACTTATGTTGACCCCGTTTGCAAGGAATCCGCTGTCGCTCTTTACTCTCTACTTACATCCTGTCATTTCGTTCGTTTCGTAATCTCAGCAGATACCAATAAGAGACTGTTTAGAATTATTCAGAGGTTGACTGCATTGCATGCAGATTGCAGTAATTGCGAGTAGGTTCTTGCATATTAATAGTAATTTTTATCAGGCATTTTAATTTGAGAAGTGATTACTCATGTTTTAGACACAAATCTTTCAACCTAATTAAGTATACTTTACTTTTTTTAGGCTCCGTAGTTAATTAATATCCCTTATAGTTTCGCCTTATCTGTCCGTCTGTCCGCGGCTTGGTTCAGAGTCTTGGTTCTGGCAAGTAGAAAGCTGTAATTTAGCTCGTGTGTGTACCTACCTAAACGTAATAATTAAGTTGCAAAAAAGTAAAATCATGCAAAAGCTTCCCCTACACGTAGTGGGGATGATTTTTCTCTCACCTACCTATCCCATTTCCTATTGGGTGTCACCGGAAAGTTTCTTCGTAAATATGTAATCAGGGTGTATTAAAAAAAAAAAAATCGGGATTCCGTTTGCGAAATATTAAGCTGAAGTATAAGTGTAATGTGTTCGTAAGTTTTGAAGTAGTTGTGTAAACTAGATACCTACCCCAGTAAAAGTAAACTTTACAAACAATGTAGAAATACACAGGACTCTTTAGTTTTTTTAGAGCAGTATGTACCTACGTTCGACTGTGCATTGCGGAACCAAAAGTAAATAGGATAACTCGCTCCTTGCCGATGTTATACGGTAGGTAGTTATGCCCATAATAATATCGGGCGCTCGTCCGAACGAGCACCCGTCGTTCGTTCGTCCAGCCGGGGTCACTGGAAGGTAGCGTAAACATTCATAATAAAAAATATAAACCAATGTTATTACCTACTGACTATAATAAACTTAACGATTCTACTTGTCAAAGAAAAATAATATCCAAATTGTTAGAAGCGCTGACAACAAATAAACAGCTTTTCAATAACAATCATCGTAGTCCTGTGATAATTTTAACTATGATACTTACATAAATTTGTCTTATATTATAATTAATCGTTAACAACACGGAGTATTATGAGCTGAACTATAAACCAGTGAGCGTGCAACACTTTTAAATCGGGTTCTTAGAAACAGCGGTCGCCACAGACAGCTTGACGCCGAAACACAATGGAGTTAAGTTTTTTTTTCGGGGGAGGGCGTAAAGAACACTTCGTAGTCATAAGATGTGGAAAAAAACCCTCCAGACGTATTTCTAAACGAATGCTTTGTCGGAACTTGTGTTTATGGAGCAACCTGTAGTTTTCCACTCTAAGGACTACCTAAAGATGTAGTAATTAAAATCTTATACTTACGTTTAACGCAGAATTTTGATAAAGTGGACTGTTAGAGAAACTCAATCTAGATTTCCTAACTTACCTAGAGTTTAATAGAGAGAGATGCTTACGACTTAGTACAATCTCCTGTAATCCTTATATTTATAGCGCGTACACTCAATCTGTAATCCTCTGTCTACACTATAGATAAATGCAATATCGGATCTAAGTAAATACTTATTTCAATTAAGAATTAACGATTTTATCACAGTAGAGATGGCTAACCTAGGTCCTAGAGTTATTAAGTGCGTAAGTGATAACTAGTTACCGAAATGTTTATACCTACTTTTCGAATATGTTTGAGCTGTGTGTACATAAAATATTTCCCTATTCAAAGCAAGAAAGGCAATGGTCTGCAAATTCATTAACACCAGGCGCCAAGAAGTCTGCCGAGACGGTAACCAAACCCGATTTCGGTCCGTTTTTTGTGTCACTTTTTTCTGTTCCATTTTATCGACCATTTGGGTGCTCTTAAGGGATGGGACAGTACAGGTGTCTAAGTAAGGGATGTAAATCGTTTATTTTTAAGTCTGGTTAAAAGATTATCCATTGCAAGCAATGCAAGTGGCTGATCCCTCGATTCTGTACATTGTTATTTTGTTGCCCGTGTAAGAGATCTAAGTGTTCGTGCTCTAAAAGTCTGTATGTAATGTAATGTATAGCCTCTCGCAGCGAAAGTAAAGCGCATTATTTAAATAATATGTTGATTCTAGGACGAGGAAAATATAGGTAGGTAAATCATTAAAAAACAAAGTTGGGTTACCTGTTAAGAAATAAGTTTTTCACCTCACTAGCTCGGAAAGCACTTTTTGCTTGTTTGACACCTATTGAGAAAATCGCTTTTTATCCACATGTGGAGAAAGAGTTTTGACCACAGATTAGAAAGATATAGTACAGGGTCTTGACATTTGAAGGAAGCTTAAGTGATTTTTGACAGCTAATAAAACGTGAAACGTTAAAAGTGCTGAATTTTTAATATCACAATTAATGAATTGCATCGAGTAAAAAACACTAAATTCAGTCTTACAACTTTATTTTTATTTATAAATATCAGCATTCAACATTAACCTTCATTGTTGTTGTAAAAACGGATAAAATGTTCTGACAGTCCAAGTAAGTCAATATGCGAACAAAACGCATCCGAAATAATTTTTTTTATAAAATTCATCCCTTGTAGGAGAGGTAAAGGAATTATTGTCCATTCAACCATATTAAAGATTGTAATGCCGGTTCACTGTTTGTGCTGACAGTAGCACTTGATGGTCCCAACGGAAGACCAGCGCTGGCTGTAAGGCCAGCATTATGCTGAGGTGGAACCATTTCGTGATTGTATATGCTGTTACTTCTTTGTTTTTCTGTAATTTATAAATATCACGAATATGTATTCTTTCTTTCAAATAATTAAAAAAAAAATTAAGTCAAAACTATTCAATTAAGCCGTCAACGTTAAATATTCGCATGTTTTTCTAGTTATTTCGTTATTAAAAAAGAGTGATAGTACAAACCCTTTTTCTTATTTTCCTCGCTGTAGTGAGGTGAAAAGTTTTGTGTTATACACGGGTGAAAAGTTATTTTACGCCTCGTGTGTTGAAACACTCGCTACGCTCAGGATTCTATTTTTGAACCACTCGCTTCGCTCGTGGTCAATCATAGAATCCTTTCGCTAGCTCGTGTTTCAAATGAACACTCGCAGGTAAAATACAACTTTCCCCCCTTGTATAACAAATAACTATTGTATTGTCATAACATAACAAAAAATTTAAATTGTAAACAAATCGTAAGAAAACTTAAAAAGTACATATTTATAGGATTCCACCAATTCTAAAGAAGCCTGATAAAATTAATATCGTGGATTAAATGAAATAAGATTTAACATAGGTACTCAATTGTGGTATGCACTTATGAATTTAGAGCAAGTATCGATTAACAAAGTTTAGCACTATCCCATCACTGTTCGAGTGTGGACCGGTTGAGCAGACGTCCACCGGCTTCTCACAGCCTATAGATATACGTACCAATCGTATATTTATCCATAAGATCGATAACCATACTTTTCTTAGATTATATAGCTACATGAGAAAGACTTATATTATTACTTAGTTACTCGAATCAGATATTGCAAATAGTAATCTAATTATTAATAGTAAAAAGTAGGTACGCATGTATTAAATACGTAACTAGGTACGCTGTTCTGTTACAAGCCACGCTAATCTAATCAAAACAGTAAAAAAACAAAATTCCAGATTTAATTTTATTTCATTTTTAACTTGTTAGGTAGTTATTAGAGGACGAAATGTTATTATTTAAATGATACCTACGCGAGCCGAGTATCGATCCGGACTCCACTACGTATTGTGTATACCCCTACAGAATACATTCGTTATTTAATCTAGTAGCGAGCTCACTGCGCGCATCAAGGCAATTCTATCTTCTTCCTTCTTGGTAAGCCAGCAGTGTGCTCGCTACACGATTAAATCGAAAAAAGCGAACCAGCTTTAACGACGGGCATTTTACTCGCAGGTAAATCGCACACGAGACGTCGGTCATCGGTCCGAGGTCAACGGAATAAAAGAAGTAAGCTCTAGACGAAGGTCTTAAGTATTTCAGATGCATGTGAATAATAATCGTCAGATTTTTTTCCTAACTAAGCAGAGTTCGAGTCACGATTTAGCAAACACTTTGAGGCTTTTGTGGAACAGGCCTACGACCAATGTGGATGGGTTAAAATGTAGGTAGGTATACACATGGTTGTTTCGATTTAATTCTTGCTATCTATAATCATAATCGTGATTCACAATTGCTCTACAACTCTGTTCACATAAAACCTACTTGTTGTTTTATACAAGGTCTCTAAAATTATTCCGGAATGGGTTAGTTTGACTTAACACCCCTGTTTTCAAATCATCAAAGACCACACCCAAATGTTTTCAGATATCTGTCGATGTTCAAAGTATTACAGCGCCAAAGGGGCCAAGTACTTAATTTTGAATCCTAAATAACGACGAAAAACATTTACTTACAGGAGTGTTCAATCAGACTTACCCAACAACCTGCTGTATGTAATTTATTGTGAACATGAGGACGCTAACACCAGATGTCTCCACTCCAGACATTTGAGTCCTACCTAGTAGTCACTCTATGGTGTCAAAGCTGGCAAGCCATACTCAAATTCTGCGTCTAACTCTCTCGCTATAAGCGTATTTAACACCAGAGAGAGGCCCTGTTGGCTAAGTATAGGCGCTCGTAATCGCATTGACTTTTATCCTTCTCTTTTTTATCTTACTTAATTGGTTTATCTTTTTACCCTCATTCTGAACCGTTTGCCAGAAAGAAATGGTGAATGCAATTGCAATTTCGAGTGCTTTATACAGTAATGGCCTCTGATTTTTGCTTAGGTAAGGTGTCCGCCTGAAAACTAAATCCTTCCCTCTCGCTGGGAGAAAGCGAATGCCCCAGTCCAGCTGTTGGACTTTGAAGTCTGTATACTTACTAATAAGGATCGTTTTTAACAGGTTGCACTCGCGCAGACCGCGTTCTATTTAACGGGAATCTTATAAAGATATTTAGCGGGGAGTATGAGAGAGCCCGGTCTGATCCCGGTGGGGCGACCATGGAGCCACGAGCTGTGGCCGAATGGAAGTTCAGGGAACTAGATCGCGACAGGAGCGGAGCTTTGCAAAAACCCGAATATAGAGGGCTGAGGCGGCTTATCAAAAAGGTAAATTTGACACTCTACCTTGACTAGAATAATCTGAAACAAATGCCTTTCATTTTATTGCAAGAACACGCGGGTAATTCAAAAAAGAAGGAACCGATTTTTTACTAGCGAACATGTTTTACTTTCTTGCCGGATTAATATATCTACTACACCAATAGCTGATGCTTCCATAATACGAAAGTGCTTAAGAGATGAAATTGCGCGATAGCCATAAAATTGTGATGACGGAAGTAATTCTTTACCTTGCGTGTATGAGAAGGATGTAATTTTGTTCGCTTCGTCTTGTGTTTCCGATACTGATGGAATAAAACAAGTCAGGTAGGTCTTGTGCCTATGAGTGATACGGTTTGATGCAGGTTGTGAAGCCGAAGCGGTGCGCCCGCGCATGGGCGCGTGGCTGCGACGGTGACGGCGACGGCGAGATTGCGCTCGCCGAGTGGGCTGCATGCCTGCTTGCCAGCCCTGAGCCACCAACACCGGACTGTGAGTAGCTTTGGGTTTTCCCACCACTAAGCTAGTATCCCCTGCAATGGGTACTCGGTGTGGTGGGAAAACCCCGCCGCTTCTGCGTGTTTGTGATTGAAGTGTGACAGCTTCGGTCAAACTTCGCTTTGATTGAAAAACACAAAATGAAACATAGACTGTACCTATAATTTACTAGCTTTTGCCCGCGACTTCGTCCGCGCAGGTAACGTCAAAATAACATACCAACTTTCATCCAATAATTTCTTCAAATATTTTGTCATTATTTCCTTTCCTGTCCTTTTATCTCGTGAGAAATTTGCAAAATCTCTGCAAATGGTCCTTTTTGATCCTCAAGGAACATGTTTGGCCAAATATTAAGGATCAAAATCATATACCTAATGATCCTTTTTATTTCTAATCCCAGGAGAATTTTGAAAAATACAGAAATCAGTTTCCAGATACCTATCATAATTATTCTTGGTATGCCAAGTTTAACGATTCTATTATAGTTACGGAGAAAGGACCATTTCAAATTCAGAATATAAATCGTTTTTACTCCCTAACCCGCGGGAATTAAGGAAAGTACTGAATTTTTTTTTTGCAGCTATGATTCCTTACTAGTATGTCAAATTTCAAAAATTCAACACGGCGGACTGCAAAGCAGGTTAATAAATGGATTTCTTTTTCCTTAAACGGCAACTCTGGCATATAGACGATAGATCGCTGGATTTTGGCTCGAAATTCGAACTTGCGATTTTACTTTGGTTAATATCCAAAATTTACACACATAATATCATATTGTTTCAAGTTTTTCGCGATTCCCAAGGTCTAAGAATCGAATTGCTTTAAAATTCCAGAGAAATAATGCGTTGTTTGGGAGCAACGTGTCAAGTTGTACATTGTAGAGCGCCATCCCGCTCTGTCTCGTTGTTTTTATCCCGTTCTGGTTTTTCGCTTTTATTTTATTAGATTGGTGAATTACTCAGACCAGTCTGGCGTTAAATGTTAATTAGATGAAAGTTTACATACAGGCCTTATACTCCGAAATTTTCGAAGTTCGTTTCGTGCCGTTCCGCTCTTACTAATAGATTATTAATTTGAGAGTGAGAGGGACGGTGTGACACAAACTTCGAAAATCGGATTTCGGAGTGGCCCCCTTATAGACGTTACAGTTTTCATTGGGATTAGGTTTTTCGGTGTCAATGTCAATTTGAACGCTCTCTCCACTAGATTCAGCTAAGAGATTCAGCAACTACTGGCCAGACTGAATAATTTATTTTTGCTAACTATATTTAAAGAAAACTTTTATGAATTAAGTTCTACTATTCTGCAGGATAATTTATGTTCTTGGAAAAAAAACGGTCAAACGTTAATTCTTAGAATATTCCATACATTAATTCGATATTAACAATACGTGGGTTCGGTTCAACAACTTGAGTGCAACTTTGTAACAGAAACAGAATAACGGTACCTAATATTCACCCGACTAGAACATAAAAAATGCGGTTTCTGATAGCGAAAATCTACATACAATATTGAACTCGAGCTACGCCGTTTCGACTTAGTGAAGTGCCGTTAAGGCATGATTTGCGTTGCTACCGGTAGTTTAGAATGCAAATGGATGTGCAAACATAATAATAATATATAGTCTCTCTCCGCTTCTTCATGTCGTTGAACGCAGATGAGGATAGCGGTCCGGAACAGGAGCCCGACTACCCCGACATGGAGCCGCCGCCAGACGCCAGCGCAGGTGACGCACATACTTTTAAATCTCGTACATAGAGGAATATCCAATAGAGTGCCATAAAATAAGGGCCATCAAATTACAAAACTCATTAATGATATTGATTACGTCTTTTACAGTACAAGTTGGGTTGTCTTTTTTAAATTATTGCATCGAAAACCATTTTGATGTACAGTCGCGAACCGGGATTGTTGAGGCACTTGCCATTGTTCGCAATTTAGCCGTGTAATCAATGACCGATGTTGCCTACTGACCAGGAGAGCAATTCGATTTGCATTACGCAGCCAAATTACAAATATTTGGCTCAACAATCTTGGTTCGCGACTGTATCTAAACCTATTTTTGAATATTTTTCTGTTGTTATTTCATTTTAATTATCTTTGTCTAGATAGATATAAACTTAATTATTAAAGATAAAATTAATTCATAGGGTGACGGCACCAGTAATGGACATGACCCAATTACTCTTATTTAAAAGACACTAAGGCATTGTCATTTATTTTACAACAGTCAATTTAAAACCAAATCATATTATCTTAAAATTAAGAATGAAATGCTTTGATAAACAATAACTATTATAAAAGATGAAATGTCCATTACTGGTGCTTCACATTTACGTAACAGATAAACATCAATGACTATAATTTGACTTCTGGAACAGTGACTTATGCGCGATTAGCGGTACAAATTGTAATTTATATGTATGTACTGACAGCGCGGCCATTCTGGGTTCTTCCCAATTTCTAAATGGATTAATCCAGAACCAGAAGCATGTCTATATTGTGGTGTTTAGTTCCTTCCAAGTCGAGTTTGCCCTGTTCCGGTGGTCGAATTGGCTTGATATTTAGTAAATCTATATCCCTATTCAAATTTTTATTTGATGGGATAGTTGAAAAAGGAGCAGGGCCACCTGGTGGGAAGCAATCACTGCCGCCCATAAAATCCTAAAACCTTATAACACCACCAGATTGACTGAAGGAAAAAGAATAGACGCAGTCAGAGTTCCACCCTCTAGCGTTCTTCTTAACAGATTCTCATGAAAATAATGTGCGGGCTTGCCGAATCGCAAGATTGCAGTCCCTTTTTAGTATCTAATAATTTGTAAAAGCCGTCTCGCTTCATAGAAATAAATTTCTGCTACATATTCCAGTGCTACCAGGGATTATTCGACATTCGTTCGCGCCGGACGGTTCGGAAGCGGAGTCCCACCGTGAAGACGAAGCGAACGACTGCCTCACAGACAGACAGGCTGTCCTGGACGAACAGGTACGCTCAACCAGTTTTTATAAATCCTTGAGATTTGCTCCTTGATCTCTCCCACTACTAGTAGGTCGCATAGCCAACTTATATTTGCATTTTGCGACCGTTATTTATTAGCATTGCGATTTTTTCACTATTGTTCCCAAAAAGGAGTTAACTTGTTATGTTGGAGAGCCTTTTGAATGTGTACATCTCTCCATAGATCCATAGACGTCCTCCTGGAAAGTTGTGTTGGTCAGTCAGTCGAATATAAATTATTTAGTAGCACACTCGTTTGCGAATGACTAACCTTACATGGACTAGAATAAATTTACGATGCGGTTTAACCGATTGTTACCTAACGGCAAATATGGATCACTAGCTCGACTACTATAAATACTTGTTTCCATGGCTCGATATTTATTAGGATTCATTCGGCGTCTTAGCCAAGCTAGATGAGAAGGTGTTCTATAGTCGATCAAGAAATTCCTTTGCCGCCCTAGCTCATTTACACCTATGGCTTAAATTAAAATATCAAATCACAATTTAATTCGCCTGACTTTGATCCCTTTCTCCTCATTTATCTGATTTTTTTATCCTGTTCCATTCTTTCTTTCCTTTTCGACCTTTGGCGAAATTTTAAGTGCATGATTTGCCAACTAAAAAAGTCGTAATTTCCTGTGGTGTAACATTTTATGATTTTACTTTGGGTGAGAGGCTACGGCTTCGTTACTTAAATAGAGCTCTATATCGGTTGTTTTATTAAAGTCCTAATCAGATATTAGAATTCTATTATGTATTACCTACGTGCAAGTTTACCACCTCGCCTCTACTAATAGCTAGCTATAAAGCGTCTCCGTCGGCCATGATCGTAACTCTAATATGCCTAGGTTGTTTCGAATATGCAATGCTTTTTAGCAATTTTCCGGCTCTATCTGGATACGAGTACTAGTACTTGTAACCTTCTTTTTATTCATATGCAAAAAGTGCCTACAGATGGATTGTTTTTTAAACTAACTAAGCAACGCAATAGGGAATATTCATGATTTTTTCATGGTTTTCATAAAAAGCTCATTTATGTATTATGTAATAAACAATAATGGCTGGTTTTGTGCATTTTCGATGAGAGAGAGGAAGAAGTTTTAGCGCAAATTTTGATTCTGCGCGGACGAAGTCGCGGGCAAAAGCTAATTCCTTATATAATACTATAAATGCGAAAGTAACTCTGTCTAAGTATATTTTGAGATCTTGAAAACAACTACCTAATGATTTTGATCACATTGGTATGAATATTTCGTTTTCGCGATAAAAATCGCGTTTTATTTAAGTAGGTAGATATTTATTATAAATGGTATAGGTACTTACCTATCCTAAGGTTCAATGTTACGACCTGAAACGCAAAGGTTTTCTTTTAATTCTAGAAGGCGGGTGCGGCTGCGCTATACGTGCCCGAGTGCACTGGCGACGGCCGGTACGCGCGTGCGCAGTGCTACCGCTCCACGGGGTACTGCTGGTGCGTGCACCAGGACACTGGCAAGCCAATCCCCGGATCCTCAGTCAAAGACCGGCGCCCTGACTGTGATGCCGCTCCGCAACACGCTAGCCCTATGAGAGGTTACATACAATACATTACTCACAAATAAGCAAAATCTCAGTATAAGTACGTATGGTATGCTCTACACGATTTGTACGGATTAGGTACATTTCCGGCTTGTCGCTATCTCACTGGACTGTGCCCGTCGTAAAGACCCCAACCATCATAAACGCTCAACTCAAACAAAAGTGTTACAATCTTACAATATACAGCCTGGCAAAAAAGAGTAGAAATTAAAAAGTGTCGTCCCGTTTTCTTATACACCTACAGATTAGAAAGGGACGACACTACAGTATTGCCACTTTTTAATTTCTACTCTTTTTTGCCAGACTAAACTGGTATAGAAAAGTGGGATAGAATTTAGTTTAGAAAATTAAATGTAATGAACAGTCGTTTATCGCTTCAATTATTAAGTGTAATTTATCTAAGCTATCTAATAAACAAATTCCTAACTCTCAGGTTGTCCGGAACCGATGAAGTCAAATTTTCTGCGTGACTTAATGAGATTCTTCATAACAAAAATGGGAGCGACTACGAATGGAACAGGCCCCGGGTATGCAATCAGCCAAATTCTTATCGATATTATTTGTTTCCTGAAAGAATTTTATAACAAATCGGTTGGTTATTTTTCCAGTGATATGGTGAAATGGGGTGCGTCTAAAGAGGAGCAAGCAGCGACGTGGACGTATGTGATGTTGGACAAAGATAAGAATAAAGCCCTTGAGCGTCGGGAGTGGAAGTCTTTCCATCAGCTGATATCGAACGTGGAGCCACTCAGGAGGTGCGGTCGCAAGCTGCCGAGATATTGTGACGTGAACCACGACTCCAAAATCAGTATTACAGAGTGGATGGCGTGTTTGGAAGTAACTCAGGCTTCTTTGGGGCAAACGAGTGAGTTTTTCAAGCAAATTCTAATTAGATGTATGAAATCTTGTCCTGTTGAAATAGTTTTGATGTTCATTCATTTAGATGACGTTGATACGGTGGAGTGACTCAAACTAAAGGACCAGGGCCCCGATTTTGAAAGCACATCACTCGAAAGTGGTATAAATCTGTTTATGTCTTCAAAACTACGGCTCTAATCAAATTTATATCTTCTAAGCTACTCGTATTTCAAATTCAGCACAATTTTTCACCAGTTTCGAGTGGTATTTTCACATATGTGCTTTCAAAAATCAGGCCCCTGTTTATAGTAACAGGCAAAACCACAGTTATTGGCCTCGACATAACGTCATACAGTCATGTTCTTTAATCTGGGTCTCACTTAAGGTAACTATCATATTGGACAAATTGAAAAGATTTTTTGCAATATCATTTAATAATTTTTCAGCTGAAACGACCAAGATTTCTAACCCTAGAAGAAAAGGGCCGAATCCGCTGGAATCCATCCTAAAAGCAGATGACTAATTTTTCGCACAATCAAGCCTGTGATGATTGTGGTACCAAATGAATGGTTCCGCCTGCCGTCGAACATCAGGAGAAATAAGTGGTATATACAGCCGATGATTACGATGTATGCATACCAGTGCCTGTGGAACAGACGAGATTTTTTAAGAATAGTGAAATAAGTGCGAAACTTCTGGGTATAATCCGCCACGTACAGTACGCGGCCGCGGGAAGATTTAAAACAAAAGTGACTCGCATATAAGTGCCGGCACGTAAGTCTAGCGATGACCGTTGATGCGCAGTTGTCGAAGATAAGGTATCGCGGGGGAGTGCGGTGTCGCGGAGGGCGTACACCAAGTTAGACTTACGTGCCGCCACCTGTATGCGATGTTGCTTTCAGAACCATGTATTTTTTTATACTATCGCGCGCTGTACGATTAAGGTGATATTGTTATCATCGAAGATCTTCGTCGGAGATATTTAAGTTCATGTTAGCGTAACATAATTTATTTAAAAGTTAGTAACCACACTAACTAGTCTTATGATAAGGGTTAAATTTTTCACGATTAAGCGATGACCGAGGCCTGGTATTTGATGGCCTTTGATTTATGTTATGAGACATGACTGTATTTTTTTCTATATATGCTTAGAACTACCTAGGATGACGGCACCAGTAAATGGACAAGGACCCAATAATGCACAATAACTTTTATTTAAAAGACACTAAGGCATTGTCATTTATTTTACAACAGTCAATTTAAAACCATATCGTTAAATTAAGAATAAAGTTGTGTTTGTCAGCTTCAAAGTGTCCAACACTGATGCCATCACCCTACTGAGTACCTACTTTTAACATTTTTTGGCCCGGTCATGATTATACACTCCCTTGCAAAAAATCGGACACCTATGATTTTTCAGATTTTTAGGCATTATATAAAGCTTAGAAAGGAAACTTTTATGCACATAAAATACGAAAACCATGGGTGCCCGTTTTTTTGCAGGGGTGTTTAAATGCAAGAAAATATAAAGGGTACAGAGAAAGAAAATGGCGTGTCTAGTCACTATTAGAGCTACTGAAACTACATTTTGAGATTAAAACATCTTTTTTTTAAGTAACTGAACATGTTTTTAATCCCCGACACTGAAAGAGGGGTGTTATAATTATAATTTACATATACCCTCGAAATATAGCACTATGTAGCACCTCCGTAGCCTCACACAACACAATTTTCATATACATATTTGTTGCTGTCGTAATGTTGTTGTACCCACTACCTACTATGTTTATAGGGTCCAGTCGACCATAAGAGATGCTCAAAAATATGTGAACACGACACTACAGGTTTTACTATAGTCTATTTTTTATTCCGCAGACTAAAATGACATTTCATGTGTTCCCTGTTTTTTACGTTTTATAAATAGTGCTACACCGGTACTAACCGAAACTAAACTATAGGTACCTTATTTGTATGATGTCAAAGTTGAAAATTGACTGAAGGCACGCCCATCTGTCAAGTGTTAACTCCAAGTAATCGTACTGTAAGTAGATTTTATTTATCATTTATTTTATTTTAAGTTGGTCACATTATTTTTTACCTTTGATATTTGTTGTTGTCATTTTAGTCTGCGGAATAAAAAAATAGACTATAGTAAGTAGTCTGGTGTCAGGGTTTGAACGCCACGCTTGGCTAAATAATAAAGCTACAGTCAGGCAAAAAATAGTAAAAATTAAAAACTGGCAATACTGTAGTGTCATCCCGTTTTCTTATATGTACTTATAGATTAGAAAGGGACGACACTACAGTATTGCCACTTTTTAATTTCTACTCTTTTTTGCCAGACTGTATTTAGTTCGAATCTTGTTAGTTGTTGTTCGAAATGTTAAAACTTGAGTACCTTATGGAGATAGTAAAAAGTATAATCTTTTTTGTGTATATAATTTTCTTTTTGTTTTTTTTTTCGATGAAATACTGTAGATGTAGGTAAGATTAGAAATTCTTCTGTCATTTAACGAAGCGCATCATTAACTATAATTCAAAGTTTGGACTAAGTAACTGAGCTGGTTCGCGTGCAAAAACGAGGACTTTATGATTGACATCATTGGGCTCAATAATTGTGATTGTGATGATAAATTAAGTTCTTTTTATGCTTCATAAACAACATTAATTGTTGGTAACCTGTGGTTGGACCACCGTCGCTCCGATGCCGTCCCTTGGTCAACAGCTTGGCATAAGGGCGGTGGCAGTTGCCGAGCTTGTGCGAGTCGATGCCGTTACGATGTTGAGTAGGCGTAGGTTACGGATGGCTCGAGTTGAAGCGATACCTGTTCGAGGCCATATTGTTCAACGCACCATCTCTTTCTAGACACATCCTATACCGCTTGATGAGGATAGAAAAAAATGCTGAATAAGATTATGATTACGTACGTTAGACAACGTGGCCACCGGAGTTGATAAGGTGCGTGACAATCATTAGTCACAAAGTCACGATTATTGAACATTATTTAGTATGCATTCACATGAAATAGTTTTAACGAATCGCTTTATTTTTCGAATTAAAATAATTGTGTATTTATAATTTAAGTAGTCAGTGTTAAATTTAGAAGCTATGTGATATTTTCTCTACCATAATAAAATTATTCATAAATAAACAAAATAATGTCTGACTGGGCTTCAATTTATTGAACTTTATTTCCAACATTTAAGTTACATAGCGCGGTGCATAACATATAATATATCAACATAGAAGCAGTGCTTAATACTTAGGTATTATTACCTAGTTTTAACAATACTAACATTCGCCGATTAGCTTGGTCACATTTTTTTTTGAACTAAAATAAGTCGCGGGAAACAGCTAGTAAGTAATTTATATTATCATATCTTTGTGATTACGGGTGCCACAAGAAATAAAAAATGTATTCGCTGCAGCCAAAAAAAGTCGAAAACGATAAAATTCGCCATTGCATCAGAAACAACACCTACATTTTTACTATTTCAAATGAGTTTATCCCATTTCCAAGGCAATTGTTTTGATTCAATCCGACAAGTCGAGTAAAATACGCGGTAGACATTACGGTCAGATTCAGATATCTGAAGCATGCATACGCAGCTCCATTGTATCTGATGGCAACTACTCACCGAATGTACAACCTTGTATTACTGGCCGACTCAACTTAAGTACTGACTGTAGATTACAAATGCACTAATAGAATAGTACCGTTCATAACTTATTTTTCCTTTTATTTCAGCCCGACTCTCAACAGGAACTTACTTCGAAGAAAAATCCTATTGAACAATAAAATTGGCTTGATTATTGATCATTTTTATAAATACGTAATTGTTTTGTCACTAAAAGAACCGAAGCAGTATACTATACAAAGTGTCTTAGAATTAATTAGGAATATTTCAGCAGGGGGCTTCTGATTCACTCTGACACTGTATACTAAATCGTCTACCAATAGAAAACGTGCACAACTATGGAACTGCCAATCGGAAAATTTTACCCCTTCAATCCTGAGAGCCGTCGATGTGATAGTCGATGGTAACATTTATAACGAGCAAATATTATAATAATATTTATATCTAACAGCCATTACATCAAAAATATTAAAGGTCGTAAAATCCTATTACTTTTCAACCGAAGAACCGAAGCAGTATACTATACAAGGTCTTAGAATTAACTAGGAATATTTCAGCAGGGGGCTTCTGGTTCACTCTGACACCGTATACTAAATCGTCTACCAATAGAAAACGTGCACAACTATGGAACTGCCAATCGGAAAATTTTACCCCTTCAATCCTGAGAGCCGTCGATGTGATAGTCGATGGTAACATTTATAACGAGCAAATATTATAATAATATTTATATCTAACAGCCATTACATCAAAAATATTAAAGGTCGTAAAATCCTATTACTTTTCAACGAATAGTTACTCGCATGCCATATACAGAAAATATTAACATTTTGGATTTTTTGTCTATTCGTCAATTTGTTCAGTTAACCTTTTCGACGCCAACGACTCGTATATAAGCATCGCAGCTTTAACGCCAACAACCTATATATACCTCCATTACTTCAATGCAAAAGCAACCGTCGTTCAATTGAGTTTAGGTTCAACTTAAACAATCGCAATAATAAAGAAGTATGGATTAAATGGGTGACGTCTCTTGTATTTGATGTGGCAGCAAAAAACTTAACAAAATTTCTACCATACTACGGTCCAGTCCAGAGCAGTGTAATATCTGTTTTAAAGAAAATAAATCATCTCCCAAGCAAGAAATACAGAAGCCATTGCTATCATTCCTTCATTTTCTTAAAACAGCTTGGAGACTTGATCAAATCACAGAATTCTGTAAGGGGAATGACCTAGCGCGTAATTATTTTAACATCTGCCGGGCTTTAATTTTTTCGCTGAGGTATTTGATCAAATTTCTACTTTTATCATCCCTGCGACATATACATATACAAGAGTTGTTTGTTTTAAGTAAATGAGATCCACATAGAATGAGTTAAAGGAAATAAACTGTCGATCCATTTTTCGATATTTTTACATATCGTTCGTTCTCGGCTGTCTCAGATAATCCTCAGACGAAATAAAAACGAATAATACAATTCAATAATAATAAGTGACTAATTTAAATTGCTGCAACTTCGTTTTTCTGTAAAAAAATATTCTAAGCACTCCTCTAGTAAGAATTAGGTACTCCAGTGTCATTCAACACCATTATAGACTCCATAATTAGCTTATAATTAGGCGAACTATTTTGACAGCTGAAAATGCTGCCAGATATAAGAAAAAAAAAAGAGTGGTTTATATATATATATATATAATACTGTCTATAAAACAAGTAACAAGAAAGATAACAATAAATACAACTCAACAACGTTACGAAAGATTCGTTACGAGAGATGTACTAATAGCTCCGAGCAGACCAATGGCGGAAAGTAAATTCTTTAATTCAAATTTAGGAAAAGTGGTTCCATCAACTTTTTATTGATTCAAAGGCTTGCTTGGCGAAATGTCAACAAAACAAAATGGCGGACGGCGGCCTGTCCAAAATGATGGTCAATATTTTTTGATTTTTCAATCGATTTATTTTTGATATTATATATTTTAACAAAATTTATTAGTTTGATTTCGAAAATATGCTGCTATATGTACTGGATTTATTAAATATCGATACTAACAGAAGAGCACTAGCGAACTGTGGAAACGTGGCACCATTCCTGTGCAATAAACTGTCAAGTTAGTTCGCCTAATTATGGAGTCTACTTTACTTATGGGCAGCTGTAAAACCTTGTCCTAATGAGTTGTCATTTTTCATTGTGACAGTATGACTTGTTATGCGAAAAACTTGCCCAGTGGCTTAAATAGCAAATTAATTGGATGTCAAAAGTGCTAAAGCCAAATTTAAATACAATACCCATAAATACATGGTGGACTACGTAGGTATATTGAAGAGTTATGTGATCGAAATTAAAGTAAAATGACCACCAAGACCGCTAAGTCGCTGATACATATTTAACGACCATAGAACAATCGTAGCGGTTACGTTATTTTTTACTTCTCTACAATAAACCTTTAGACTAATTTTCAGCTTCCTTACTTATTGACTAGGTACATTTTTTTTGGCTGCGCATTGACGATCATTCAATAACGATTCCATAAGCACAGATTCATTGATCTCCATAAAAATACCGCAGCGGTTAAACTGTAGTACACTTACAGTGCACCTCTTTTTTCATAATATATTGACGTATCGAAAAAAGTAGCGATATACGAAAACTTTCTCCCTGATAAATAAAAATTGCTGGTTGTCACATAAATGTTCTTCGAGCGAAAGCTAGTTTTTCCCAGTGGTCAAATGAGCCCACACAGCACTTAAATAATTTAATGTATGTCATTCTGCGTATTGAAATTCTGTTTGTGGTATTTAGTGTTGGTCAAGTCATCTACGAAAAAAAACAAAGAGGGCAACTCGCGGGCTCAGTGGTCTGTAGGCTCATCAGACCACGAAGGCGTTTTCAGATCCAAGGTGGCTAGTAAATAAGTATAACGTATTTTTGCACTGCAAATAATGTAATAATGACTCTTTTTTCCCTAAATATGTTAAGCGTAAATACATTTCGTTACTATACTTTGATTACACTATAAATACAATAATCCACTGTTAACCTGGTAATAATTTATCTTACAATAACATATTCAATTTAGATCATGATTTTCCAAATTGAACTTTAACAACACTCACGGGGTTTCCGTGATTTCATTGGCTCAGGTATTTTTGTATTCTTTTTCTTTTTTTCGACTTGGTTTCTGTACTGGGACGTGTTTGTGGTCTATCAGTCCAAGGACTGTTTTTTTGTATTGGTCGACGGTGTCGTTGAGAACTTTCTGGAAAAAGCTCTCGAACACTTGGTTTTTGACAGCGGCTTCGTCTGCGTGCAGAGCCGTCCACTCCGGCTCACAGCGCCGCCACTCCGCAAACAGTATGTCGTCGATGTGATCCGATCGCCGAGCGCCGACACCTGACGAAAGAAATAAAGTCATTCTTTATAACACGATTGAAATTCGCTTTTTAATGTTTGTTGCCTCAGAACTCCGTCATCTATAAATCATTTTTTTTTAATTTTACTTTATCAAAATCGTCACATTTTATTCACATATGTATATTACAACCTGGTCAAATTTATTATCATCATCAGAACTAGGAAATCCCAGGTAAAAATTGGAGCGCGTTATTGCTCCAGTCTCTGTAAAATGAAAAAAAACTCTTACCCGAGACAACCGTCGGAGGAACACCAGAGAGTAGATCTTTAACTTCTGCAATTGTTTTTATCCCAAGTTTCTCCTGGCTCGCTTTTTGTTTATGTGGCAACAAGTTACACGCCTCCCACGGCTCGTCGCTAAGTTCCATTCTTTGCCTTTTCAGAGATTCATCGCAAACGTCCTTTATGAATACTTCGAATGGATCGGTGGGGTCGACAGTCAGGGGCTCTCCGTGCGCTACATATTTTTTTATTTTGTGTTCGACAGCTTCGTCCAGGACGAATGGGCGTGGCGATTTGTTCGCCTGGCTGTGAGGCGGCGTATAGGGAGGCGGGGGTTTGTCCGGTATCTCGCGGACTGCTAAAAGCTGACATTGTTGCTGTTCTAACGCTTTTATCTGAAACAGGTATGTATATTACTTTTAAATTTCATCGAAAGGTCACATCCGTCTAAAGAATCATGCCTTCGACTAAATAACATTGCATTCTACGGTATAGCCTACGTTGGCCAAAAATTCTTGGATTGACAAAAGTGTGCAACTGTTCTCAAATTACTTTCTTGCGCCATTGCGTTAAGTTTTAACAGACGGTAATGACTAATCGAAGAGCATAAAACTAATATGGCCACGCTGCTATAAGTACTCTAGCAAATAGTTATAAGATCATTAAGTAACTTTCGATAATTAAGTATCTTTAGAAGCCGTGGTAGCCTAGTGGCATAGCTGGGCATTAACTCGTTAATCGTTAATTAACGAAGTTAACATTTTGATTAACGGATTAACTTTTAAGTTAACTTTTAAAAATGTTAACGGACACGTTAACTTCCGTTACTATGCAGAAGTCCGTTAATCGTTAATCCTTTGCCTACTATTTACCGCACGGCACCGCGGCGCGGTGCGAAAAACAGATTCAGACAAGTATGAAACGACAAGTGCCGGGCGGCGCGTGGCAGCGAGTGAAATAAAAACAAAACTAAACTAAAACTAGGTACATTTTGCCGGTGCATGCGAGTGAGAAAACTGCGAAGAGATTTGTTTCGTTTGATCATTTCATTACTTAGCGCAGAACCTAAACCAACAGGTTTTATAAGTTCACTAACGCAACGATAAAAAAATGCAATTTTACATACGAGTATATTAACGGATTAACGGTTAACGTTAACTTGCGTTAATTCTTCCGAAATGTAACGCTTTAACGTTTAACGAAGCTAACTTTTTTTATAGCGGATTAACGATTAACGAAGTTAACTATTTGATTAACGGTGCCCAGCTATGCCTAGTGGTTTGACCTGTGGCCTCTTAAGCAGAGGGTCGTGGGTTCAAATCCCGGGCTCGCACCACTGAGTTTTCCAGAATTTATGTGCGATATCTCATTTGAAATTTACCATGAGCTTTTCGGTGAAGGAAAACATCGTGAGGAAACCTGCACACAACTGCGAAGCAATTCAATGATGTGTGTGAAGTTCCCAATCCGCACTGGGCCCGCGTGGGAACTATAGCCCAAGCCCTCTCATTCTGAGAGGAGGCCTGTGCCCAGCAGTGGGACGTATATAGGCTGGAGAGAGAAGTAACTTTCGATTGCTTAGCTACTATCGCTGCTGTAAGCTGTCAATCGAGAAACCCCAGAAAAAAAGAGTAGAGTTGTACCTCTCTCTCTATCGCCAACTGCTGGCGACGTAACTCTTCTGCCTCGCTGTGGCCCGGTGCAAGCGTAGATACGGAAGACACATTCGGACACAGCGACGTACTGCTCGAACTACTGCTCTCTGTAATTAAAATTTGCAATAATTGTTGAATAATGTTTTTTCCATAATATCTCGTGATGCTGCGAGTCTATCTTTATTATTAGCTGTTGCCCGCGGCTTCACCCCCGTCTGTTTTGTTTAATGTTTTCTCACTGTTTAACTCCCTCGACTTGCACAAATGTTTCAAATCTAAATTATTCAAACCTGTGCCCATTCTCAAGTTTTAGCGAGATAAACGAAAATCAATTCATTTTTATAATAATAGACAGATTTTAACTTCGACGTCAATAGAAGCTAATAATGTATCTCTATTCCGCCTTCATCTTTGAATAGTTGGACACGAATGGCGAATTCTTCTACATTTCAGATTTAAAGATGCTCGGTAGCTAAAGCTTACCTGAACTCGTAGACATTGATTCTGGCCCGTCAGAGCTAGGAGGCTCAGGCGAGGCGGCAGCGCCCGGAGGCACCGGCAGAGGTCCAGCCTGGCTTAGGACTTCCACCACGTCCCTGCCCTTTACTGACTGAGTCTCAACAGACAAGAACTCGCATGCACAACCCTGTTCGAAGTCATACCGGTTCAACACAGTCTCGTCGCTACCGCTACCCATCATTACTGTACTCTGTCCACTACTTTTTTCACAATGATCCAATTTAACATCAGATGCTTGAACATATGTATCTTTGATTTCGCACACGGAGCTCTGATTATGGAACTCGGTATCAGGGGAATCTACAGGCGACTTTCCACCGTCGCTAAGACCTTTGTAGTACTGATCGTACTCGTCCACAAGACTGTGCGCTGTAGATGGAGAGGTTGATCTGTCGGATTCTCTGTTTTTAATTTTATCCATGAAATTTTCGACAACATCATCATCACAAAGACCTTTGTGATGAGAGTTATTAGATGAATTTACAATATTTCTCAAAGCCTCCTCATTCACTTCGTATTGTTTCCCGCTGCTGAATATTTGCGGCAATGAAAGGCTCTGGAAGAGAATGTTCAAATAGCTACCGTCAACCGCGACGAAGTTTTCAGCGGCCGTGTCAGTCATTTGGTCGACAAAAACTGGAGTCTCCAAGACACTGTCACCTGTCTGAATGCACTTCTCAGCCGATGAAATCTTGGGCGGGAGCTCTTGATGAGACGGTTTTTCTGACGGCTTGTGCTTGGGTGATACACTCTCATCACACCCACTGCTAGACAAATCAAAACATTTGAGAGGCGCTACATTACGATCCGCAGATGTGTTTCTCTTGAGCTTCTTTTTTCCTAGGAGTATCTGATCTACATCGACGTTGTTCTTTAATTTTAATTCTATATTACTCCTTGTTTTCATTAGAGCCGCCTTGCGCTTCTCCGACAGCGTCAGCAAAGCTTTGCGCATCCTTTGCATTTCTCCACATTCATGCTGCAGTTTCAATAATGCACCGCGTTGTTTTTTCTTTAACGTCGACACGTCTGTATTTTCCTGTTTCTTCTTATTTTCTAACCAAATAATCTGACTCTTAGTGAAATCTTTTAAAGCATCTTCTCGCATTTTTAATACAAAAAGAAGATTCTTGGCTCGCCTTTGTTCATCTCGGATAAGTAAATTAAGCTGAAAATGTGAAATAATGTCATTATTTAAATTATAGAGCTAAAAATATTTACAGCAGTGTCATTACCTAGGTACACATGATAAAGTAATGACTCAATTTACAAAACGGATTGTCGTGTGTGTAGCCATTTTGTCAAAATATTTACTGGTATTACGAATAGCACTCACCAGACAAAGACTTTTCGAGGCCATTGTTTCGATATCGTCAACATGCGCCAGTGCGTTAGCGCCATTTTCAAGATTGGACAAGAAGGAGTTGTACTCAGAATTTTTAAAGTCCAATCCGGTTTTGCTAATCCAAGTTTCAGGTTTCTCAAGAGGAAAGCATTTTTCAGATAAAGAACAACTTTCTAAATATTGTAAGGATTCGAAAAAAGAATCAATAAAATGTAGTTCCCTCTGAAACTGCTCGCAGATGTAGTCGTTTTGTAATAAACCACTACTGACACTTATAGTACTTATCAAGTCGGATGGCTTTACTAATTTAGTATTTTTTAAGATATACGAGCAGTCGAGAGCTTGGAGCTCACGTAGATTGCTACATAGACCAATAGGTTTATTTTTTTCGTTTTTAAAATTATCTTCTTCAGAGCTCTCAGAGATCTCAACATTTTTCAACTTCTTTTTAAAGACGGATACTACATTCAAAGGGTAAGCTAACGGACTAGTCGATTGATTAGATAGGCCGTCGTCGCTGCTACCAACAACATGGAAATTAATTTTTTGCTTGGTTGTGTATGTTACTGTGGCTCGACCGATTATAAAGGACTTGCTGTTGACAAAGGCATGATGATCAACATTATTTTCTTCTTCAGGACTTATCTTAAATGACGGTGTTATGGGCGTTTGAAGATTCGGCAAAGAATGACTACATAAACTGACTAAATCTTCTTTGGGAAAATTACTCTTATCCTTTGTTAATGTAACATTTGGTATGTCAAGCTTATCGAAGACATCCTTTACTCCTTCTGTTTGAATAGCACTATCCTGAAGATTACAAATATCATCAAATTGACTATTTGACGTTTCAGTTGCTTGATTCACCAGCATTGGTAATGGAGTTGTTTCCACATTTGCATCTTTAGGATGTACGTCAGTACCCATATCAGTGCTACCATCTATATGACCATGACCATCTGAGTGACATATGGTACTGTCTGAATTTGTCTCCCCTAATTCTAATTTCTTGTCGAAAAATTGATGATCAATTGGCACGTGTATTACAGTGATAGGCCTAGTATTCGATTTAATATCCTTTAACAATTCAATCTTAGTTCTGCTTGGAGGACATGTTTTAATAGCACGGTTCTTTTCTGATGGTGATTTAGGAGTACAATCCTCAAGTAATTTTTTGTTCAATAATGATATTTCTTTTTCACTCGCACTTGGATTTGCTATATTTTTGCTTGCGTTTATCTTATGACTGTTGTGCGCAGACTTGGAGTTTCTTGGTACTTCTGAAATAATTACAATGCATAGTGAAGTTCAAAATATTTTTTTAGTCACACAATCAAATTATTATTGATGAAAGATTTTGTGAAATCTTGACTAAATGACTTCTGGCGCAGTCGGGTAAAAACTAAACAGATAGCTCACGATTATAATTCCAGAATAATGAAACTACATAAACTGATTAAATCTTTTTTGGGAAATTAGTGTCATCGTCATCGATCTGTCTCGGAACAGACTTATATTTGTGAAGTAGCAGTTTTATCTTTAGTTAATTTAAATTATGTCTCGCGAGAACTTTAAAAATACTATTGAATTAATTTAATGATACATTTGTGAAATGACGATAAACCAATGATTTTGCAAACCTCTGTCTCTGGTACTTCTAGTTCGCGTGCTGTCAGGTAATGAGCGATTATTAGGCGATGGTTTACTGCTAAGACTCAATTTAGGAACACTGTTATCTTTCTTAGTCAAGGGATTGTTTGATTTGGCACTTTGCTTGAAATCGCGAGCATCTGGAAATAATAAAGATAAATTCATCAAGTTACCATGTTGAATATAAAGCATACAGGTACAGGACTCAATTGTTGTTCATACTTACATTTTAATGGTCTGGATGTTAATCGAGAAGTACTTCTCTGTATAACATGTTTATCGTTTTTGTTGACATTTGCAGTAGATTTATTAAATATTTTCTCAGTCCAAAGTGATGAACAGTAGAAGTTTACAAAGAACACAATCATATGAAAAAGACCTAAGTACATAATGATAGTATAAGAAATAAGTATACGCCACCAAATCGAACTGCCCTTCCAAATTGGGTGTACTAATCTATCCAAATATAATACTCATTCGTAGAGGTACAAAATGGAACCCTCCCTAGATAAAATCATTTGCATATTCTATTAAAATAGCTCGAAATTGGTTATGTGAAAATATCACTGTGTATCAGTGTGTATCCAGATATAGGTATGTCATCTTAATCCTTTTTACAAAGCATTTTATATTATATGTATTATATACTAGCTTCTGCCCGGAACTTTGTCCGCGAAGAACTAGCAATGTTTTAACATGTTTATCCTGTTTTAATCTAGGGTACCAGCTATCTTCGTTCCAATTTTTATCCAAATCCGTCCAGTCGTTTTAGCGTGAAGAAGGAACAAACATACTCACTCACTCACATCGTCACAAACTTTCGCATTTATAATATACTAGCTTCTGCCCGCGACTTCGTCCGCATAGAATTAGCAATTGAAGTTTATCGCTATCCAGCGGGAACTATACAATTTTCTGGGATAAAAAGTTGCCTATGTTCTAATCTAGGGTACCGGCTATCTTCATTCCAAATTTTATCTAAATCTGTCCAGTCGTTTTAGCGTGAAGCAGTAACAAACATACACACTCACTCACATCATCACAAACTTTCGCATTTAAAATATTAGTAGGATTATATAGCCCTTTTTATTCCAAATTCGCTACAATTTCATTATTATTGCGTAATTCCGCGTGCCTCATGGCATAGGCCTCACACTCACATTGGATGTGTTTTTGGGTTTGGGCTATAGTTCCCACGCGGGCCCAGAGCGGATTGGGAACTTATTACACATCATTGAATTTCTTCACAGATGTGTGCAGGTTTCCTCACGATGTTTTCCTTCACCGAAAAGCTCATGGCAAATTTCAAATGTAATTTCGCACATAAATTCCGAAAAACTCAGGTGCGAACCCGGGATTTCTTAAATATATTAAATACTAGCTTCTGCCCGCGACTTCGTCTGCATAGAGTTATATATGTATATAAACCTTCCTCTTGAATCACTTTATCTATTAAAAAAGCATCAAAATCAGTTGCTTAGTTTTACAGATCTAAGCATACATACGGACAGACAGACAGACAGCGGAAAGCGACTTTGTTTTATACTAATGGCAACCACCATGAAAGAGAATTTATTACCATTTTACCATTTTCAGAGTTCCTCAAGCCAAATTGGCTGAAGCAGAACTCAGTAAATGTAACTTTTGAAAATTATCTTTCCCCAGACTACCCATTGCTAATATCTAATTTTATTTGAAACTACGCTTAACATGGAAACATACCACATTACACAAATGTGAGATAAATTACTAATGCACTTTAAAAGCTTACTTTGGCTCCTGGGCAGACCAGCTGCTCTGTGTATCGCTAACAAACAGCATTATCTATAATGCCATCTTAAAACAACAGTACCCGACGATAAAGAATGGTTGGCTGCATAAGACGATTTCCGAACACTGGCGATCGTCCATCAAACATCGTATTTATTAAGTGACGTTTTATGTCAAATAAATACTGCAGTTTATGGACTTAATTAGTTTACGTCAAATTAATTAGAGAGCTGTTGAGACTACTAGATAAAGGATTATCAAAAACACATTAGAGAAGATTAAGGCACCTATTTTTTCTTCCTTTTCTCTAGTACAATAAAATAAAATTGTAACTTGTCTATGTCCGTACATAGGAGATATTAAAGAAAAAATAAATGAAGAGGCCTTAATAAGCGCTGTAGAAACCAAAAATACAATTTTTATAATTTTTGTCCATCTTCTTTCAGGGTTCTGTACCGCAAAAAGATAGGACTACTTAGTTGTCCGTCGATCCATATGTCCATCTGTCTGTCAAGTCCCTTTTTTCAGGACCGTGTAGGGGTATACATTTGAAGAAATTAAAGAAAATTAATTGTATCTGCAGTCCCTTGGAGATGAGAAAAACCGGCCAAGTGCAAGTCTGACTCGCGCACGAAAGGTTCCGTTCTTTTATCTATAAGCGAGTGGAGACCTGGTCTAAACAATAATGTACAGTGTGTGGTCACTTTATATTGGTCATTGATATATACAGACATAAATACATTATTCTGGTTTTTAGTATTTGTTGTTATAGCGGCAACAGAAATACATCATCTGTGAAAATTTCAACTGTCTAGCTATCATAGCTCATGAGATACAGCCTAGTGACAGACAAACGGATGGACAGCGGAGCTTCACGAATAGGGTTTCCGTTTTTACCTTTTAGGTATGGAACCCTAAAAACTAACCCTCTAAATTAAGGCAATCACCTTATACATAATCACAGGATGTCCTGTAAAAATGTCTGACTCCCAAACAATGTGGGGTAAGTTGGGTACTTCCAGTTGTCCTAGAAATTAGAAATTTTATGAAGGTAGGTAGTTCTTATAGCACAACTAAACATAAACAATAGACCAACCGCTTAAATGAGTCCTAGCCCCACACGGTGCAGGGTGGGACTCGGATTGTTCGAGTTCACCGAGTCCTCTAATAAGTGAGTTGAGTCTACAAAATTAGGACTCCACAACTCGAGTCTTTTACAACACTAGTTTCCATCTATCTGCCCAGACTTGGTTGGAGGTTTGTGTCTCCAGATGTAACTTAATTTATATTTTAAATACCTCTTTCGCTTCAACCACATTCATCAATCTCTTCATATATGCTCGTTGGTTTCACATACTCTTGACCTGACCTTTTTCCAAAACGTCCCCAATTTGATCACGGAACATCTGTCTAGGCCTTCCCCTCCCAACACACCCATTCGCACTCCCCATATAAATCTGTGTTGAAAATATTAAAATTTTCAGTCTGCTCCGCTACAACAATTTTGGTGACAACAACCCAAGTTGAAGCTGATTATCACTGAGATTACCTAGCCTTACCTTGGTTACAGCTAACACAACTTATTCAAACGTTTGACGACCGAATGGCCTAGTGGTTAGAGATCCTGACTATGAAGCCGGAGGTCCCGGGTTCGATCCCCGGTCGGGGTAAATATTTGTATGAAAAATACGAATATTTGTTCTCGAGTCTTGGATGTTTAATTATGTATTTAAGTATGTTTATCCGTTGTCTAGTGCCCATATCACAAGCTTTGCTTAGTTTGGGACTAGGTCAATTGGTGTCAATTGTCCCAAGATATTTATTTATTTATTTTATTTAAATGTTTCCTAAGGTTAACATGTAGTGCACTGCTATGCAGAATAAATAACTTTGGCTGATTTACTCATCTCCCTTTATCTTTTCAGGTTATAACATTTTTTAGACCAGTAACTGCTGGTTACTGTAGGTATCCGATAACAAAGAAAAACTCAGTACAATTTTATTTTTCAGTTCGAAATTTCCCATAAAACAATTAAATAAATTAAGTTTCAGAAAAAAGCATCTAACAAAATTATGTGTTTACAAACCTTGATTTTGAGAAAGACTGTTGTCTTCTTTTTCACAAATAGTCACTGTTTTCCGTTTCGTGTGACTAGTAGAATTTGTCTTTGACTGAGCCATTGTGCTGGTTTTAAGAGATCGAGTTGTCTGCTGTTGCGCGTCATCTAGCTCAATAATTCGGCGAAGTCTTGGTTGTAAAGTGTAGCTGCCGTGTTTAGGCCATGATACTGTAATATATCAACTAAACTATTACTCAAATCTCCACATAATACTACATAATTGATTTATTTAAGCTTTTAAACCAAATAAGCACGCAACGACGAAGAAAACAGTTTCAAGGGAGGAATTTCACTAACATCCTTTATTACGTACCCTTTGAATCATAGTCGAAGTCCGGCAACTTGGTGTATTTTATGACGGTGCGCTTCTTTTGTGGATATGCTGTGTCTTCAATTTTAAGGAAAAACACATCATTGATATCAGCATCAACCCTCGGAGATACCGAAGCATCCATTGCTCACTATCAATTTTCAGAAAGCATATAACTATACGGATGTAATATAACACCACATAATGTTAATTATATTCTACGCAGAATATCAAACATTCATAATAAGTTACAAAATGTATAGATGTTATGGATAATTTCGGGTATTTTTACATTTTTACAATATGTGATGTTTTTGCTTTATTTTAATTTGACATTGTTTTTTATACTTAGTTTATTTGACTGACTTGACTACAGGGATTTTAGAGTCTGTGACTGTGAGCTTGACCAGAAAGCAGAAAGAGTAGAGTAGAATTTGAACTAATTGAGGGCGCCACATTCGTATTTTTGACAGGGATGCCAGCCAGCAGACGTAATTTTTTTTGTTTTGTTATGTATGTTAATTTACTTAATTTCAGTTAATTTATCGTACATGACATATCCATGGACGATAGTTTCGACTCCGGTATGCATTACGATTTACGATACAAAGGTATGTACACGAAAGTACGATTTTGTAATCCTCCTTTTATAGAAGAAATAGCTATGTACACTATTTTATAAAACATAAATGACAGTTTTCTTGACTGGTTCGACACTTTCCCGTTCCCCGATTGAAATGCAGATTCACTCTTACAAATCTGGTATCCCTGAGGAAAGAGAGGGTATGTTACAGTTACAACTTCGAATTTCGAATTTCGTGTCAAAAATTCACCCCCGCCTACTGAAGTCACCTCAACCCATCCTTCACCACAAAAGATCATTTTTTGACACTGAAACTTTGTAGTGTAGGGAGTGCAGTCACGAAAAATGACCTTATTGTTGTAGGTGGCTCGATACCTATGCTCTTATATGACAGATACCCGTAAAGCTCTTCGTCGAATAAGGCCTATCGTATCTATGACTGACGATTGAAAAATAAATAGGCCCTTAGGCATTACGTCTTTAGTGTTAGTTATAGTCTAAGAGCTAGCTATCGAAATAGGTATAGTCTATTTATTTTAGCTAGATATATAAATTGACAATTTCAAATGTCAAATTGTGAAATAATGATACCAGCTTTTATTGTTTAGTGGTGTACTCGAAACCATCGACAATGTTTGTGGTCTGAATACAAGAGGTTTGGTCATGTTATATTTTAAGAAAAAAATACGATTGTATCATAATCAAGCAAATTTAAAGGTTTATTAGTTTATTACACTAGCTTATACATACAAAAATCTATACTAAATTTAATTTATCGTTAACCTTCGATAGTGGTGGCACATCACTATTTTTGAATTGCAAAAAACAGGCAGCACAGGTAATGTCATTTTAGTATCTAGCTAAAATAAATACACTATAGTTAATATGTTAATATGCCATGTACTATCATTATTATTAATTAAAGTGCCCGGCAGCTTTTCAGCGGTGCAGCTACTTACACCACACCGAATTTAATGCGAATATTGAATTTTGGAGTAGCCCCCCTGCTGTATTCCACGGTGACGTCGATTTATAGGGATAGGGATGTCCTTCCGTTCCCGTGAACGGCAACGGCTTTGTCGTGAAAGGAGTAAATAATTCAGTAAAAATAGCTCAAAATGTGGCAAAATATATGGAGAACATTTATCTATTGGGATGGATACCTTATGGGGTGAAGTCAAAATTTATCAACTCTCCCCCCTCCTCCGGGGTGCGCGTCCCCCCCCCCCCCCCCCAGGCCCCCCGAAATGTCCCGAAACGCGGCTTTTTGAACTTTTTGAGAAAACTGTTCGCGATACAGAAAAAGTGTGTAGGAATGAAATAATTTACAATAAATTTACTATAAATCTACCATACACATAAAAGCGGTATCTCTTATGGTTTTGACGCAAGAAGACGCTGAAAATCATATTTTTTTGTTTTTTTACAATAAATTTTATTAAAACTTCAGTTTTCTCAGAAAATACTCATTTTACAACTAAAAAATGTATGACTTAAATAAACAATGGAATATTCCCTTTAAAAAGAGGTATAATTTATTTATATATTAGTTAAATTGACCATTTTATGATAGTTTAAATATTTAATTTGTCATGAACAATTTTTTTTACTTGAAGATTAGGTATGTTTAAAATGTTTTTTATATAGTTTAGAGTTAATTATAAACCACGCTAGTGTAATTTTGTTTTTTTTTTTTTTCAGTTATCCGCAAATAATAAGTATTTTTATTCATTTCCAAAAAAGTACTAAGATGTTTATTTAATATAATCAACTATTTATTTAAGTATACACTTTTATTTAAGTAACTTACATTGAAATTGAAGAGAGACATTGAAATAAACTATTGTTAACAGTCTTATTATCTGGGGGCACGGTAGTGCCCCAGCTAAGATAGCCAAGTGAAGCGCAAGAAGGGCACTAGTTACCTTTTCTCGAACCGCTTTGTCGTTATTTTGTACCCTCATAACTTGGTTTTGGATTGTACGAGATAACTAAAATTCTCGGGATATGATGTGAATAGTGGACTTATTACAAGTGTAAAGTTTCAATTGCATAGCTCTTATATTTAAAATTTTATTGATATCTAAAAAACTAGTGGTCGTCACTAGTGATCATCATATTAAATTCCTAGAATGCTCAAATTTGGTTTGTAAGCTAGATTAGTATACAATCAACAGCAAAAATCTAAAATTTGGAACTTTAACTCTTCCTTCAATCGGTCAAACAAAATAGCGAATGGATATTTTGTACGAAACTTCGCAAATTTTGATGCCAGCGGTCTGAAAATTGATAAAGGGAGTTGTTAAAAATAATAACCTGTATATTTCAGAATTTTCAGTAAATTAAACTGAATTAGTGGATGAAATTAAGCGCGTGCAAATGTGGTGTTTTCTGAAGGCACTTGTCATAAGCAACAACTTACAAACTTTTTATGTTCTAACTCTACAAGTGTTTAAGAGTTTGTGAAGTCTACAATTTAGTAAAAATAATGTCGTTGGCCATTTTGCTACCGTCATATAGGCGTAAGGTAAAAAAATCACTGTTCATTACTTTCCTGTTAATTACAATAGTTTTTTAAACATGAAATTACTGTGAGACTCAACCAATAATATGTGACAACAAATAATAATAATAAAATAATAATAATACTTTATTTACTTTATTTGTAATATGTGATCGTTTCGCTGCCGCCGGGGCAAGCGGTCCAGGAATAAGGACTACGAACTAGTCTGGAATATGTCGAGCATCACTCGACTTTTATACGTGAGTTATTCGTTTGTGTGATTATAATTATCACTACAATAGTTCTTATAGTTACGAATTTCAACTTTCTAGGACGTAATTTTGTTGACCACCAGTGAGTGAGTCAGTGACGAAATCAGAGTTTTTTAGATATCTATAAAATTTAAAATATAAGAGCTTGTAATAAATCCACTATTCACATCATATCCCGAGAAATTTAGTTATCTGGTACAGTCCAAAACCAAGTTATGAGAGTACAAAATAACGACAAAGTGGTTCGAGGAAAGGTAACTAGTGCACTTCTTGCGCTTCACTTGGCTATCTTAGCTGGGGCACTACCGTGCCCCCAGATAATAAGAGTGTTAACATTGTTTATTTTAATGTAAGTACTTAAATAAAAGGGTATACTTAAATAAATAGTTGATTATATTAAATAAACATCTTAGTACCTTTTTGGAAATGAATGAATTTATTCACACTAATTATTTGCGGATAACTGAGAATAAATAAACAAAATTACACTAGCATGGTTTATAATTAACTTTAAACTATATAAAAAACATTTTAAACATACCTAATCTTCAAGTAAAAAAAATTGTTCATGACAAATTAAATATTTAAACTATCATAAATTGGTCAAATTAACAAATATATAAATAAGTGATACCTCATTTTAAAGGGAATATTCCATTGTTTATTTAAGTCATACATTTTTTAGTTGTAAAATGAGTATTTTCTGAGTAAACTGAAGTTTTAATAAAAATTATTGTAAAAAAACAAAAAAATATGATTTTCTGCGTCTTCTTGCGTCAAAACCATAAGAGATACCGCTTTTATGTGTATGGTAGATTTATAGTAAATTTATTGTAAATTATTTCATTCCTACACATTTTTTCTGTATCGCGAACAGTTTTCTCAAAAAGTTCAAAAAACCGCGTTTCGGGACACTTTGGGGGGCGTGGTGGGGGGACGCGCCCCCCGGAGGAGGGGGGAGAGTTGATAAATTTTGACTTCACCCCATAAGGTATCCATCCCAATAGATAAATGTTCTCCATATATTTTGCCAGATTTCCCATACAATGGATTCTTATTTGCTTGAGCTAAAAGTAAATTGAAGTTATCATGAATCCAATAACAGTAAATTACTACAGGCCGACATAAAAGTCTAGAAATGGAACTAATTTTATTTTTTCCTTGCAACACACTACTAGCTGTCAGTGCCAGTACAAGATATGTCATCAAGCAATTGTGGTGGCAACTACATTGTGATAATGTTTTTGTGGAATTTATGTGGACTAGGGATGGGTTATACTTGCTATATCGCGTACCAGGGCTTAAAAGTACGTCCACCTTCTCATACCAGGTGCAGAAACCAGGTATCAAAATACTTTCAAGGTATTTTCTACCCAACGTAACGACGACTCGAATACTTGCTTCCTTGCAAGTTGCAAGGAAGCAAGTATTCGACTTGCAAGTTTAAACCTTGTTGTTATACAGATAAGATTCAAAATATTCCAATCAAGACGTAAAATACTTTGAAAGTATTTTATTTCACGTATAAGCATAATCTGAACCTTATGTGTATGAATACAAGATATAATTTTGCATTTTGAAATTTTGATTTAAGTACTTGCTTTACAGTTCGCATAGGCTTCTGTTCCTTACCGCCAAATTAACGGCCACCCGCCCGGGCTACCAAATTAACGGCGAGATGTTTTCGCTGTATATGTTTTGTCAGATTGGACACTCCCGATTTAAATGTCAATTTTGCCTTACACATTTTGCACTCCCCAATATTATTCCCTTTATCTATAAAATGGTCCCACGCCACACTTTTTTTTGCTGCCATATTTAAACACAATAAATTTATTACAACACAATATACTTAAAACACACACACACACACAGTTTAAGAACAACTAATTGCGATTATTTGCGATGATAATCGAGCGCAAGCACAACGTAAACAAAAAAATTCAGAAATACAAGAACTTCAAAACTGTGCAAGATTAAAAATGCCGAACGTACACGCAAATATGTACCTTGTAATCCTTCCAGTAAAGCTGTATGAATTTTAATGCAATCTTAAATCTTAATGCAATTACAACTTGAATGATTCAAGGTCAAGCAACATGAACGAAATGCATTATTGTAACCTATTTTTCATATAATTAAGGTTTACTTTCCAAACTAATCAAGTTGAAAACACTGAGCGAGGCGAGACCGATATACATTGCTCCGCCATTGCACGGCGCACGCCCCGAGCCCAGCCGAATAGCACCGAACGACGAGCGAGACAAGTTCCAAGAAAAATACATTCAATTCGTTCGACGTACGAGTTCGACGTAGTAGTACTTACTTTGAAGGGACAGTATACTTTAATGGGAAAATACTTTCAAGTCTTGCAAGTATTTCGGGTCGTACCTGGTTGGTATACTTGCAAGGAAATACCTGGTATCAAAACCTGGTAACGTAAATACGCACCATCTCTAATGTGGACTCCGGCTCACATTGGTGTGAAAGGGAATGAGAACGCAGATTTCCTTGCGAAGACAGCATGCAATTTCAGTGGATGCCAGGGCAGTGATGAGGGCAGCTCTGTCTCACATGGCGTCCACTATACAGACTTAGTAGCCAAGATCAAGGAAACAATTATTTCTGAATGGTCCTCTTATTGGAACGATGTTAAAATTCATAAAGGTGCCTGGTATGCTTCCATTAATCAAGTTGTCGGTAAAAAACCCTGGTTTTCCAAAGCACAGATGTATAAAGGAAGAAGATTCTATACTATTCTATCCCGCTTACGATTTGGTCACTGTCGAGTTAACGCACATCTACATAGAATGAAAATAGCCCAGTCATCAAAATGCAAAGAATGCAACCTTAATTTAGATGAAACTTTGGATCACATCATTTTTGTATGTCCCGCTTATAACATTCAACGCCTAGCCTTAATTGACGGGCTAATGACTACTTATCATCCGAGTCCGATCCCGCGCGGCACTCAAGAGCTTCTCAAGAATACTGAAACTTACAATCATATTTATGAATATATCTGTTCAACTATACGAACAATTTAATATGGATTTGAAGGAAACCGGAATTGACACATCATTTGGAATTGACGAAATACTCGGATTTGTACTTTATACCCTGAATTGACTCCACTCGGATTTTACCACTAAAGACGAGGCTAAAAAGCCTATACAATTTAAAATTTGAAGACTTCCACTGACTTAAGACTTGGCCTCGGCCTTACAAAAAACTACCATCAAGAGAAATATAATAATGAAGACTTGGGTGTATGGTGCAAAACCTTCGCCTATTCCCTTGCGGAATGAATTTTAAAAACAAGATATGTCAAATTTGATTTGAGGACTGAGACTCATTCCATTACTATTTTTGCATATTATTAGCGTTGTTTTATCGAATAGAGTGTGAAAATGAGTAAAACGATTCGTAGTGGTACCAGACAGGTCATTTATAAAGTGTACAGACGTTGTCTCGCAGAAAGCGAAGCAAAAAATCTTTTGTCCCCACTAGACAATGTTTACCGAAGAAGGGCCGCTAGGTTGGTAACGGTTTATTTTTACTATTTTGAGTCGAATTAGATATTTTTAAAATAATCTATGTTGCTACAAATATAAAATATTCCATAATTAAGTGTTGTTTCTGATCGTTAAAATTGAAAAAGTTGGAGGTTATGTTTACAAAATACGTACATTTGACGTATGCAAGATGTATTGATACTTGCTATGTGATACAATGTATTACGGAAATATTTCGTTTATTTTGTAATTCAATACTGTGTGTTGTAGATAGCTACATATTAACTGTTAAAATAATTTATGGTGTTTATGTCATATTCAGGTAAATCGGCCAGTACAGTGCAGAATAAATTTAAACCTGTGGCAAGATGGCTCGGCTTCGACGACGGTGCCGCCCTGCCCCATATAGACTGATCTTTCTTACGTGTACCTATGTATCTTGTGTGTTTTTGTGTATTTATGTCTAATAATAAAATAAGTTATTCGTCAAAAATGTCTTATTTACTTTAATGGTTTTTCACGAATAAAAGCTTTCTCTATTTCCTATTTGATTTTGGCGAAATTTTATTTAACTTTCAATATTTGTATGTTATTTTGTTTCGTTCAAATCTTGCAAGTTATGTTTTTCCCACTTCTAGTGATCTTCTTATCTTACTAATTAGGGGCCCTTACGGATACACTTCGACCCATCTGTGGATCTTTTGTGTAATTACCCCTCCTTCGCACTATTCCATTGCTTTTACCACCTCATTTATCTTTTTTTTTTTTAACAAAACTCATTTCTCTTAAAGAGGGACTTTCTCCAAGTGAGCGTAGTCACGGGCAAAACAAAGGTGTAAGTAAAGTATCAATATTTTTTCGTCGTACTATATGGTGTTGCTACAGATGCGACAGTGACGCCCCTATTAATTTCTAGACTTTTATGTCGGGCTGTAAATTACCATTTATTAGTATATCTAAACTCATTTTAAAAAAAAGGTTTTAAAGTAAAAAAGCTTATTTCTGGTGATTTCTTGACCCTAAGTAAAAAATTGTAAATTTCTATTCTGTGGAGCTCTGGAGTTCTATGACTTTATGGTCAGGTAAATCAGTCATAGACAACACTAGTCTGGTTACATTTACATTTGCGATTCATGGAAAATGGAAAATTTTGCTAATGAAACAAAAATCAATTTGTTCGTCAGACAGGCAAATTTCGCTAGTTTAGTGATTAAACTGTTTTTTGTTGAAGGTGTTACTAACGCTGACGTAGTAACGATTGTTTTTGTGTAGTGCATAGACTAGACACTGCATAGCTAATCTCGTTGGTGTTCAATGAAGACAAGACTTGCATAGTGGTCACTTTGTTTGTTGGTCGATGTACTTTTTTTATTAAAAGTAGCAAGTGTTTGATATAATTTTGGACTATAAGATTCCACAATGCTCTCGTTGGCATTCCATCATAGATTTAAAAGATATGGTGCAAAGGACAGTGTGTTTTTCTATTTTTGACAAGAACTGGTTAACCCACCTGCAGTGATTGTTATGTTATAGTGCCTACCTAAGGATTTCCAACAAGCATGTGAGTATATTTATTTACGTTTTCGTCTTAAATCATCAATCATTACAACCAGATGTGATGTGGAGGCCATTTTATATTCCTTGGTTATATTTCTATGTATATATGGCGAGTTAGGGTGGATGCAAATGCGCATGTGATGTGATAGAGGGGTGCAATATTTTGACGTCCGCGGCCTCTGTTGCGTTGCGTAGCGGTCCGGCTCGCAGTTGCCCGTCGCCTCGGCAGTAGTCTCCCGTCTGTCTCACGATGCGCCGCAGCTGGCGCTAAAAGTCTTCGCGATTTTTCACCATGTCTGAATGCGATATTGCTCCCTACAATGAAGGCGATAACAGGTAGGTCTTAACTAAACTTACGTAAATTTATTGCAACACTGCACAGCACCCTGACTGCTGACAGACCCTGGGCTACATTGATAATGAGTAAATTTTTGATTTGGAGTTATCTGTTCTTGCAATGTTTTTGTTTTTATATAATAATTCTGATAATAATAATAATATAGCCCTTTTATTTCGAATTCGCTACAACTTCAGTACAACATAGTCATTTTTTTCTTTTTTTTTTTATAAATTATCGTGTAATATGACGTGCCTCATGGCATAGGCCTCCTCCATTTATTGGAGGGTTTGGGCTACATAGTTCCCTCGGGGGCCCAGTGCGGATTGGGAACTTCACACACATACCATTGAATTGCTTTGCAGTGTTTTTCCTTCACCGAAAAGCTCATGGCAAATATCAAATGTGATTCCGCACGTAAATTCCGAAAAACGGGGACGTACGAGCCAAGGATTCGAACCCATGACCCTCTGCTTGAGAGGCCACAGGTCAAACCACTAGGCTACCGCGGTTTTAATAATGCTGATAATTCCTTGTAGATGTAAAAGTTTTCTGCCAGTTTGTCAGTTTGTATTTAATAAATAAGGCGGTATTGCAATTACTCAGATCCATACAAACTTGGGTTAAGTTATTTAACTTAGGTAAGGAAGGTGTTGTAGGATTTTTAAAACACTTATTAGCTTCAATTGACAACATTTCATATATCTGAGCCTATAATTTTAATGGTTCTCTGTATTTTGTTTGAAAAGATGAACATGCTGACAGTAAGTTTTTTTGCTAGGGCTTGTATTTAAATTTTTATTAATTTGTGCTTATTCTAAAAGAACGTAACTCCGGCTTTACCGCAGAATATACACTCATCCCTTTGTCTTTTCTGTATAGAAAAAACCGGCCAAGTGCGAGTCGGACTCGCGCACTAAGGGTTCCATACAAATTCGCCAAGTTATTATAAAATCCAGTGTTAGCAGAGCCCTGCTCTTAAGCAAAATGTAGGCATTGTTAGGTCATTTTATACTGGTTATTATACAAACAGACAGAAATTATTAAAAAAAAACTACTTACTAGATCTCGTTCAAACCAATTTTCGGTGGAAGTTTGCATGTTAATCTACATCATATATTTTGTTTAGTTTTATCATTCTCTTATTTTAGAAGTTACAGGGACACACACACACACATTTTACCACTTTGGAAGTGTCACTCGCGCAAACTATTCAGTTTAGAAAAAAATGATATTAGAAACCTCAATATCATTTTTGAAGACCTATCTATAGATACCCCACACATATGAGTTTGATGAAAAAAAATATTTGAGATTCAGTTCTAAGTATGGGGAACCCCCAAAATTTATTGTTTTTTTTTTCTATTTTTGTGTGATAATCTTAATGCATTCACAAAATACATCTACTTACCAAGTTTCAACAGTATTTATGTGCGAAAATTACATTTGTAATTTGCCATGAGCTTTTCGGTGAAGGAAAACATCGTGAGGAAACCTGCACACATCTGCGAAGAAATTCAATGGTGTGTGTTAAGTTCCCAATCCGCACTGGGCGCGCGTGGAAACTATAGCCCGAACCCTCCAATACACGGAGGAGGCCTATGCCATGAGGCACGCCGAATTACGCGACAATTTAATAAATAAACGACAATAACATCAACAACAACATGTTCTTACTGAAATTGTAGCGAATTTGGAATAAAAAGGCTTATAAATAAATAAAATGGCGGCCACTTTGTGGAAAATTATTCTTTTTCTTTACCGCAGAAAAAAGAGAGCAAGCAAAGGTTAACTGACACTTAGAAACGCCAATTAACATATTAAAGGACTATTTATTCCTTTGTATATTTGGTTACGGCACGGCTGATTAATTAAGGGCCTGTTTCACCTCTCCCTAACCGTCAGTTATCTATGATGACGTCTCTGTCTGTTTCGTAGTAATAAATAGAGACGGAATTATAGATAACTGACAGTTAAGGAGTGGTGAAACAGGCCCTTAAAGTTGAACTTGATCCATGAAAACGGTATTTTTGCTAACTAAAGGGGATCTCAACTTTTTTTCTCAATCTGTGATTAAAAATAAAAAAAATTGGAGAGAAAAATTTCCAGCGTTTGTGAGGTGTATTTATCACTAGAATAAATCTCATGTGACATGGGTTCACTATGTCTGAATGAGTAAATTTGCACTAAAATTTTGTTCTGATTCATAACAATGTAGCATTGTGCCAGTATTAGCATAAATACAATACATTAAAAAGATTGTAGCAAACCAATCTCTGATGAGCACAACTGAGCAACAATCTTTGACTCTTCCATTTCTCTCAGGACTCGTACATACATAAATCACGTCTTTATCTCTTACAGGTTAGACAGAGCCTAAGGTAACAAGACCTAAAGGCCATGTTTAGCATGATTGTGAGTGTATAGGTAGAAAGGGGAATCAAAATAGGGATAGGTTGCCTGCCGCATCGCCTGTAACATGATTCCCTCAATTGGCTTTTACTACTTATCAGTTGGGAAGAGAAGCAACTGGTATATTCTTTGCTCCCAGACTAGCATGGAAGCTCTCAGGACTAATGTTGCCAAAACGAACACTATCACTAAAGTTTACCTTAATATCATGCATGTTAACTTGCCTAAAACCAGAGGTGTTAGTGGTATAAAATGTACAGTCACTGAGACTGACTACACAACCTATGAGGAAAATTATTTTTAACTATTTATTTTTCTGAATAAGATGTGTGAAATAGTACATTACTGCAGAGGCCGGGAAAGAAAGGCTTGAAGGCTGAGTAATGTATATAGACCGGATAGGAGTACGAAGCCTGCAAGTTCTTTCACGCCGAGGCTTGAATAGTGCTTTTCTCAAACATGCAATGTAATAAATAAAAAAACTCCAAAAAATCCTTTGAATGTTGCCGCTAGCGCGTGCATTAGGCAGCGGACGAGCAGCAGCAGGTGCATATCCTCCAGGTGCATATCCTCCAGCAGCGCGCCCCGCGCCCGCTCAGCGCACGACGACGACCACCACAAAACAAAAGACGATCGCTTTGCAGGCCAAGGCCTGCCATTTTGTATGAAAATCCACTACATACCACTTGTCCAACCGCGCCCGCAACGTGATACGTCCCGGCCCATTATTTGGAACTTAAAATTACCATTTCATTGCATCTTTGAGAAATAGTACATTACTGCAGAGGACGGGAAAGAAAGGCTTGCAGGCTGAGTAACGTATATAGACGGCCGAGATTTGCGAGGCCGGATAGGAGTACGAAGCCTGCAAGTTCTTTCACGCCGAGGCTTGTATAGTGCTTTTCTCAAACATCAATGAAATAAATAAAAAAAAATCCAAAAAAACCCTTAGAATGTTGCCGCTAGCGCGTGCATTAGGCAGCGGACAGCAGCAGCAGGTGCATATCATCCAGCAGCGTGCCCCGCGCCCGCGCCGCGCACGACGACGACCACCACAAAACAAAACACGATCGCTTTGCAGGCCAAGGCCAGCCATTTTGTATGAAAATCCATTACATACCACTTGTCCAACCGCGCCCGCAACGTGGTACGTCCCGGCCTATTATTTGGAACGTAAGGTTAACATTTCATTGCATCTTTGAGAAATAGTACATTACTGCAGAGGCCGGGAAAGAAAGGCTTGCAGGCTGAGTAATGTATATAGACGGCCGAGCTTTGCGAGGCCGGATAGGAGTACGAAGCCTGCAAGTTCTTTCACGCCGAGGCTTGTATAGTGCTTTTCTCAAACATGCAATGAAATAATTAAAAAAAAATCCAAAAAAACCCTTAGAATGTTGCCGCTAGCGCGTGTATTAGGCGGCGGACGAGCAGCAGCAGGCGCATATCCTCCACGTGCGTGTCCTCCAGCAGGGCGCCCCGCGCACGACGACGACCACCACAAAACAAAACACGATCGCTTTGCAGGCCAAGGCCTGCCATTTTGTATGAAAATCCATTACATACCACTTGTCCAACCGCGCCCGCAACGCGATACGTCCCGGCCTATTATTTGGAACGTAAGGTTGACATTTCATTGCATCTTTGAGAAAAAGTATTTTTTTTACCGTTTTTTGCTCGATATTATTAAAGGTACGGAACCCTTCGTGCGCGAGTCCGACTCGCACTTGGCCGGTTTTTTTTAACGACTCATACATAAACAATAAAAATCTCAATTGTTTATAATTCCTGGCTAAGGATTTGAAGGTTGAAATGAAGTTAAAAATAGTTATCCTTGTCATAACGAATCGCTAAGTAGCTTACACTGCTTACACAAAAGAGTGTATCTTGATGGAAAAATCGCGGGGTTAGGTCTCTGTCTGCGTCTAGAGTCTGATGTTTTTCCTGTCTCATAGTAGGTATGTTCACCTATTCTGGATTCTAAAAAGGTGTACTCAACATATTTTTTCTCTTTCTAATAGATTCAATATGGCGGTTAAGAAGCATGAGCTGGTGCACGACAATCGCAACCAGCTGGATTTGAAGTCGCTCGCGCAGTATATCAAGTTAATGAATGAGCAGCCGAACTACTTGCCTCCACCGAATGAGTTGGTCAAGAATTGTCAGGATATCGTAAAATGTTTGTGTAAGTATTCTCCCTTTTCTAATTAACTTAAGCAGTGCGTTTTTGAAATCCTTTACAGCGAGTGTAGCCTGTACCTATATGCTTCCCCTGAAAACGCTAAGCTTGGGCTAGGTAGATCACATTGAAAAGTGGGCCCATTAAAGATTGGAAACATGGTTTCCGTGGTTGGTTAGATGGAACTATTCTTAGTGTAAGTATTATGGTAACCTCGGACTATCATAAGGGCCCCGTTTCTCGAAGCTTATTAGACTAATAATATTAGTGTTTTGTTTCATTTTTTCGTTTAATTTACGAGACAAAACACTAATATTATTAAATTTCTAACGGTAAAACGTAAAAAAGTAAACATTAAAAAATCAAGAAGTAAATTTCTTGATTAATTTGATATTTACTAATATTATTGGTTGGCTTATTAGCTTCGAGAAACGGGCCCAGGAGTGATTTCACAGACTGGTCGTAATTTTAAGACGTATAGTTTTGCAACGAAAGTACTCATGCAGGGCAGTGCAGGACACTCGCGGATACACGTTCCTCTGCTGGGCACATGCCTTTTCTCAGATTAGGAATTGAGAAATTCACGCTCACAATTTATTGACAACATTTAAAATTTTTCATTTGCCCTAAATTGAAAACCATTTCGAGAAATATGCCTATAGAAACCAAAAAAAAAAATATTTTGGGATTTTTCTACCAGTATTGTTTGAAAAAATCGCGTTTAAACGCCGTTATTGGTTAAACCCGAAATGACGTCATTTACCGGGCTGAGTTAGTGGAAAACGGGAACGGGTTCCATTAATAAAATGTAATTTAAAAAGAAACCGGTTGTTACAAGTGCCAGCACGTAAGTCCAGCGATGACCGTTGATGCGCAGTAATCGAAAATAAGGTATCGCGGGGGTGTGCAGGGGATGCGGGCGGGCGTACTCCACGTTAAACTTACGCGCCGCCTCCTGTACTCATGTCATGTTAGTTTGAATTTGACAGTTCAGACGATTTTTTTTTCCTGTTTATAGTTATTTTCTCATCCGTTTTACGACTTGACTCCCCCGAACATTGAATCTGATTATATTTACGTGAATAATGCAGTTGGGTACTTTGAGATAAAGCGTCGGGCTGGCAAATGCTTTGTGCAATGTCGTGACTCCAGAGGAACAAATCAGAAGTAAGCTTTATATGGTGACTGCAGAAATAGATGAAGCCCAAGAACGGATATAGCTGTGTTGGCACGATTTTCGCGAGAGGTTTTCGTTCACTGAAAAGTTCATTACTTTTAATAGAATTTAAAAATAAATCTGATTGAGAGGCCATATAACATACCACCAGGCTCCGAAAGATTTTTAATTTTAGAATGTTATGTTACCAGCCAGGCACAAATCTGTGGGTGCCCGTTTATTTTGCTGTAATAAGTGAGTGAGTTCGATAGATAGTCATCATCATCACAATTATTTTATTTCCAATATCGCGCAACCCTTACATATCTGCATATGACAGCATCGTTAAGCTACACGGGCGGCAGCATCGCTATGCATCAAATGCGGTTGCACTATACTGGGAAATTTTCAAGTTTTAATCAGGGCTCGGAACCGGTATTAATTACTATTAATATCGCTCCAATATCGTTAATTTATTTCGTTCGATAATATACCGGTTAGTCAATGGAACGGACAAAATAGTCGTGCTTACCGTTAGGTACATAGACCGAAATTTAAACGTTTGCGTTAACTGAATAATACCGTGTAAACCCAAACGATGACATGCGACTTAGTGTGTGTGTGTGTGTGTGTGTGTGTGTGTGTGTGTGTGTGTGTGTGTGTGTGTGTGTGTGTGTGTGTGTGTGTGTGTGTGTTGTGCGAAATGCGGTCTTGTTACAAGAGTTTTCATAGTTCAGGAGAGTTTTGCGAGTGGTAGGGTAGGACCTCGTTCAAAGTCCATCCGGATCGCTACCACCGCCTTACTCGTTAATCCTGTCGTCAAGCAGCAGTGCTTGCGCTGCTGTGTTCCGGCTTCGAGAGTAAGACAGACGTATAGACGTTGAAATTATTGGAATATGACATACATATCCCTTGACATAGCCTAAGGTAGCAAGACCTAAATACCTTAAATACCATAAAGACCTTGGAATATGAGGTATTCTATTTGAGCCCTCTAGGCTGGCAACGCATCTGCAATCAGTGTAATGTTGCGGGTGTCCATGGAGCACCACCATGTCCGCCACGGAGCTCACTATTACCATCAGGTGACCTACTTGCTTGAGAAGATAAAGAAGAAATTTCACATTTTGGTATCGGCGAAAAGTTTGTAAAATGCAATTTTATGTGGTTAAATTACATAGGTCTATGAAGAAAAAGAAAATCAACATACGAAAACAGACGCACACGATGATGGATCCTGGTTTTCGTTATTTCTTGTAATAGATCACTACTATACTCTCTCTACTCTCGTTAGTTCTCGTAAAATATATTGTATACTAGCTGTTGCCAGCGACTTCGTCTGCAAAGAATTCGTTTATCGCTATCCCGCGGGAACTACGCAATTTTCCGGGATAAAAAGTAGCCTATGTGCTATTCCAGACTTATCTCTATCTATGTGCCGAATTTCATCCAGATCCGTTGGGCCGTTCTGGCGTGATTGAGTAACAAACAAACATCCATCCATCCATCCATCCATCCATCCATACTTTCGCATTTATAATATTAGTTAGATTCTAAAATTTTAGAGAACATAATATTTAAAACTAGCTTCTGCCCGCGACTTCGTCCGCGTAAAATTAGCAATTGACATGTTTATCGCTATCCCGCGGGAACTATGCAATTTTCCGGGATAAAAAGTAGCCCATGTTTCAATCTAGGGTACCAGCTATCTCAGCTCGCAGCATCTTAAGTCGTTTCAGCGTGAAGAAGGAACAAACATACACACTCACTCACATCGTCACATCACATCGTCACTCACAAACATTCGCATTTATAATATTAGTAGGATTGTGTCATATTTAATTCATAATATTCCTTTACATTGTGAACGTCTGCACGTAAATAAGTGAGTAGTATGTTTGCTACCATTACTGGTATATCGATTTAACCGCGTCAGTTCGAGCAAATCTGAAATTCACCTTCCCATTAAAATACATGTACTTTTAAATTCAAAATCGTTCAGACTACCGATAAGGTAACTTCATGTACTTTATCATGCTGAATCCAAGGTCCTACGGCCTACCGCTGCAATTACCACAAAAAAAACACCGACTGTTGGTCGCTTATACTCGTATGTCATCTTTCGGGTCGTGCGCTTTCTTTTCAAATGATACTACCGAGTTTTTGAGACTAAACGCTTTGAAGTTGGTGTTTAATGTTTGCTTAGTTTGGTTTGGTTTGGTCACTTTTATACTAAGACTATTTTATTTTTCTAATTATTACACAACTACCATCTATCTATACATATAAAACAGTACCTTGACTGACTGACAGACAGCACAGCCTAAACCACTGGACCTAGGAACTTGAAATTTGGCAGACGTAAATCTTGAGTATCACAGAGAAGCACTAAGGGATTTTTTGAAATTCCCACGGGATAGGGAATAATTCAGACTTATATATTTCTCAGTAACTGTAAAATCGTCAAATTCGGTACACCTATGTATTGTAACACTAAAACATGTTCTCAGGGAAAATGCGAAATTCCTACCGGAGTTTCATTTGTATTACTTGAGTTATTGTCTACGCGTACCTACCTACGAAGTCGCGGGCAAAAGCTAGTAGCAGGTACAAAGCTGTAACTTTTCCTACTTTTTCATTTTTAGGCTTATTTTGTTTTTGCGAAACTAGTGGTGTATGTCATAGGGCTGATGTTGTTATTGACAAGTAAACACGATCGTATGTTGTGATATTAAAAGCGATACTTCGTATTTCTATGTATCTAACCTACCGCTGTATGTTATGTGTACCTACTTAATTGGGTTCTTCGAAACTGCTCCGACGATTTAGATGCAATTCTGCATGAAGGCAGTTTTTCCTTCCGAATCGATATAGGTAAATAGATTTTATCGCGAAAAATAAGTAACTTTATATGTACTTTCCTTTTGCATAAAACATCTCCATGACTAAACTCGGAAACGAAAGACGCCTAGGTTGCTAGGCACTACAAAATCAACAAACACACAAAGATTGAATGCTGAAAACGCAGGCATTCTCTTTTATTCGTTCTTTATGCGCGGCTACGTAGGAGTGCAGTAAAACCTTTTAAAAAGGAATAACACAATTTTCCTGTAACCCTGGATGGATTACAATACATATATCCACAGAACGCTTGTATGCAAGTGAACTGGACAGACTGCTAATACTGTTGTTCCATAGGAATTCAGTGTTCTTTATTGTATCTGTCCGAAGTGCGCCCAGGGCGCCGAGTGCCCCGCGGGAATTAAAATTGGCAGTTCTCTATAGAAGTTTTTCCTCCATTGTTCCATTTCTGGCGTTAATTCTAAGGGCACTCGTTACCGGATTTCCGTTTAGTACTGCTATCCTTGTCAAAAATGCTACAGTAAAATGTTTTCAATTATGACTTCGTCAATACTTAGTCTGGCATCTACAGACTGTGCAACGTTTGTATTGTATGTAGATCAGTGCAATTTTTTTTTTCTGTTTATGTGTAGCTCGGACGTCGGGCAGCGACGTTCAACTTTGGGACTTGCTGCAGTCTGTGGAGGAGTTCCTCCACCGCGTGGTGAACTCTGTGCACAGCGGCCTTCGCCACGAGATAATAACGGCGGTGCTCGATAAGTTCCACTCTTTCATCTTTGATCCGCGTAAGTACAGCCTGTAGTGTGATTTTACTGTTCAGTAATAGATATATTGTGTTAAATGTTAAAAGATGGACTGCGTTGATGCTGCGGCATTTTAATGACTGTAACATTTAACCGCCGCACTCAGACACACATTCTTCATATTTCTAATGTGATTTAACGGCAATTTTTAGTACAATTTATAGCTGATTGACGACAATAAGAGTTCCAGTGATTTCGTTTCTCTAAATAACATACTTACAATTCGATTAAATGTTCTAGCACACGCTGCACCTATTGGAATAAATCTTTACACAAACGCAGGAGCTTTTATTTTGATGACTGTTTGTAATAAAATAATTAATATTGGTTTAAAAATTATTTTTTCACAAAAATAAGAATAATACGTTCGATGAATTTAACGAAATTTTTTGTTAATACGAATAGCTACTTTTGTGTAGGTAATTTGGTAGGTATTACAGAAGAGTACAAGTGTAGTGCATAAAGCTTTCCCATGAGATTTCGTTGAATCCCATGCGGTTTTCAACTTTAACAACATGTCATAAAGGTTCTTATTTATAAAACAACTTAACCTGACAACTGCATTGTATACACAACTTTAATAACATGTTATTAAAATTGAAAACCGGATAGAATTCAATGAAATGTCATGGTAAAGCTTTATTCATTACACGTGTACTGTTATTGAAATCTCGATATATTTTAAATGTAGTACACTACAAGGTCTCACAGAATAATTCCGGAATATTTCAGCATGCGGTTCAGTTAATTTGATTGAACACTGCACAGATTTTTCATCCTATTTTTGGATTCAAAATTAAAGTCGCCCCTTTGACGCCGTGCACTTTGAACATCGATTACACTCGGTTTCAATAAGGAAGGAAGGGTTGTATGTGACATTAACATTGACAAATCTAGAGGTGAGGCTTCTTTGTGACACCTTTCACATAAAACGATTATCGATTATATCTTAGTACTAATAACAATCGATTCCATAAAAATAACGACTGCATATTAATTTATTATATAAATGCTATTTCGATATAATGATACTCATACTCAAGTCACTCTCCTAAGATGTAATATATAATAATTCCTATTTTACGCTTTTTGCCAAGTTGTGTTTCTTCAACTAAATAGGTTGTATAAAATATGATTTAACTTCATAATGTAATTGAGGTTCTAAGGAATCTATTTACTACCAATAAAATCGATTGGTATTGTGTAGTGAGTATGAAAGAATGTAAAATACTCACTTCATATTTTTGTAGGTTGTCTTTGGATTTTCGATTATTAACCGATTACCCAATTATACATAGTCACCTCTCTAGTTTTAATGAGCATAGAACGTAACCTAGCAACGTCTCGTTAATAATGACATATATTGAAAATTTGTACGTGAAAATTATGTAAACGCAAAAAACATCGCCGTGATTCTTTTCAGAACGTTATTGATATACATTACCAAGTATTGATTTATTTCTAAGTAATTCAATTTAGTATTTATTTTGCTGTCAAAACTTTCGTGAACACTAACAGTTACATTCTATGGATCTGTCACACAACCCTTCCTTATTGAAACAGACCGTAAGGGTGAAACCACACCGCCGCTCTAAAAACGGTGACGTTACGGAATCGCCACAAAATGTATGAAGAAACGGTGAGAAAATGTGACGCATACGACACGTCACTGCGTATACGCGGCGATTTGGTCGCACCCTAATGCATGGAATCGTGTTATCGAGCACAGTAGAAGAATCCTAAAAAACATTTGCAGAGGGGTCAGTCAAACTAATACAATCACCTGCTGAAAGTATTCGGGGTAATAATAAGAGACCACCTTGTATTTGGCACATGATACATATAAATTGGAGTCTTGATATTTATAACATCAGAATGTCAAATTGAATCTGAAATAGGCATAGAAGCTATTTCAGAATGAAATTCTATCGCGAGTAGTTATGTATAATCAACGTGTCTCGGTTCGAATGGAAAATTATAACTCAATTTAGGACCGCTACAGACATTCATTTCATACTAGTTACGAGCTCTGAATAGAATTAAAGTAGTGGTATACTGTTGACAAGCAAGCAAGAAAATTACACAAAATACATGATTGATTCTCATTTGACTTTCAGGTTATTTTTCGTCTAATAAGTTTTATTTGACTCCAAAAAATAAGAAGGTACTGTTGCCATGGACTGTTTTTATGGTGTTGTTTTTTTTTTCTATTGACATCTAGGTACGCCAGTTGTGAACGGATTTGGATGATTATTTTTATTCAGTAGAATATGACTCATAATCATAAAAATGCAATTAAAATCGGTAATTAATACTAGTACACTTAAGGGACAGTAGGTACAAGCGAACTGCATTCCGACTGCAACGTAACACCCAACTGCCGACTGCCCATACATTTCTATCGCAGTTAGCGTGCAGTTGTACCGACTGCAATGGAACTGCAATAGAAAATGTATGGGCAGTCGGCAGTTTGCGGTTACGTTGCATTCGGAATGCAGTCCGTCGTACTGGCTCGATATTTTAAATATTATAATTTAATAATAAACAATCCGTCAATTAGCGAAATAAACCGGTCGATATTGACAACAATTCAAATTTGCTAAGGTAGTAAAATGCAAATACCGTTTGTAGATTTTACACTGCTCATTACAGTAAAAATATTTTCGGATTTTTTTATGCAGTAGTTTTTTTTATATTCAGGAAAAACAGTAAAAAAAGTTGGATTGTGAATGTTAGGGATATATTCATAGTGCCGTTAGTCCATTTATTACCGTAGGAATTTAAAAAAATATAGAACTGTCATGGTGTCAATGTCATGTTAATTTTTTTTCATCACACTTGCTCGTAAACTGTATCAAAACATACAGGTTAACTTGGCCGCAACGGCCCATATAAAACCCTCGGGCTTTTTTTATTACCATGAAACCCTCGGGCGGTAAGTAATTTTTTTTTAATTTCTTGCACTGCCTTATATTCAGGTTCAAGTGCAACCAAAGAGGTGCATTAGCTCGATATTAAAACTTTATCTAAAAAAAATATCTAAACAGGAATTTAATTGAAATCTCGCTAGATAAATACAATACTAATATTTATGATACAAATTTGAATACTTTTTTGTATAAAACGTTGAATTTTCTTTTATTATATGCTATGGTTGTAAACGTCTTGGCTTTTAACTTAACGTTCTTGAACGCAACATTTGTATTATCTGTGGCTGAAAGCGCGCCATCCGCTTAAAAAAAAAAACATTCCCGAACTTGTACAAATTGTTGTGTTGACTTGTTGAGTTATTTAATACCTAATAAAAGTAATTAAAAATGTCGTCGTCGTCTGAAGAGTGCGATTTAAATGCAACACCACTGGATATTATCCAAGCAGCAAAAACCATTAACGAAAATCTTTTACCGGCGAAGTCTAAGGAGCGGTATTTAGTTGCGTACGACCAATTTATACAATGGAAACGCGAAAAGAAAACAAGTTCGTTTTCTGAAAATGTTTTCCTGGCATATTTTGGTGAATTGGCGAATAAATACAAACCATCATCATTGTGGAGCACTTAGTCTATGTTGAAAACCACTCTCCAATCTAAAGATTGTGTCAAATTGACGGCTTTTTAAAAAGGCAATGTATGCCTTAATTTTAATAATTGTACAGTCACTATAAATTTTAATAAATAAGTTTTTTCTGCCTTTTCATTTTATTTATTTACTCGCAAATGTGATGAAAAACATTGTATGTTTCACGGGCGGTACGGGAATTACGAACCTCGACTCAAAAAGCCCTCAGTCTTCGACTTCGGGCTTATACTAGAGCCTCGATCGTAATTCCTTACTTACCGCTCTTAATACACAATGTACTATATCAGTCCGACGGATTAGGTACTTGATTCTAACGACTCGTTTTCAATTCTCTTAAATGTCGTAATATTTAATTATTGGTTTGATAGACGCTTTAATAACATGAAAGTGGTTGACGGATTAGTGATAGTGGATAGCCGCAATCTGCCCAAAGTCGACGAATTTATCTTGTGTTGTGTATCTTGTGTTCATGTGCTTATAGTGCTTATATTTTTCCATTAACGCCGTGTTTCCGCAACTTGGGACGATACAAATTATTAAAGGATCTTGGTGATAATTTCTTCCGGTCGTCATTATATAGAAATTAACTCAAAGCATGCACAGTATTGCAAAGCAGCAAACGCAAAATAACAAATTCGTGAACGAACGACAATGAATGGTTGATAAACAAAGCAAGTGACATGACATGACAGTTCTGTTTGAAAGTTACTTTTTTAATTTTATATCATGCTAAGTTCACGACATCAGTATCCCTATCTTTGTATATACAGTCTTTTTAATTACCATTTCTTTAATAAATTATTAACGACGAATTTAAGTAAACCAAAGGAAAACCGAGAAACACGGGTAGTCTAATTTTTAACCAGCTATTATTTCGTCGGGGGCTTACAAATAACCCTCATCAGTAATTGCGCCCTTTATACACCTACGCCTACGCCTACGTCTTTTATAGAAATAGACCTACTTACCGTTCATAAAGATAATAAATACCAGGCTTTCGCTACCATTGATTGGTGCTAAGATTACATTGTGTCTGGGCTGTATTGTGCAAAAATCATGTCAAAAACAGTTCAAGTAAAAATGGTTGGTTGCGGTAGCGCGTGCTAAATTACCACCAACTAACGCCTTAACCACTCGTATGCGGATTTTAAGTCGTGGACGCTCGAATTTTGACAGTTTAAAACCGCAATGATTATTGAACAAGCAAGCTGTCAAATTTGAAGGTTATATTTAAATTAATAAACATTCAATGATAATATTCCTCGAAGGTTACTTTATTTTACAAATACAAATAAAAAATATATCTTCAAAGGAGGATGAGGACCTTTCGGACTAATATTATGGACTTATGACCTGTGATGGTTTTTTCTTTTGCTCTAAAACATTAACTGTGGTGCGGGTGGTAGGGCCTTGTGCAAGGTCCGTCCGGATAGCTACCACCATCTTACTCGCAAATCCTGCCGCTAAGCAGCAGTGCTTGCACTGCTGTGTTCCGGTGTGGAGAGTAAGACAGCCGGGGAAATTACGGGCACAAGAGGCATTTCATCTTAGCCCTCTAGGTTGGCAACGCATCTGCAATCCCTCCGGGGTTGCGGGTGTCTATGGGCAGTGGTGATCGCTTACCATCAGGTGACCCACTTGCTCGTTTGCCTTCCTATTCGCATAAAAAAAAAAAAAAACTGTGACGGGAAGTCCAAAACCTTCACGAAAATAAGTAATTGCCACTGCGCAATACGTCTGTTCTATAAATTACCAAATAGAAAATAATTATTAGAGGCTTAATATGGACTTATGGGTGGGTGGTTAATTTCTTTATAGCCGATTTGATTTTCAGAGTCAGCCTCGCAACACGGGCTTTGTAAACGGGGGCGTAGATTTGCAACAACAAAATATGTTTACTGAATTTGCGCCTCCTTTTTACAACATACATACATACGCCTCTTTCCCGAAGGGGTAGGCAGAGACTACTTGGTTCCAGTTGCTACGATCCTACAAGCTTACAACAAGCAAACAAGAAACAAGTTGTTGTTTTTTACAAGCTTTTATTTAACTTGCAATGTATGTATGTATGTATGGATGGAATCTTGCAACTCTATTTTGAAATAGATATCTTCAACCAGTTGAGCTGAGATGTACTATACTTGCATAAGTCGGATGACAATACAGCCATCTGGTAGTGGAATTCTGGTGGTCGGTACAGTCAGCTAAAAAGCTTTTATTAAAAATGTATTTTTGAAACAAACTTATCTCAAGTCTAGATTGACCTTTTTCAATTGCATTTCAACTTTGGTGTCAAATAATTAATTAAAATATTTCCATCGCAGTCCCAACATTTCATAGTAGCCGTTAACTCGAGGCTGACTTTTGCACTACACATTTCTTATACATCCGCACCATGGATTCAGACTTACCTGTTAAATATACTCACCGATCCTCTAATGCCAATATCCTGCCTTTTTCAACGTTTTCTCCAGTCCCAACCTCGTTGGCCAACTAGAGCCGGAATCGTCTTTTGATCGATCTTTATCTTGGTTTTAACAAGGCACTCCATTTTCCATAGGATAAACAATAGCCATTTCTTCAAAAATAAATTTTGACGATTTGTCACTTTGCGTTATTAACTTAATATGTGACTGTAAACAATAAATAAAAAAGTACCTAGTGTGGACGGGGTCCACGTCCACCCTCGTGTTTTAGGGTAGGGTTCCACAGGTGAGAGTCCGGCTTATGATGTGTTTGTAATTCTTACACGTCACGTTGTTTGACCTTTTTCCTTTATTATACTCCGACATAACAGCACAATTATGACTTTTTTTAACGTTTTCTTTTAGCTTAGTGCTAGAAATTTTCAGCCGACCCTCATAGATAAAGTCAGCATCTGAAGTTGATAAATAGTCGAAGAGCTCAAAATGATCTACACACCTTATTACCTTCGCGATAGAGTCGCGTGTAGATCATTTTGAGCTCTTCGACTGTTTGTCAAGTTTTGATGCTGACTACCTTATACATAGATGCCTACAAGAGGTCAATCTAATCTAGTAAATTTGTGTTGTTACACAGAGTCGGATGCTTGCCCAGCGACGTCGATCGTGCTGATAGTGCTAGAAGGGAATAATGATGAAGAGACTCTTTCGGCGGCTCGCTGGTTGGTGCAGCAGGCCGACAACGGGCCGGCGGGCGCGGGGCTGCGAGCCTCTCTGTCCTGCCTCTACCGGTGGATCTATGAGTGGCATTACACTCCCTCCCTCGGAGATTGGGTTATGGCTTACATCAAAGCACTTGAGGTGACTTATTACTCTTGCAAACTCATTTTGCCCCTTTAGCTACTACTACCGTGTCGGAGCGCTAAGAATTCAGCAGGATTAGAAAATTAGTAATGTGTGATGGGAGGTGAATTTTGATTCTTAGAATAGCACAGTGCATTTCTAAAGATAATATTTCTCTGAACTAATCCATTTTTGCTTGACAATGCTCTATTAACATGTTATATGATATTTTGGTGTGAAAAGGTCCTTCTTTGTTATAAAATTGGTCATTCTTAATATTAAGCCCATACAAAAAATTTCACGTTCCGTTTGAGCCATCTGAAGGACAAATAAACAAGTAATGTATTATCGATAAAAAATATTTTTAATAGTAGTATTTGTTACTAAATAGAAACGAACTCGTTGTGTTGTTTTCGAGACACTTACTGAATGTATTTTTTATAGGAGAACGAACACTTCGACCTTTTGGTAGAAGTTTCAGTGGATAATGTTGGGCGTCTGTTCCTTGCCATGGACAACCCGGTCGCTCTGCGGCAGTCAGTCGCCGACGTCATATTTCATGTCATGGCCTCGCTGCGAGAGTCCGCCGCAGCGCTCGACATGGTAAGTATAGTACTTACTTTGTGTTGTGTGTTAAGGGCGGTCAATCTTGTCTGTATCAAAATCAATCGCTATCTCCCTCGGTCACGGAATCACGCGTGATCGGATGGACCGATATCGCTAATTATTATTTTGTTAATCTTTGCCAACAGATCTCTCCTCATGTCGGTCAAGTGTTAGTGAATCTAGCCGCCGATAGCGGACAATGGAGTCGACAAATACTCCAAGATGTCGTGGACATCCTCACGGCTATGATTGATATTCGTCTCGACACACTCAAAGGCGAAGCTCAGGACTTGTTCAAAGCTAAACATTCTGACTTGGTAAGTGTATTTATCTATTTATTTGTTCGAAATATTCTAGAACTAGCTGTTGCCGGCGACTTCGTCCGCGTGTGTTTTTTGTGATACTTTATAGCTATTCTCGATATCAAAATTATTATTATTATACCCTTGCAACAGGCACTAATCCTGAAACAGGCACATTCAAATAGTTTTCTCGAATAGGTACTATTATGTACATTCAGATTTTAAGTATTTGTGAAAATTTTGTAAGCAGCCTACCTTGAAGTGTTTAAGATACATGTTGCGCTAAGGCCCAGCAGCGCAGCGTTATATGTATATTCTTGGGCAGTGTGGTATTTAACCAAAACAATAAAAATCTTATATAAAGTCTGAGGACAGAAACTTTTACTATTTCATTTACCAACTTTTTCACAATAAAATTCTGACATGTTCGTAGCGCAGGCGTAAACGCGCCGTTGGATTTTGCTTTTTTTAGGCAAAGGTACTGAGAGCATACAGCCAAGCGTTTCACGCCGCCCTCATAATAATATCAGCTTTTCAAATAAGAGTGCGTTAGAAAACCGAACGCGCTGTGAATAATAGCGCAATAAATAAAAACAAAGTAACGGTATTTCATATTGAACTTTAGGTGTTAGGTAAAGAAATTTAGGACGCCAATTTAGGTTTATTTAGGTTGGACAAAAATGTCTTCGTTGAAAAAATACCTGTGCAGAATGTAATTATTTTATTAATGTTTTTTCACAATTTACACACTTTTCCGGCTTTATGTCTTATGTACATTTGTATCTATCTATTTTCTTCGTAGTATTATTGTATTTGTAATTATTACCAACTACTTTACCGAGGAAAGCTGATTTTCTTGAGTTCTGCTATTTTTTGCGTAATCAACTCAAAAATCAAATTTCAAGAAAACTGAGAAATTATATTTACCTGTATTAGATTGGAAGTATATGTAGCAACTTTAAAAGGTTAAACTTCATTGGTTTTTATTTTATAGGTGTATGAAGTTCATTATTTTTTAACACAAAACCCTCTTTTTTGCGTCTCTGGGTGAGATTAAAAAAAAATGCTAAAACAGGTATTTCTTTATTTTTATTACTGAGTATATATTCTGAGTTTCATGATTCTAGAACAATCTAAATTTTTTTTTTCATACAAACTTTAACCCCCCTTTTCACCCCCTTTTTCTAATATTTTCCAAAATTTCTATAGCCTAGATCCTATTCTGAATGTATTCAAATAGATTTGTGAACATTTCAACAATATCCGTTCAGTAGTTTTTACGTGATGCTCAGTCAAACAAACAAACAAAAATTTTAAAAATGGTTTTAATATGTTCAGTTACTTATTTTAAGTCACCCTGGTCGGTTTTTTTTTAAATATTCAATGTACAGATTTTTTGGTCTCAACGATTTTATTATATGTATAGATTACATATTACGAGAACGAACAATAAAAGGAATAATTTCAGAATCGATATTACTATTAAGTACTAACTACAACTTAATGCAATAAAACATACTGCTAGAAAAGGCTAGCTAGCTCTACGCTATGATTCCTTGGTTCGGCAGTGCATGCTTATACAGTTCAGTGACGTATAAATGCCGACAATCGATCCCGTGTGTTAAATATAAACTAGTCGTTTAATATTTACACGAATCAATACTTTTCTGGCCTGCCGTTCTTTGTTTAGCAACCTTGCGTAATTGTAATTGGACTGCATAATATTGCTTCAATCTCCAATCAAAAACAAACATGGATATGGATGCCATGTTTGAATAGCAACAGTACATTAGTTACATCTGTTGCTACTCTAACTTATTTATCCTGGCTGGCTATTGCAAGTTAGAAGGACTTGTGATGTATACAACGTGTTACATGACATGACATGAGCCACTGAAAACGAATAGAATCGATTACAATATATCTTAATAGACACTATGATTCCTTTTTTTTTCGTGCCCAGTCTAAAAGTTACAAATGCAACAATTACTACTGTATTTCAATTCACAGATACAGCTTGCATACTATTTAGGTACAAATATTTGAATAATGGCAGATTCTTATGACGGTTGTTTTTGTTCCCTACACAACCTAAGATTATAATTATGAGAAAAAAAGAATCACACTAATATCATACACGGATTTAAAAATAAACGCCAGACTAATTCGGAATAATATAAGTCAGTTGGGGTCTCAGGTATTCAATAGGTGTGTAACACGTTGTATTACAATTGTTTCGTAATTTCATACGTCTATTTTTAATTAATTATCAGCTGTGGTGACAAACTTCAAAACTCGCTGTTTTAACATGGCATTCTGATCTGTGGTTTCAATTCCACCCTTTACATTCCCTAATCAATAAAGATGATAATAATACGCACAATGCGCATTTGCTAATTGGAAATATGATGTCGGTACAATAAGAAGAAAAACTTCGAGTTCAATCTACTAATAGCCGTAAAGGAGATTAGTAAGGTATAAAAGATTAATTCTTCGAAAAGAAAATCTATTTGTTAGAAAAATGGCAGACAGATATCGCTGGTGGAAAGCTACAGGATTTATCTTGCAATTTCTAACAATAGCTAATTAACCGCCGACGTTGGATTATGTATCAGTTATAATTATAATGGAGCACAACGTCAGAGTGATCTTTCACGCAACGGCATAAGTTTCAAACTAGCTTTAAAGGATCAGCTTACCAAAGGCGTTACTATTAATATTATTATCAGATGTAAAAGCTTTTGTTAGTTCGATATGGACAGCAAAGCTGACGTGCAAAATGCATTTTGATTTAAGCTTCTTATTGGAGGTTTATGAATGTGAATTCATTAGTCTAAAATGTTATTCATTAGGATGAAAATAACAATTATTTAGTTTTAGTTGGGATTGAATTAGAAACGTATTAATGGTTTGGCGGAAAAATAAATATTAATATTACCTATATAGTGGTCGGGCTAACTTGAAATATGATATTAGGTACTCTTGTAAGTTGGTTCATATTGCAAGTACAGTCTACAAAAAAGCTCTTATTAAATATGAACATTAAATAAAAAGTACGTCTTAAATACTTACTTACCTTTCAAAATAAGAAATATAGCTAATGTTCATTTTTTTTAATAAAATGTAGAATACTAATAAGGAATTTAAGTGTTACAAAATGAAATATTTTTAAAAATTCTATTAACTAATCGGTGACTTGGACATCGGTGCTTTTATTATTTATGGACGCCATGGACGGTTGTCGCGGAGGACACATGACGTTTGCTGCCGCTGCTTCTGTACCTACTCTCAGTCTGTGCAACTGTTGCGTGTCAACAGATGTCGTGCCTGGAACGTCATATGGCGTCGCGCGACTGCCGTTTCCTCCAGCGGCCACCGTGGCGCGCGCGCGACGTCTGCCTCGCCACTGTCAACTCGCACGCGCCCATGCGCAAGGTCGGCCTCCTCAACCTAGGGAATACCTGTTACATGAACAGCGTCATGCAAGCCCTGCTCGTCACCAGACAGTAAGTTGATACTCTTACAACATAATGATAGTCAATCGACACTTACGTATTTAATGTTTTGTGTTTGTAATTTTGCTCTGCATCTGCGCAGCTGCACATCTAACGCAAGCAGTGTAAAAATCCTTAATTTCTTAATTTCTCGCAATATTGTAGATACAGCCTTATACTTTGCCGTCCATGGGGAAACCGTAGACTTGACTACAATAGTTGTTGGTGGTAATTTGATATGGGGAACCCTACTACTTCAGTCGTTTCATTTCACTCGATAATGTTCTTAGGAGACAATATATGACTTTCTGAATTGTACAATATAACTTATACTTCTTTTACATATTTTGCGAAAATCGTAGATACCACACACGTAAATTTTCACTTCTCCGTAAAGCGATGTAACCGTGTCTTTAGGCCTTCGGTACCTAAAGCATAAAAGCCAATAGCTCACCAGTACGTTAACACCCACGTCATTTTATTTTGATCTCCACGTCAACGCATATTGAAAGAGCGCCGGGGTGGCGGTCGGTTTGGGGTGAATCCCACTTAAATTGCATCAAAGGATATTTGTAAACGCACGCAAAAAGCGGGACGTGTATAATTTGCAGATCGAACATAGCTATGATAGGGTTTGACCGGTGCCACCCGCCCCCCTCCCGCATCCCAGCCCAACGTCCCACACATGCAACTTACCTTAGGCGCATTTGTTGATCATGCACTGACATTTTAATAATGAACTGACAAATACACTATCGTGAAATTTGTGAATTAATTAATGAACTTCCCGTACTGCCGTTAATGTAAATTTATTTCGGAGATTGTTAAATTAGCATTTCACGTTATCCACATTGATCTTTTTTAAATAGACTGTACTAGTACCCTGTATTTAATGCCTATAATGCCCGTGTAGTTGGATCCGGAAGTTATAATATCTCTTTAAATTAAAAGGAGATAAACTAAAACTATAACTTACTAATTATAACTTACTGAATATTGCCCGCGGAATGTGTGCATTTGATTTCGCATTTTTGTCTTAAATTTAGCCTAATAATTATGTTCCCGTCGTCCTTTGAAAAGATCTTTCGGATTTTATCAAGTTCAGTGTTGGCTTTGTCGGCTACTTCGACATTTTTAATATTAACATTGTATGGGTGAAGTTTAACACCTAAGCGCTTCAGTACATTTTTTAAGTTTCGTTTTATTACGAAATACATTATTGATGATTATTTTTTTACTTTGATTTGTAGGTAGTAATGCGAAATGGATGTGTGCTTGTTTTATGGAAATTGGTTGTAATTACTGCTTATTGTCATCGTTTCAAAGGCTGCAAGCTTTTTTTTTTGGTTACTTATTTATTAGATGTTTATTTCTTTGCTGGCTTTATACTGTAAGTAGATGTTGAAATGGCAAAGCGAATTGTTCTGTTTTATTTTTATTTCTCATTTTTATAAAAAAAATATGACAATCAAAAAAGGTGTTAGTTAAATCTAAAAATTACTCTATTATTATAAAACGCTTAGCTACCGGCTCACGCTTAACTATCCCCTAATTAAATATGTACGACTTAAATATCATGGCACAATTGACACTTAGTTTGCCGGTATTTGAAGGTATGATTATGAACTTTAGTTTAGTTTAAACGTGAGCTTGCAGAGCAATTGCCTTAATTGAGTCATGAAAATCAATTAATAAAGTAAGTACCTCTTGAAAGAGGGGGTAGCTGCTGTAAAATTTTAACTAATTGCATTGCGTGCTTTTGCGAAGGAACAAATATGTTCAGTCAAGGGTATAAATATATGTACGTTACCAAGACATCAAAGCTATCTATACACCTTTATGCCACAAATAATAAGGCCGGGGACACATATACATATTTGACATGATGGCTGTATCGTTATTTATGTCCTCGACTGTTTATATTTTTCTTAATAAGGTACTGAACATTCTGAAGAATTCAGAGAAAAGAAAAATAAAATTTTTCTGTTGAATATTGCATTTGCATTCTGTTATTATTACATCACTTGGAGTGTTAATTATTTTCTTGAAGCACTATTGTCTACGGAACTAATTAAATTTGCTCAAGTAAATCTGCTTAGAAATATTGCTAGATCTGAGCTTCAGACTTCAATATTAATCAGTAAAACAATGGCTGCAAATGTTTTTCTTGTTATTTTAACATCAAAGGCTGTCCGCGTCTATACTTTTATCAATGCATTTCTTTTGACGTATAAAGTCAGTATTTTTATACTAACGCTGGTTATTGCATTGTAATACTAATACAACTGTTGATTACTTTAGATTTAGCACCCACGCCGTACTGAAGATGAACGCAGTGCCGTATTGGTCCAAGATGGGAATGCTTTTTGCGAAAATGATGCACTCGATCAGCACCAAACTGAATCCGGACGAGTTTTTCTCGGTGGTCAAGCCACCATTCTTCACAAAGGATAACCAGCACGATAGCTCTGAGTTTTTGGGGTAAGTTTAATTGCCGATATTGATAGTAAATCTTTGTCATTTCGTGGTATAATGAATAATTTATAGCAAGTTTTATAGCAAAACAAAACACAAAATGATAATTCTAATAAGTGCCTAAAAGGTTTTATTACGTGAAGGGCATAACGTAAGAACTATGACTTAATAAATTAGTTGTACCTTGGTATTCAGAAATTACTAAGTTTCAGACTTAGATAGTTTACACAATCAGTTACTTAATTGCTTCCTCACAGTTTTATGAGAGGCCAATTAACACCAGTTTCGTCTTTTAGATAATGATTATCAAGAATACATTTAATTTCAGATATCTGTTTGAGCTCTTGCAGTCCCACGAGCACGGATCCGATCGAAATTTCGACTACACGCGCCCGCCCATTATCGGCCGCAGACACATTGCCAACGGCAGCGGCCATTCGCCACAACACTCTAGGTGAGACTGTAGCCCGCCAACGGCAACGGTGTACTCGTATCGTAGCGTTTCCAGTTTGCACAGTGAAATCAGACGACCCTGTGCCCTCCACACGCCACCGATATCTGCGCCCATCGTCTGTTGTCCGCGTAAACTCGCGGTGAAAACATGTCAGCTGCAATAACGGAGAATGAAGATGCACTTGCATTTTTAGGGCTTAAAAATAAGTAATCGTGTGGTACTCTCGTATTTGATTTTATTTTGTACTAGCGACCCGCCCCGGCTTCGCACGGTATATTATGCATGTATTATACATATAAACCTTCCTCTTGATTAACTCTATCTATAAAATTCAAAATCCGTTGCGTAGTTTTAAAGATTTAAGCATACATAGGGACATAGGGACAGAGAAAGAGACTTTGTTTTATACTATGTAGTGATGATATTCTTTTGATTTTTGTATTTAGAAGGCAAGCTTCGTTTCAAGTGATCACGATGTCTTTGGTTTTTCTTTGTAGTTGCCGGCAAACTTTTTGAGCATTAGGTAACGTTGGTGGGGGTTAATTTGCATGTACTTTAGTATCGAAGTGGCGTTAAATTCGGTTCTGTGCATACGCATTCAGGGTCATTACATTACACATGAAGATCGCGGCAACTGTATTCTAGATTATTTGTATTTAAATTTCACCGAAGCTACCTAAATGGCCCCGCCCCGTATTGCCTTTGAGTAGGTATATAAAATATATACCGGGTAATATTTTACTCTGCTATTATTGCTGCTGATTCCACTGTGCTTAATACATTCTTTTATTTTTCTTCAGCGATGGAGAGCATTCAGAACCTGGGTCGAATCGTCGCTCCGTTTCGCCACGGCCAGGGAGCAGTGCTGCTGGTACGTTTAAAATAAATTATTTTTATTATGACGTCAGCGAACGGGACACCGTATAAAAATTCCGTGTGTATGTCTCAAGAATTACTGTTTGTATAATACATCGGCTTGTGGTGTACTTAAGTGCAAAAAGACCATTATTTTATGACATGCAAATACCTAACGATATAATATATTTTTATTTAATTCCAGCTATCCTTTTTTATTCCCCAACTTATTACAGAGAGTTAGTTTAATCCTGATGGTTTTTAAGCCTTAGGGTCAACTCACACCGAGACGCGAGGCGACGCGACGCTACATTTCTCGGTGTCAGTGACCCTTAGCCAAGTTTTGTCGTAATTTCAACCTGTACTAGTTACTTGTTGTACATAGTTATTTAGACAACAAGAATAAGGCATAGACATGCGGCAATAATGCAGTAAATATTTGTTATATAGACTTACTAGCTGTTGCCAGCGACTTCGTTTGCAAAGAATTCGTTTATCGCTATCCCGCGGGAACTACGCAGTTTTCCGGGATAAAAAGTAGCCTATGTGCTATTCCAGACTTTTCTCTATCTATGTGCCAAATTTCATTCAGATCCCTTGGGCCTTTCATGCGTGATTGAGTAACAAACAAACATCCATCCATCCATCCATCCATCCATACTTTCGCATACTTTCGCATATATAATATACTAGCTGTTGCCAGCGACTTCGTCTGCAAGGAATTCGTTTATCGCTATCCCGCGGGAACTACGCAAATTTTCGGGATAAAAAGTAGCCTATGTGCTATTCCAGACTTTTCTCTATCTATGTGCCGAATTTCATCAAGATCCGTTGGGCCGTTTTGGCGTGATTGAGTAACAAACAAACATACATCCATCCATCCATCCATCCATCTATCCATACATCCATACTTTCGCATTTATAATATTAAGTTAGTTAGATTTTAAAATTTCTTATCTCACTGTACCCACGGTACGTACCTACTTAGTGTTGAATGTTTTTTTCAGGATCCAGCTCTGGCTGCCTTAAGCGTCCGATGGAGCACGACATGCATCTGCCGCTCAAGAAGCGTATGCGTATGACTGAGTCCGCCTTCCTCCGGCGCGACTCGTTCATCGACAGCATGTTTGGCGGGGTGCTGCTCACGCGCGTGGAATGCACCGAATGCCATTCCTCGTCTCTGTCCCGCGACGTGTTCCGAGACCTCCAGCTCGCGTTCCCGGAAAAACTCGAGGGTATCCAGCACAGCGTGCAGAGTTTGCTTGAATACTATTGCTCCAAGGAGCGCCTGTCCGGCGACAACAGATACGAGTGCCGCGACTGCGGCGGCTTGCGCGACGCCGAGAGGAGTGTTCTGATTGAGACCACGCCCAAGTTTCTCATCTTAGTGCTGAAGAATTTTAAGTTAGTATCGGATACATCATAATTTTCCTAGTGTTATTCCCGGCATTTGCCACGGCTCAGTGAGCGTGGGGTCCGCTTTGACAACCTAATCCCGAGATTTGGCGTAGGCACTAGTTTTACAGAAGCGACTGCCATCTGATCTTCCGACCCAGAAGGGTAACTAAGCCTTATTTGGGTTTGATCCGGTTTCCTCACGATGTTTTCCTTCATCGATCGGATAAATATACATAGTGTGTTTATTTATGTATGTCGCCATGAAAAACGCTTACCCATAAACGCTCATACGCGCTTATTCATAAACGCTCTATAGGCTTCTGCTAACTTAGCAATCGTTTGTCCTTATCTGTCACTTTGACATTTACCTTTCACAGATAAGGACAAACGATTGCTAAGCTAGCAGAAGCCATTAGAGCGTTTATGAATAAGGGGGTTAGTCTCCTACTCGTAATCTGCCGCTAAATAGCAGTTTGCACTAGTGTGTTCTTTTGCAAAGAGTGGCCATCGAGGTAGCTTTTAATAACCAACTAATTCCCGTCAGCAATACAGTAAAATTTCTAGGTGTTATACTGGACTCTCGTCTTTCTTGGTCTCCTCACATCGATTATACCATTCAAAAGTGCCAAAAAAACGTTAACATTTTGAGATGCCTTTCGGGCGTGTGGTGGGGGGCCCATCCTTATTGTCAAAAGCTATTATATAACGCTATAATCCGCAGCGTCCTCGACTATGGCTCTCTCATCCTGGAACCTTGTGGTAAGGTGGCATTGGCAAAACTGGATAAAATCCAATTTCAAGCTCTTAAGAGTCATCCTGGGAACTATGAAATCGTCTCCGACTAACACCCTTCAAGTCGAAGCAGTGGATCCCCCTCTTTCTCTCCGACGTCAGTTCCTGGCTGACCGATTCTTCCTCAAGCTTTCCACTCTGAGAGATCACCCCCTCATCCATAAACTGCAAGAACTCTCCTCTTTAATAACTGATAGCGGATACTGGTTCAACAAAAATCCTCCCTGCCTGATAACTAGCTTACGTAAATTCACCGATCTCCCTAATCCGTCTTTTTCTTGCTCCCTATCTCCTCTCTTCTCTACTCCTTACGATGCCCTTATTTACCAGCCGAGCATAATCCTGGATTTTGGTATTGTAAAAGGTGAACCTGGCGCCAACCAATCCTTCCTCAGTAAGGTTGATAATCAGTGGCGTGGCTGGTTATTATTATTTTCGGATTCATCCAGACTTGTAGTAGGAGGCACAGTGGGATCAGCAGTATGGATCCCGAAGTACTCGATTATCCTAAGCTATAAATGCCCTCCACTGACTTCAGTCTTTACTGGGGCGCTTGTGGCGATCTTGGAAGCCATTAGATTTGTAAGTACGCACGGGATTCGCAAGGCAATAATTTTTTCGGACTCACTTAGCAGTTTGCAGACCATCAAGGCTAATCCATTTTTTTCCAAAGTTAGTTACCCCCTAGTTCTTCTAATCAGACATTCCCTTTATGAGTGTCAGCTTCACAACCTCGACGTCTCATTGGCCTGGATTCCCAGTCATTCTGGGATACAGGGCAATGAGATCGTCGACGCTTGCGCTAAGGAAGCTATTGAAATTGGCAGCCTGGATCATTCCCAGTGTTACTTCTACGACCTCTTTTCTTCTGCCAAATCAGATCTTGACTCCAACTGGCTCCGTCAGTTCGAAAATTCCCTTCAGAGTAAAGGCCGCCATTACGGAGAAATCCAACCCAAGATCCCTCTCAAGCCATGGTTCTTTCGGTTTCGTCAAGCCAGCAAACGGACCACCTCGGTAATTTGCAGATGCAGACGCATAGGTCACACCTGTACTCCTGTCCGCCTGCACAGATGGGGTATTGTCCAATCCCCCATGTGTGCATGTGGTTTAGAGGAGGGCACGGTGGACCACATATTTTTCAACTGCCCGAACAGATCGGTTCCTCTATACCAGCTTCTCCCTACCTATATCCCCAAACCCATAGATTTTAAATCCCTTCTCCATCTTACATCCTCTAACAAAAAAATCCTAAACTTACTTATTAAATACATTAGCAAAGAAAAAATCAAACTTTAGGTGCTTTCTCCCGCTTTTGTCTCTCCCTTAGTCATTGTTTACTGTTTGTTTGTAATTTGTGTTCTGTAATCGTGTAAATGTTTTGTAATGTCTACGTACTGTGTATGTCCATTCCAGGTATTCAAAAAACGCACACAACTACAACCTTCGTTTAGGAACCAAAATTGAAAACCGGTCAAACACAATATACACTTTGCTGCTGTCAGGTGTCATTGGCAAGAGTGGTTGTCAACCATAAGCAACCGGTTGCCATATACAAAAAGTTGAAGTTGAAGTTGCAAAGAGTGACAGCCAGGGAAATTACGGGTGTGAGAGGCATTTTATCTTAGCCCACTCTAAATTGGCAAAGTATCGGCAATTTCTGTGACGTTACTCTGGTGGCAGCAGCGAGTATTCACCGTCAGGGGATCCGGTTGCTCGCTTTCCTTCCGTGTTATAGAAGTATTGAAATTAAACTTACTAGATAAATATAAATAACTTAAGTATTTAACTCTACAGATTTGAACCGAAGCTGCAAGTTCAAACCAAACTGATGCTGTCGATTCACCACAATCACACGGTGACGCTGCCGACGGTGCGCTCCCAGGCGGACCACGCCGCCTACGTGCTCTACGCCGCCGTCATACACGCGGGTACTACCCTCGACTCCGGCCACTACTACACGCTGGCTAAAGACAACGGGCAATGGCACATGTACAATGACGACATCGTCTCGACCGCCGAGGAGACGCAGCTGAACGGGCTCAACCGCTCCAGTACGCCGTACATCTTGTTCTACCGGCGGTCCGACATGGACGAGGGCACGGCGCCCTCGCTGGAGGAGCTGCCTCCCAAGGTGCAGGAATCCGTGATGGCGCACAACAAGCACTACGTGGAGACGGTCCGCAAGATGCGCCTCACCCGCCCATGACGACTAAGATCGGACAAGTTCATTGATTTCGAAGTGCTGGACTACGCCCAACCCGAGTAGTGCGACGATCCAGACGAGCTTGCTCTTTTAATTCATATCAAAAAGTGACATAGGCAATTGAACTAAATGAAATGAGAGCCAACTTTTATGTTTGTCAGACACTGGCAAGAGTACCGACTTTCTTCTTATTGTACCGATATGATATAAAATTGTAGTATATGTAAAATAGTCATTTGACAAGTTATTGACAGGGCTTATCAAATAGAATCGTGACTGAAAAGATGCGAAATTATTTTGACTGTTTTATTACACTTTGTGTTCCTGTTAATAATTAAGACGGTCTGCATCTACATACTTATTTACATTCGTAATCATAGAGTGAGTAAGTATATTGCCGTCAAAATCATTAGCCAGTAATGTAACGCAATGAGCTGTATGTTTGTGTTTATCTCTAGTGAATAGAGTGAGAAGCGATTACCGTTCCTACACAAAATATGGCATTGATTACTATAAGTTAGATAGTAGGCAAGAAGATACAACATTTATTTAGAGATATTATGACTCGTTATTTATCATAATCCGCCTGTCGTTCCGAGACAATGTGCGGGAAGACGGAAAACATACGAGATAGCGAAATCAAGCCGGTCTTAAAGTACATTAAAATATGAATAATAACTTAATTTTACTCAAAGATGTTTTTATTTTACTTTCATTATCAATGACACACTACTACAGACTTAACCTTCGGGTAGAAACTGTTTATTTTCTTGTTTGTATAATTATTTTTCTGAACTGCAGACAGAATCGATGTTTAAAATAGCAGATTTATCCGCCGTGGAACGGTATGGTACGTCCATTGCGTCGCGGCAACATGGGAAGGTCAAATGTATGAGACTATAAAGCCGCTTTTATTGGCGCATAGAATCGATAATTTACAAGAAATCTTGAATGAGTTCTTACGGTACACCGTGAACGACAAAATGTGAAACCGCACGACAGCTACATCAGTCACTCCATACAATTATAGAAAATAAAATAGTCACTGAAAACACATTCTCTTCTCCATTTTGCGAGTTGATCGTGATGTTTACCTTCACCAAAAGTTTATGGTAAATTTCACTCACATTACGAAATAGTTCCCGCCCGGTTTCGAACCCATGACATACGCAACATAAACTTACTACTGGAAATATAAAGCGTCGCATGATGAAGATGATTTCTGTATTTTCTTCTTCATTGATACGCAAAAATAAATATGCAACGCTAGGAAAGTCGACAACAAAACACAAAATGTGTAAACAGAACTAAAACGAGCAAAGTTAACTAAAGTAGTAAAGTTAACTAACTAAGGTAGTAAATGGGGATGCCTTTAGGAATTAGGTCCGACTTTTGTAAAATTTTCTTCTACTTCATGCAATAAGGGATTAATCAATTAATGGCCATTGCTTACTGTAAGAATATGTAACTATCCCCGCCTTTTCGACACGTTTTTGCGCACGTTTCTTTGTGCTTCCATAGATTTTACTAAATTGCGGGAAGCACCAATAAATGGTTATCTTAATTTGAAGCACGATTTCTGCGATATCCCGATATGGAGCAATAACACGAACGACGCTTCGTTATATTATATGCTGAGCTGGAAAAATAAATATCAAGACTTTTGCCAAAAATTCGTCTCGCAACGAGAAATTTCCTTTTCCCTTATTATTTGTTTTGTGGCTGCACCTGAAATGAAACTACTACAGGCTAAGTGAAATCAGCTGTGAGAAATGAACTTAGGTATTCTAAAATCAAGATTTCGTTCATTGGTGCCAATTTGCCCCGTACGTTGAATTACTTAACCTAACTTTTAGGGTCTGTCTCACCACTCCTTAACTGTCAGTTATCTATGATTCTGTCTCTATTTATTACTACGAAACAGACAGAGACGTTATCATAGATAACTGACACGAGAGTGGTGAAACAGGCACTAAATGGATCAGGCCCTAATTAAAGGGAAAACAGATTTAAAAAACCCTTGTAAAGAAGAAGCAGTTACGGTCATTTATTAAAAAGTGAGGTGTGTTTCCCTCAGCATTTTTATGTCACTTTTTGATAAAAATATATTTATTTAATGCTTTGACACTTACTGTAACTTGAATGAATGTAATTTTTCTTAAAATTTATGTGACGGATGGCAGCAGTAAACTTAGTGTTTCATATTGGGTATGATTGACTTCTAGAAAAAATAACCAATAGAGTTGTAATTTGTAATACAGGCTATCTCATTCTGCAGCACGTTAGTGATCTGTAACTTACTTCCACAATAAATGGCGATAGATTTTCCTAATATATATACCTATATTTTAGTTATATATATCTAATGTCCGATAAAGTAACCTCATTTTTCCTTAATACTGCTTTCCTATAGTATCAAAACATGCGTACACAACAACCCACACACGCATACACTCGTGTGTCTGTTATTTTAGTATAGCTTTAGTAAATCAAACTAAATGATTAAAATGTCTTGTTTTTCAAAACACGTTACGAGAAATAATTCGACCAATACCTAAACAATACGAAACACGAAGTGTAGTGCCGCTATTAAAATCATACACGCACGACTTAAAACGCATACGAATGGAAACCTTACCTGCAAAACGTAAGGGTAAGCTACATACATTACGTTTACTTTTAACAAAGTCTGCGTAACTACTTATATTATGGAAACTTTTTTACACAAAAGTTATTTTTAAAATGGCAAATGGAACTGTCGAATTCGCGCACTTGCATTTTTATTTTCCAGTTTAGCCTTTTGTTTTAAACGTATGCCCAAAATTGCAGTTACATTTCCCTATGAAAAGACAAGGTGTATAATACAGCAGGTGGTTGTGTTAGTTTCATTGAACACGCCTGTAAATGTTCTTAGAATTGATTAATTGTGGTTTGATTGTTGTTGCCTATGTTTCTATACATTTGTCGATCTTTACAGTGTACTCCGTCATTTTTACAATGAAAAACCTTATTTAACAGGAGTGCTTACTCACACTAACCCTTCCAAATTATTCCGGAACAATTTTAAGACATCTTGCTTAGGAGGGGGGGGGGGGGGGGTTTGTAATTGTTTTTTATGGTTGTGAATTTAGGGACTTCTTTATTAATTGGAACCTGATTGTGGAACTTGCAACATTTAGGTATTACTTGACCACAATTATTATTTCCATAGATAGTCTAATCGCGGACTACCGACGTACCTACTACTAAGGTTTTTTTTTACCATGAGACCAGAAAAGAAGAGTTATGTGCTACATACTTCGTTTTGAAACGACGATGTATTGGTACCTAACTATTTAATCACATAAAATTTTTCCCTGTCGAGCTGTTCGTATCTGTTAAAAATAGTGTTTTCAAATGAACGACCGTTTGAGCGTGTTTTTTTATTTAAGTATAATCTTTGGATGTTTCCAAAATTGACAGTGTTTAGGAGTTTCATGTTTCGAGGTTGTCGTTCAGGTGCTAACCAAACGCTTAAAAGCGCTATAAAGCTCTTTGCATTGGTGAGCAAACGCAGTATATTCTCTGTTCATGTATTTTAGATCATAACTTACTTATGACTTAATCTATGAAGTTGTGCTGTTAAGAAAAGACTTTATATAGCTGTGTAACGGATGATTAAATTGAATATAACCTTTTAAAATGCTGCAGTAATTTATATTTATTATTTACTGCAGGTGACGTAAAAAGGTTACTATTGTCACTAGGGAGCTACTTGCAAGGCTATACGTATACTCTATTTATTTTAGCTAGATACTAAATTGACAATTGCAAATGTCTAATTGTGAAATAATGATACCAGCTTTCATTGTTTAGTCGAAACCATCGACAATGTTTGTGGTCTGAATACAAGAGGTTTGGTCATGTTATATTTTAAGAAATAAATACGATTGTATCATAATCAAGCAAATTTAAAGGCTTATTAGTTTATTACACTAGCTTACACATACACAAATCTATATTAAATTTAATTTATATTTATATAACTTTCGATAGTGGTGGCACATCACTATTTTTGAATTGCAAAAAACAGGCAACACAGGTAATGTCATTTTAGTATCTAGCTAAAACAAATCGAGTATAATTCTATTTGAGTATGTAATATGTCCTTTCATTGTAGCTCCCGTTTTGTAAATAAAACTTAAATTGTTTATAATAATTTGACTGCAAGCAAGGAGTTTGTCCTTTAATCTCGCTTTATAGATCTGACCTTCGTAGCCTCGGCGCACATTAAAAAATGTTGTTTTCTATAAAAATTCTGCTAACTGAAAGTTGAAAACTGATAATGATAAACACTACTCTTAAAACTAATTGTTTTGGACATTTACTACTTTGCTTCATTAATAGTACAGCGTGCATCTAAAAAATGTCGGCAATACTATTGTATGGTTTTAATGTAGGTACTAAGATTTAATTCTGATGATAAGTTTAATAAATACACGTGTAAATGACTGGTTGCGTTACAATAACCCTGGCCAGCACTGGGTAATGCTGCTGCTGAAAAGTTTCAATCCTTCTGTTTAATAGCATGTTGTTTCATTTTCCAGCAATCTTTTAAACTGAAAAACCCCATAGAGAAAAGTGCCTATAAGGTTGACGTATTGCAACTTTACGCAAATCCTTATTTATGACATTCAATGATAAAGCGAATACTTTCGATAGCTACATTGTCTGGTGTACTAGTAAGTACCATGTCGGAAACCTTATGTAGCCCAGTGATGTAATGCTTCACGCTGTCTTTTACTCGTTCAACGTTTCATCAACTGCTAACTTTATTGAGCTTGTTCTTGCTTGCTTCACAGTCGACAGCACCCTTAACTGATCATTCTTGAACCTTAATAGGGACAATGTAAAACGAAACGAGATGGCCTTCTGACATCACACTGGAAAATGCCGCAGCTTCAATTTTTTTTACACTGACCGTCTGATTGAGAACAAATTATTATAACTGGATATTCACGTTAAGTGGTAAAAAATTAATAGTGAAAGCTACAAAACGTCGCCTATGTAAATTCAACACAAAAGGTAACGCCCGCGTTTTGCCAAACCTTTTAGAACTAACTTGCTTTTACCCGTAGAATCGTTTGCTTGGATTACATATGCCTGTACTAAATCTGTTCAGTAGATTGTGTGCTGTCATAACACTCATAGATGGATAGCCTGGCGGGCAAGCCTAAGATTACAAAATCCGATGTTTTGGGTTCAGGCCCTTCTAAATAGTGGAATATTTCAAATATCTCTAGACATCCCCGTTACAGTAATACATATAGTAATTAATGTAGATTAATTCGTGAGTTGTATTATGGGGTTAGTACTATAGTTTGATGTCACAATTATTGCTGTTTGGTGTTAAATATTATATTACACACTTGTATGTGACACATAAATATAATGTGCAACGGGAGCGCGATTCCGAACCAACCTCCAAGGATATACTAGTAGCTCACTACTTGTAGTCTTTTCGCGGATATTGGTTGTCGTTACACACACTAGGTATTCATGGCGGAAAAAAATAACAAAACATAAACACCTAATTCAAAGATTAATAAAGAAACTATTAATCGGGTAGCCGGAGAATTTAAATAAAAATGCTGCAATATATTTTTTCCTCAGGATTTGCAAATTTTGGGATATTTTGCCCACGATAAAAAATATAACCGTTGCTCATACAGGAAAAAAAGTGTCCCCATTTTGTTACCACCATATTTGACTGAATGAAAGCAAAATAATAAAAATAAACTGACCTGTGGACAGACTTTTCTTATGCGAGAATTAGTAGACAGCACTGATTTGATTCTGAGTAGAAATAACCTAAAATTTTCAAAAAAACAATATATTGCGTATTTTTTAATTCTCCTCATAAGTAATGATTGTAAAATAGTAAATTTTCGCGAATATTTATACATATACCGTTGTCATAGAACAATTGATTTCATATATATTTCTGGAGGTATACCTATACATACATATAGAACTTAACATAATCTAATCAATCATTGTGCCACCATTATGTAATTTTACCTATTCTACTACTTATGTCAGATTTATGTCAAGTATAAGTTCCTTATCCCAATTCAGTGATATCAGCAGCCGGTTAAGGTTATATGGTTGTAAACAAATTGTAAATAATAAACTACAGTATCGTACTTCTGCCTATTGTATTAACTGAGTACCCGTTTTTACTGTAAACGGTTTATGATTATCTCTTTTCTATTATTTTTATCAAAATGCACCAGTACAATGTTTTTAGGTTAATGCTTTTTATATCGAGGAAGTACTGTTTTTTTTGGTAACATTAAATATTTATGATGTAAGATGTTCTGTTACTGATGTAAATAGATATTATGTCCGTTATTCGCTCCGAAAGCACATCATTTTGAAGTTACTTAAAACGCGGACTAGTTTTACACAGACTTCGTATGTCTTACAAGTGTAACTATTGTTTTTCGTTTACTTTAATTGTAAATAATGTTATAGCATTTAGTTTTTTTATGGTTAACAATAGCTTAAATAGGTATTATTATATTTATTTAATACTTGGGGTCCGATAGGTCCCCGTTATATAATATTCGTCATATTTAGAAAGAAATTTGTGAAATCAAATTTGGTTTAAAAAATAAATGTTTAAAAACCGGTTTTGTTTCAATAAACGTCGACTGCATTGCAAGTTGTAATAATACAACAGCGTGAATTTAGTGGAGACCTAAATCTATCAAGTAAAAATTATGGAAGAATGTAACTAGCTACTAATTGTTGCAAAGGGCATAGATTCTTCAATACAATATAAAAAATAACATTATCGGTCGTTATTACTTATTACAGAAACTTAAAATTTACGATTGCTGCACATCACTACGCTGCGGCTTGAACTTGAAAACAGTTGAAAACCTAAACGTATAAAAGTGACGTCTGGCGGCATAATAAGACTTATCATTAACTAGCTTCTGCCCGCGACTTCGTCCGCGTAGAATTAGCAATAAACTGTAATTACCTGTAATTTTTTTTTGTGTTGACATGTCAAATTCATGTTTTACTGACTCGATTGCGTTGATTTTTTTGTAAGTTGTTGTGTGTATGCTAAATATGATTCTAATAAAACGGTCAAGTGTGATAAGCGTTCGCTTTTCTAAATCCTCAGATGTCGATTTAGAAATCAATCGGGCCAATAAGTAAAGATTTCGAAATAGCGGTCATTTTTTCATTTTTGATAACGGATTCATGCTTAGTGACCACACGGACCCTCAGATATCGATTTTGAAAACAATCCGCCCACAAACTAAAGATTTCAAAATGGCGGCCACATTTTAAAATTTTGATAACGGATTCATGCTTGAGGACCATTTGGTGCCTCAGATATCGATAAGTTGTCAGTAGAAAAACTAAATCAAAATAGCGGCCACTTTTTAAATTTTTGACAACGGATTCATGCTTGAGGACCAGTCGGACCCTTAGATATCGATTTTGAAAGCAATCGATCGAAAAACTACTTATTAATGTACCTTTACCGCAGAAAGAAGAAGAGAGAAAGCAAAGGTTAACTTTCACACTCAGAAACGCCAATTAACATATATATACTATTTATTTCTTTGTATATTTGGTTACGTAGGGATGATAAAATAAAACTTGAACTTGATCCCTTAACACGGTAAAACAGTTCTAAATCTCCACCATCAGTTAATACAACCCCCAGGACAATTAAAGTTAACTTTCACACTCAGAGACGTCGATTAAGTTCTAATAATCATAATATTAACTGATTTCTCTGAGAACGGTACACGCAACTATTTATACGTTGCAACTCTAGGCAGCTACGACCTTTAACATGTTTATCGCTATCCCGCGGGAACTATGCAATTTTCCGGGTTAAAAAGTAGCCTATGTTTAATCTTGGGTACCAGCTAGCTTCGTTCCAAATTTTATCCCAATCCATCCAATCGTTTTAGCGTGAAGAAGGAACATACACACTCACTCACATCGTCACATCATCACTCACATCGTCACAAACTTTCGCATTTATAATATTAGTAGGATATAAACCTTCCTCTTTAATCAGTCTATCTATAAAAAAACCGGATGTAAATCCGTTGCGTAGTTTTAAAGATCTAAGCATACATAGGGACAGACAGATAGCGGAAAGCGAATTTGTTTTATACTATGTATTGATAACAATTTGTAATCTTATTGTCACCCTGTTAGAAAGGAACACGCGCGTCCATACTAACTATCTCGATCGGCTCGTTTTGCAGCTGCGAGTACTCGGTCCTGTTTAAATAGTAGGTACGTCCATGAATTGAGTTTTCAAACATGACTGTGTCAAAATAAAATGTAATTTTAATCAAAAGCACTAAGGCGTATTGATATCACCCCCAGAACAACTGTAAGCTGCTGGGGTTCGTTCTTCAGTAAAAACACACCTTCGTAACACGTATGCACAGTTTAAGATTAATTTACATAGAACCTTTTAATACTAAAATCAAATCAAACGTGACCTAGTCGCGAGATACGTGCAGACTGCCGGGGGACAGCCATCGGCCTCTAGCGCAAACTGAGAGAAATTTACCATCAAAACTGAATATATCTTAAAACTAAAAGAAAAGGGTCGGTCCATGTGAGCACATCGTCAACAACAACTTTGCGCCCCTTTTAAACCCCGTTAGGGTATTAATTTCAAGAAAATACGAAACACGTGTTCCATCAATTCTGTTGAAGAATGTTTATGCAAAATTTGAAGTAGATCGGATCAAGGAATCACGTCGCCCCATACAAACTTTGGACCCCCATTTAACCCCTTTAGGGGTCGAATTTCCAAAAATCCTTCCTTAGTGGATGCCTACATTGTATAAGGTATCTGTGTGCAAAATTTCAAGTCTCTAGGTCCAGTGGTTTGGGCTGGGCGATGATCAATTAATGAGTGAGTCAGGACTGACTTTTATATATAAAAAAAATAAAGAAGAAGATAACATGTTGGTGGCAATGGCAGCCTATTCTTTACAGAATAGCTACTAATGGTACTTCCTGAATTTTATGACCTTAAAAGTAAATATTTTCCTGCCATAACAGGGGTTTTCATGAAAATAAAATGCTTCCAACCAATAATTTAGGTAGGTTATTGTGAGTTCGAATATCAACTGCTGGCCACTCCTGCTGTACGCAATTAAATACAAGAGACATCACCCATACGCCAGACTACTTTTTTGCGATGCCTTAAATTGAACCTAAAGCTAATTGTATGACGGTTGCTTTTGCATTGAGCTAATGGACGTATATATATACATAGGTCGTTGGCGTCGAAAAGGTTAATGATATAAAAAAAAATTTCTATTTATTTTTCGACAATCTTAAATATGTAATATAATTTATGTGAGTGACTTTGTTGTCATTTCGGGTGCGACCACACCGCCGCTTAAAAAACAGTGACGTTAAGGAATAGCAACAAAATGTATGAAGAAACGGTGAGAAAACGTGACGCATACGACACGTCACTGCGTATACGCGGCGGTTTGGTCGCACCCTAAATTTATTAATTACGCATGAAGTACTCACTGAAAATTTGGCATGCTACCCTAAGCAGAGGATGGCTGATCTCAATTCCTCGAATGTTCACCGATATGTATGCAACCTATACTCAGCAAATAAAATCATTTCGTTTCATTTCATCCTTAATTATTCATATTTTGGTTATAATGATTTCTTTGAAGTAAAAGTAAACTGTTGAAAAAATTTAACTTTATTGGTCTCTTTAAATTTTCACCTAACATTACTCTTATTACTAATTAAAAGTAAAATAACTAATAAGGTACTAAATTATTTAAAGCCATTTTAAAGCCCAATAAGTTTACCGCCCAAGTTATTGAGTTTTTCCGTGGCAATCCTCGTTATTTTTCTGAATATGGTTCCAGGTACCTGTGGATTATACATAAATTTGAACGATCAAAATACACACTCAAACGAAATTGGGACAGTTATTTAAAAAAAAATGACAAGAGTATCGCGCTACATTACCTATCCACCAAAAATAATAGATCCGTATCCGAACGAAACTAGTAAGTTAGTATACTTAATATATCCAATCTATTGGATGCGGCAAATCCACAATTCCAATTGTTTCCGACTGCCATACGGAACACCACGAACTCAGTTTCGGTCCTTGTTCCTCAGATTTTCCGCCGAAACCAAAACTTTCAACCGAAAGTTAGATTGGACACTACAGATTATCTTGTTACTCTTACTCTACCTACTCTCCGACACCACAAAATAAATCGCCGCGGTAACAAGGTAGTAATTTCGGCTGAAGATTGTATTTTGGTTTAGAAGCACTTTTCTTGAATCTTTAGTCAGCTACTCGTCAGCTGCGCTGCGTACTCACCTCTAAAACTGAATTTACGAGGTTGGAAACTCCCTCCGCACCTCCCACCAAAGCTCGCCCCGCACCGTAAAATTTGTCCCCTGTGTTACCATACTTTTCTTCTTCGGATATCGTGTCAACTATAGGTTTTGGCTGAAAATGGAAAATATATTGTCTGAATAAATTTGCCGAAGCACGAATTGACTTTTTGGAGCAGTTATTAGGTGCCATGCCTGAATCGGCAAAAACGGAATAGTTTTAGGATTACTTTGTTGTCTGTCCGTCCGACTGTGAAAAGCCTTTTTCTCAGAACCGCGTGGAGGTAACAAGAATGACGCCATATTGGCATTTTGTTTAGCAGCAGAAACTCTGCTGACTCTGACTATACATAACTATTTGACATTCATGTTGAACTAATAATTTTTACGGAAAATTTTTTGCCCCACAGACCACACCCTTTCCTCAATTTGTGCTGTTGACTGGCTGTAAGATAACTGAACGTTGAACACGGGTGGGGTTGAGAGAATTATTTGTTGAGAGATAGGTATTTAGTGCAGACCTATAGAATTGATTTATATCCTTCCCTTTTGAATATTGTCAATTTATCAAAGCTTAAGGTATCTAAGACTTAGATTCTAAGTAATGGTAAGTTAAGTAAGTAGGTAATTGTTCAATTGAACTGACTTGCAAAAGTCCTGCGACGATGCCGTGTAAATTCTCTTTGATCGTGAGTTTTTTACTACCCAAGCCCTCAGTCTCAAGAAACGCGCCTTCCAGAGTTGTCACAGGTGCAGCAAAGTATCCACCATTGAATTGCCCTGTAACACCCTATAAAACCAATATTAACCTCATCTGTACCTACTTAAATAAGTAGTTGTCATTAAAGAACTGAAAAAAAGCGTATTATTGTTGTTGGTTGCACACTGTAAGACACCCACAGACATCATTACACTTGATGTCTGTGAAGACACCGCATGAAGATATTATAGCTACGAACTTGTGGTGCACAGTGCGATTATCTGCTTGGTGTGAGACTGCGTCTTCGTCTGATATATCTTCAAAACTTTCATTTTCGGGAGGCAACTAAGTAAATGTGGGGAGATACCGCAATAGTGAGATTTGTCTCCGGACTGATGCCTAGGGACTTGAGTCCAAAAAAAGAATTGGTAGTTTTTTATGCTTCCGTGTTTAGAAACTTCGATAGCGCAAGGGAGAACACGGATGACGTCACCAGCTCTTAGATAGGTACTCGTGTGCCGTGACAGTCATTATGTTACGTAGTCGACTATTAGGTGTCGCTAGGGTCGCTAATAATTCAATATTATGGAACATGAACTTACGTATGCATGATTTTGGGACAATTTGTTACCCAATGCGTTGGTAGCAGCTTGAAGCTTATGCGAGATGAGGTTGGCTACAACTGTCCTGTCGCTTCTAGCATCCACGCCTGGGCTTTCTACTGGAGTCAGCTCCACATCGGAGCTAGCTTGCGGCTGGTCGTACACTGGCAGGTCGACGCGGATAGGCTCATCCAGCGGTGCTGAGAGGCAACCGGCGATGCTAAGCAGGATAATGCTCGTACTAAATTCCATCCTAGAACAAATCAGTAGGTATTTGTAACTAAGCTCTATTCCGTGGTAGTATCGAAACGTGATGGAGGTTGTATGCGATCTTTTTGACTATACATCTGTTAGGTACGTTATTTGTTCCAAGATTGGCATTTCCAAGAAGAAGGTACGGAACGCGCGTACGGCGACACCGGCCGTCACAGCCTGACTGAGTAGGTAGCCCGTTTAACGGGTACTCTAATATTGTGACCTCGAGTCCGACCGGAGCGGGAGTTTCCGTTCTACTATGTTCTTATTTATTCTTATGGTATATGTTTGAAACGTTGAGACACAGGTTCAGGTTTCGTTGGGGTCTCATTTTAGCATGTTAAGAACCAGAGGCCAATAGGCCATCAATGCTGCGTAAATTCGTGTCTCATCCAACCTCGACATTGGCAGAATCATCAAAAAGTTGATGGAGCCACTTTTCCTAAATGTGAATTCTTCTTCTTCCTTTTTAATATGACCCCATCGATCGATGCGATGATTACGTCAATGTCATAAATTTGAATTGAATTGTTGAGTGGCACGCAAATTGTCAATGTCAACATATACTCACGATGTAAACAAACATACAAACAAGAGTTTTTCAACATTTTTTTCAATTTAAAAACAACGATCAAAACTAAAATTTTAATTGAATTGAATCAAAAAACGACCAAATTGAGAATGGACGACTTTCCGGAAGTTCACAGGTGTTGTGGCGTCTTTCCTATAAAGTACGCTACCTATTTGATATCAATTATAGGCTTGGTTTCCGGAGGCATGGCCATTGCTACCTTGGTGCTTTATGCCTTGATTGACAACAGCACGTTACATCGCAAGACGGAAACTGTGGATCAAGGACAAAAAATGATTCTAATGATCATATTCGTAGCTGCAGTCCTCTTAGTGGTGGCTTGTCTTTTAATGTTTTTCGGCATACTTGGGAAATCTTCGGGTGCAATGTTGTCATTAGCTATATTCCTTATATTAGTAATGTGCGGTGTGTGCATATTTAGCGCTATTGCATCGCCGATGTCTTGTTTCTTTGCTCCGAAGCAATGCCTTCTGAAATCTACTTCCTACGAGAGAATAGTTCTTCTTGGTTTAGTGCTTGTAATTTTTGTTAGTGCTTGGGTTTATTTTGCGGTAGTGGTTAGTAATCATGTTATAAATCTATCAATATAGAAATATATTTTATTATTTAATGTATGCGTTCATTTGTTCCATTTCTTTACTTTTAGCTAAGTCAGTCTGATATACCAGTGGCGTGGCGTCAAGTATATCAGAAGGCAAGCCGAAGGGAACTTTACTAGCCTTTTCCTCTAATTCTGCTCAATAAATTGCCCAACTGCCTTAAAATAGGCAAGCCAGTGGGAATCGAGTTCTATGGACGCCACGCCACTGGTACAGTCACCAGCATAAATAAGTGATCACTTTTGTACCTTGTCACTTCAAAGTCATGTTTGAAAAACCATAAGAAATCATGTAACGACTGAAAGCGACAAGGTACAAAAATGATCACTTATTTATGCTGGTGACTGTACCTACCCACCTTTTTTATGGTGTGGAAAATGCGCTTTAATGCATCCGCCCGGTACGGGGTTACCGGGGGTATGTGGGGCTCTCCCGCGACGGCAGGCAAAGGTACCCAGAGTACCCACTAAAAACCACACGGATTCCCTTTCGCTCGTACGTAGGTATGTGAGGCGTTACAGGAGCACTCGGTGTCGCCGCGACGCCCCACGACCACCCCGGGATGGGGTTCCCTCTTCGCGGCACCTGTGCAATGCAGGTTGGGAATTCCCGCCCTCCCTCGCTGCACGTCTAGCACGGGCGCACAAGAGTCGCGACACGCGCGAGATAGCTGCTCGTCTTTCTTCTTAATGTTCGTTCTAGAGAGAGAGGGGCAGTCTATCTCGCGAGTGGCGCGACTCTTGCGCGGTATCGTGCTAGCCGGACTGGTGTCGCTTGGATTTTTTTATAGAGGTTGTCTCCTCGTAGCCCCCGTCTTGAAAAAGACAGCGGCCTACGTTCCCGGAAGTAGGTAGGTACCAGTGGCGTGGCGTCCATAGAACTCGATTCCCACTGGCTTGCCTATTTTAAGACAGTTGGGCAATTTATTGTCCAGAATTGGAGGAAAAGGCTACTTAAGTTCCCTTCGGCTTGCCTTCTGATATACTTGACGCCACGCCACTGGTAGGTACCTACCTAACTTAGCAATAAGGTTCCCGGGTTCTTGGTAAATAACAATTTTTAGCTTAGACCCTATATATTATGTCGAGTAGGTGAGGTTTTGCCTAAGTAGGTATATCTACGAGTCAAGGGATGCTATAACCGCTCAGAGGAATAATATCGGTAACCGGCTTAGAATGACACATAATTTAGATTTGGGTTCGCAACTTGCCTTTAATATGACAAGATAGAAGTTACACATATCTATTAAGTAACTAATAGCCATACATATTTTTACCGATTTAAAGGTGAAAGACAACTAATGATTACATAATTAGTGTAGGTAAATGAATTGATTTTTACTTAACGATTTAAAGAAGTAGGTACTTAAGTATACTTAGGTACAATAATTTCATTATTTTATATGCCATTAGTAGGTATTTTACTTTTTTAATTAGTCATTAATTTACTAAATTATGCTTATGTTGCTCATTTAATAATATAGGATAATGCTTTATCCTTATCGTCATTATTAAATCGACTTAAAAAAGATTGTAGGAAGGTACCTATACTTCGATATCTGCTTCCAGACAAAATCAACTCAGTAGGTAATCTTAATTTCATTCGCATTTAAAAGTCAGGTAAAATTTCTGTAAAAAAGTTGATGTTAATAAAGAGGTAAAATTTGATTGTTTGTGTGTATTGTATGCAGGGGTTAGTCTCTGGAACCACTTCGTCGAAATCAAAACTTCTACCTACTAAAGTAGGTAGGTATATCCCGAAAAATGCAAAATTCCCGTGGGACCGCATCGACGATGCGAGCAACAGTTGATTTTAAATAAATACCTAGGCTCAGCAAAATTAAAAACAAAGTCGAAATTAAATTCGCACATGCGTATAAAGGTACTCACTTAGCAGGGAAACTCCGGTGGCGATGCGCGGGAAGCGATAACCGACAACGACTGCACGTCGCGGCTTGCGCGGGCGCACTTTCACGCCTTACGTCACCCAACCTTGCCACCTAGCGATGGTGCGGGAGGTAGAGATGACTGTCCCCATACACCACACATATCTAGCCGCATCGCGTAGGTGCATAATATGTCACACTTAGCCCTTTTTTTAACAAGCCGGACCAAGCCTATCTACCCAATTCAAGCCTCATAATCTTGTTAAACTAACAAAAATAATTTAAAAAAAAACAACAAAAAGACGAACTTAAAGAACCTAGTCAGTACTATAATACTTATTTACTATTATTATTTATTATTGAGTAACTTATATATTATAATACTACTAGCTTTTGCGCGCGACTTCGTCCGTGCAGACTTCATTTATTGACAAAAGTCACACATTGCTATACATATTTGAACAGGCACTTAACACCCCCATTCTGACATTTAATTGGTATTTTTTTTTTTATAAAAAGCGATATTAAATCCCGTGGAAATTTTGAAAATTCCTCCTTAGTGCATCTCTATGATACTGAAGCAATATTTATACAGGGTGTATCAGATAGCCCCTAAGTCCCCTAACAATAATCAACCGGGATATATAACCATAGCTACAGAAGTAAAAAAATATTGGAGTAATTTTTTTTTTAAATATTTTTTTTAGCTTCTATAGCTATGGTTATATACCCCAGTTGATTATTGTTAGGGGCTATCTGATACACCCTGTATACGTTGCGACTCTAGGCAGCTGCGACTTTCGACATGTTCATCGCTATCCCGCGAGAACTATGCAATTTTCCGGGATAAAAAGTAGCCTATAACCTGGCCGGTGATTTTCTCAACGGATTAGTAAAGTTTCCAATAAAATCCGTTCAGCCGTTTTCACGTGACACAAATATTCAGACAAACAGATAAAGAGACAATATTCTGAAAACTGTTGGAACGTATTCTGTTATCGATTCCTAAGTTGGTATCCGCAGCATATTTTTTTTAAATATCTTCCATGTACAGACTTTCGACCCTCTTCAGCTTTATTTATTTACTAGCTTCTGCCCGCGACTTTGTCCGCGTAGAAATAGACTTACATTAGACAGCTCTGATCTTTCGCATGTTTATCGCTATCCCGCGGGAACTATACAATTTTCCGGAATAAAAAGTAGCTTATGTGTTAATCTAGGGTACCAGCTATCTCCTTTCCAAATTTCATCCAAATCCATCCAGTAGTTTCAGTGTGAAGAAGGAACAAACATACACACTCACATCGTCATCACATCCATCCATCCATCCTCACAAACTTTCGCATTTGACAACATTTCATATTTCTAAGCCTATAATTTTAATGGTTCTCTGTATTCTGTTTGAAAAGATGAACATGCTGACAGTTTAATTTTTTCGCTAGATTTGTATTTAATTTATAATTAATTTATTAATTTTTGCTTATTCTAAAAGGGCGTAACTCCGATACTATCACAGAATAGACACTTATCCTTTTGTCTTTTCTGTATAGAAAAAAATCTGACGTCAATTTCAAATTGTCAGTGTCAGGCCTTATTCTCCGATATTCGATTTTCGAGGTTCGCTTCGTGCTGTTCCGCTCATACTAATAAATATAGTCATTAACTTGAGAGTGAGAGAGAAGGTATTCAACGAACTTCAAAAATAGAATTTCAGAGTTGCCCCCCTTGTACTTTGAAGTTGTCATATCCAAAATTATGGTCGCTTATTTTTTCTCGTGAAAAAGGCAAAGGTGTTTCACCTATTCTGTGGTAGTTTTGGTAAAATTAGGACATATTTTTAATTAATTTTTATTTTTTATAATAAGCGATATTAAAATTATATAAACATATTGCAGTGATCAGGAGGCAAAATGCCTTCGAACCATATATACATTTTCAGGTGTTATAAAAATGAAATGTTGTCATTTATAATATTAGTAGGATATGTATAGATGATATTTTTGTCTTAACGATTGGATGGCCTAGTGGTTAGTGAACCTGACTATGAAGCTTGAGGTCCCGGGCTCGATCCCCGGTCGGGCCAGACATTTGTATGAAAAATACGAATGTTTGTTCTCGAGTCTTGGATGTTTATGTTTAATATTTATATTTATATATATAAGTATGTTTATCCGTTGCTTAGTAAGTACCCATATTCCAAGTTTTGTTTAGACTGGGATTAGGTTAATTGGTGTCAAATTGTCTAGAGATATTCAATTTAATTTAATTTATCTTTAGATCGACTAAAATCGAATAAATACCATGCAGAGCTTCAATCTGATACCCAATGCGGTTATTGAAAATTAAGTGAGAAATACCTACTATTACCTACACTTAGTGCAAATAAATACGCGTCTCCGGCCTATCAATTAAACTGGTATGTACCAATACTATGGCTTGGCTGATTAATCACAAAAAACATGCATTTATAAGTTGTTACGTAAAGGTGAGTTCCCAATGGCTACCTAAAAGGCCCTGAACTCTCTTGCCGTCATGGGAGCATACATGACCTATCGACTATCAAGCTATTGTTTGTTTCTTTGACGAAACCGACAAATTGTCTGATAAGGAACTTATAGACTTTACCTACATCATTAAATCAGTTACAACACCGCTTAAATTGCGTAACATTGTTATAGAAGCGGTTGAAGGACTTAAGATTGCGCGAACAAATATTTAGGGCGATATATTCAGACAACTTGTAGCTTATCCTGCGCGTTGTCGGTAACCATGAACTAGTTACTTTCTTAAATCTAACTAATACATATTATAAATGCGAAAGTATGGATGGATGGATGGATGTTTGTTTGTTACTCAATCACGCCAGAACGGCCCAACGGTGGATGAAATTCGGCACATAGATAGAGAAAAGTCTGGAATAGCACATAGGCTACTTTTTATCCCGGAAAATTGCGTAGTTACCGCGGTATAGCGATAAACGAATTCTTTGCAAACGAAGTCGCTCTCAACAGCTAGTAATTTATACTTTGCTCTAAACTAAATGCTGGGCCCCGATTTTTGAAAGCACATCACTCGAAAGTGATATAAATTCTTCAAAACTATGGCTCCAAATCAAATTTTTGAGTAGCCAACATTATTATTGAGAGCCGCAAGTATCGTCTAAAGAAAGAAAGAAAAAACAATTTATTGCCACAAAAACAGATTTACAAAAAACTACAAATTAAGTAAGCTAAGCTACTCGTATTGCAAGTTCAGCACAATTTTTCACCACTTTCGAATGGTATTTTCACACATGTGCTTTCAAAATTCGAGCCTCTGGTGGTTCGCAGGCTCGCAGCTAATTTAACCTACATCTTTCTCTAGCTAGGCTATCAGTAGGGTCATATTATGAGTCCTGCACGCTGTTCCATTTGAAATTAAATGATCCACTATAGGCGGTAACTGGTGTGGTTATTGTCGGAATTCAAAATGAATAATATAAAGTTTCTGCCGGAAAAAGTTTACTAAAATTTGCTCAGGTCGCGTCCCTCAGGTTGGTCGGCTTGGCTTGGGTTCACCTTATTGTAGAGCTGACATTATTTATAATTATGTTAACAACTCAAGCTAACAGCAAGTACCTAATTATAGTACTGTAGGTATAAACAACGCAGATGATCAATATGGTCATTTTAGTGCTCGTAAGTACCTACCTACTTTGTCGCAATGACGATGACGTAATAACAATACTGTGATAGTTAATTGTACCTATCGATACCCTATACTCGTATCTACTAATAAAAAATAAACTTTTTTATTGCCATGTAGGTAACTAGGGTCATTTCGCTGGTTTTCGTCCATTTAGTGGAGTTGCCAACTTTCCAGCCCAAAATTATGATGTTCAGCTAATCCAACGCAATTGTTCAATATTTTTATTTGATGCTAATATAGTGTTTTTGAGTTTAGATTAAGTAATAATTAATTGTATGTTCTGTTTTTTTTATTAAAAATGTTTAAAGCCAAAAGAGTGGATTTTGCTAGATTTCGTCTAGAAATTTTGATTTTCGTCCTAATGTGGACTAGTTTTCGTCCACTACTACCTATGTAGGAAGAAGAGTCTAAACGTATTCAATTGAAAGTCAATGTGTTCCTAATTTTCCTTTTTATTTAAAGTTAACGTAATCTATCACTATCAGTCTTGATTGAATTACATAACACAATATTTTTCATCTTTAAATTGAACGGACGAAAAGTAATGCAATATTTAAGATTTTTTAATTTTCGTCCACTCATAAGCAAGTGGACGGAAATGGATTACCGAATTTAAATCATTTTTAGTTTTCGTCCACAACATTTAAATTTTATTTTAGGCTTGTAACACTGACAACTTAGTGGACGAAAATTAAGTTTCTGATCTAGTAACCTAAAATGATCATTCCATAAAAAAGACATCAAAATAACTTTGGTTTCTGTATTATAAGAGACCGTTTGAAATATCATCTCGTTGTTTGGGTTTTCGTCCACGCGGACGAAAACTGAATAGGGTCGTTTCGCCAGTTTGCCGACCGTCGCCACTTTTCGACTTTTTTATCGACATGTTTGACTAATCGGTATAAAATAGCAATACTAACAAGATTAGAAACTTAACAAAAATACCGTGGTAAACCCAAATAGTTCGGTTATACGCACACATAAACAAAATGCACGTTTGTAAACAGCGTACGGAACAAAAAAACAAATCAATCTAGGTTCGCAACGAACACCTAACGACGCGTACTTCGTTGCGAAAAAATTTGTGAGGAGCCTCACGGTTCATGGTATGTTTTTAAATGTAATTTTATGTTTATTAATTTGTTTGTTATTGGTATTGATAGACAATGAGTCTTAGTATTTATTTAAAATAAGTATTATTTTAGATTTCTTTGGAAAATGTATAAAATGTAATAGTCGGTAACTGGTTAACTCGTTTTCGTAAACACCTACTTCTCGACCGTTGCGGTCGAAAACTGGCGCCGCAGAGTCCAGTAAGGGTGCATCTTTTTTGACATATTATTGAAGAAACTACTGAACCTAATTTTTTAATTTGAATCTTATTATCACCAGAATTGTGTCAGCCAGTTTTCGACCGGATTATTTCAAATGTCTTAAACATTCCGCGTGTCGTAAACATTTGGTCGAAATCGGGATTTGTAATAACTGTATGCCATATTCCGACTACTACATTCGAAAATATACAGTTTTTAAATTAAAATTATATCTTTTTTGAACAACACACACACGTCACATATATCACATAACACGACACGTATTTTGTCCCGAAATCTATATTTTAGCTGATAAAATAGACAAAATACGAACGATTTTCAATATCCAGTAAATCCGTAATTAGAAAACTAAATAAATCCAAGATTGATGTTAGTTACACGTTTCATTTTGTTGTCATAATGTTGTATATGATTTTTATTTTAAGAAAATGCGGGTTTTTATATTTAAAACATATTTTGTGCTTCATGTATTTGTCATCACACCATAGTCGAAAACTGGCGAATACACAGTCGGAAATTGGAAATTTCGGTCGAAAACTGGTAAAACTGGCATTTTCGGCTTTGTTGATTATTATTTAATTATTTCTAGGTCTTACTTGAAAATAAACGGCATTCAATGATAGTAGACTATATTCACTATGTGCATTATTTTTCTCGTTTATTTGTTCATATTAATTCAATTTTTTTTTTTCATTCTGAATTTGCCAACTCCACTAATCGGTCGAAAACTGGCGAACTGACCCTATATTACGGAATAGGTGTTTTAGTATTAGTCCGGGCGTTTAATATTAGTACAATATAAATTAAGTATGTATTACAAGTGGATATCTGTTAATTATGTCTTAAATAAGTTATACATGCCAAAAACATAACGTAGTAAAGCTAAATACAGTGAAAAAACTTAATATGAAGATGCCTCTTGCCGCTGCTTTGCTCACACTTAAGACGATGTCCTCGTGCTAAGAAAGGAAGCGCCAACTAATTTGATCTTTTATTCGAGACACAGCTTGTCAAATAATATTTGATGATGATAGAACTGTTCGTTACCTATCAAGGACCGCAACGAGACCAAACATGCGCAGTTGACTGTTCTTATATTGCTATTTTACGTATTTGTTAGAAACATCGCAGGCTAATGGACGAATACTGGAGCTGGACGGAAAACCAGTGAAATGACCCTATATGAAATAAAATTCTGCGTCGTTTGCTTTTATCCGAAATCTTAAAAGCCTTCTCCTTCTATTAATAACAATGTGACACATAACCTAATACTAAATGACCATGAGCTTTTCGGTGAAGGAAAACATCGTCAGGAAACCTGCACACATCTGCGAAGCAATTCAATGGTGTGTGTGAAGTTCCCAATCCACACTGGGCCCGCGTGGGAATTATAGCGCAAGCCCTCTCATTCTGAGAGGAGGCCTGTGCCCAGCAGTGGGACTAGTGATGGGACTCGAATCATGTTTCACTCGAGTCACTCGAGTAGTTTTACTGTCACTCGGACCGGCCGGCGAGTGACTCGGACCACTAGAGTTGACTCGGGCCACTCGAGTTGCCTGTACTGACTCGAGTGAGAAGTCAAGTTAAGAGTGAAAAAAAAATCACGAGTCCAACGGTGACTCTAGTGGTACTCGAGTGAGTCGGGTTTTTCGAGCGAGTGACTCTAGTGAAAAAATGTCACTCGAGCCCCATCACTAAGTGGGACGTATATTAGGCTGGAGATGAGAATGATGATGGCTAAGTATAATAAGAAGGAACCTCCGCAATGAAACTGGCTTTCGAATAAAAGAACGGCATCGAAATCGATTCATCCATTTGAGACAGACAGACAGACAGACACATAGGTTTTTTACTTACACCTTACTTACACGACATCAAACTTAAAACTTATAACAGCCCTCTTTTGGCGTCGGCGGTTAAAAATGAAAAATTTGTATTTAGAAGGAAATGCCACTGTCATATTGACAAACCATCAAAATACTGGTGTGTTATTTTGTGTAAAAGTTTGTTACGTATAAATTAATAACATGTAAATTAAGTTAGATATTTTGACAAATTTCGTTAAACAATGAGTTTATTGAGTGGTGGCTTAGGTAGGTACGGTGGATTAGCGTTTTGGCATGCACCATTCTACCGTGACTTTTTGAAGTCCGTAAATCTTATAGTAATAGATGACCACGTATACAAACACAACGTTAATACGACACCATATTTAGAAAGACAGAGCAATAAGCATTGTGGGACGCGCCCATCGTCTGTCCTTACCCTATGGACTCAAGTACGCTTTCAAAAGAAAGATCCTCGGCCTCGCTTCCATCGCGACATTGCCTTTCCAAATTTTGATCCTTACAGAAAAGAGGAATATAAAGACGTAAGAAAAACAAATTGGGGTGATGGAGACGGAAAACAAGGGTACACTTATGTCATGGGTTTTTTCAGCATGGTCTGTGCGGCTTATGGTGTAAAAGCAGAATTAACACACTTTCTTTCGTCTATGAGTGCCGCAGCCGACGTCCTCGCGATGGCGACCATAGAAGTCGATATGTCAAAAATTGCTGCTGGTACATGTGCGTCGTTTAAATGGCGAGGAAAACCGCTTTTCGTTAAAAATAGGACCCAGGCTGATATTGACTTAGAGGAAAAGACTCCCATGTCGGCTTTGAAAGACCCGCAAACTCAAGAACAGCGGACTCAGAAGCCAGAGTGGTTGATTGTAATCGGCATATGCACTCACTTGGGATGCGTACCGATTCCAAATTCTGGAGACTGGGCTGGAGGTTTTTATTGCCCTTGCCACGGCAGTCACTACGACAACATAGGAAGAGCTCGTAAAGGCCCAGCGCCTCTTAACTTGGTAGTTCCTCCATATAAATTTCTTTCAGATACGGTTGTGGTAGTTGGATGACTACATTGTGAATTTGATAAGTTTTTATTAATGCTTGTACATTATTGAATATATGCTTTTTTTTCAAAATTATTTTTAATTGGGTATTACCATTACCTCGAATGTTATCTTGGGATTCCCATACATATATATGATACTTTTACATATACTTACATAAAATTATACTATTGTAGTGTATGTGAAAATATTTGGATAGGTATTATGATGCCTCTGAAGCGACTCAAATCATCATCATCAATTTGGCATCCTATTACTAATCCGGGACACGGACATGGGGCTCTCAAGATTCTTTATATTTGGAACGAGGAAAGTGCTGTATTATTATTATTACGTTTTTGGGTCTACCTGACACAAACCTTAAAATCTCTATTGTGACACTCCCCACAGTTAAAACGTAACATAGGTAAGTAGGTGCTGGAATTCAATTCCAGCCAAGACTACGCGCCTTACTATAACGTCTTTATGCGATACAATTCAGACTCAATAAAGTGCTCAATAAAGGTAATCGCGGTTCACATCCTGTTTATAATATTTCGTATTCCGATTCAGTTCAGGATTTAGCTCGCATTTTTTTGTATGGATCTGACAGCGAGTGTACCTAAATTGAATCGGAAATGAATCGCGTTAAGACGTCATGGTAACCCTTCTGAAGCGTGCAACGTGGAGGATTGTATTTGTATGCCTTATATCCCTTTGCATTTCCAGAAAAGAATACAGAGTATAATAGAGTTTGTTTGTCTAACCAAAGCTAAACCTGTAAAAGCGCGGCATTTCAAAAAATCATGACCGGGTAACAGGATCACTCAACAGCTGCAATTTTCTTAGAGAAATGTCAATTTGACATACAACATGACACCCTTAAAGACAAAATGTTGCCAATCAAATAACTAGTGAGTTCAGCTTTGGTTAGACAGACTCTAGCATATTCTAGAAAGAAAATACTGAAGAAGTTTAAAGGTGGAAACACATTATTAACACGCGACGCGACCCGATGCAACGCGACGCGTGTTGAGTCGAATCAAATTGTATTATTTTCTATGACCAGAACCACACTATGAACACCCGACGCGACGCCATGCGCATACATTCGTTGCATCGGGTCGCGTCGCGTGTTAACAATGTGTTTCCACCTTAAATGGATCTACGACTCAGAAATGAAAACACTGGTGACGAGGCGGTATGGTAGAAAATACAGTAAAGAAAATTGAGTCTGCTACAATTCTACATTTCGATTTCAAGTTATTGCATATGGCAAACATTCGAAATGTCAAGGAAATGTCAAATCAAAACTTTTTTGGTTGGATTGGAAATGGAACGTCTCGTCACTCACTTCACTAGTTTAGTTTACATTAGGTACAAGGTTTCGGGTCATCGGCTGTCGCTGTCGCTAGTAAAGTGACCGCTAAGCCAGCCGCTAACCGTCGACCGCGTAAACGTCACTTCGCATTTAATTCGAATAAATTATGTTACGACTTTGCCTAATTGTTGGAATTTGGTAAAATCATTTAATTTTGATGTCTAGGAAAGGGACTTTACTTGGGCGCCAAAAAAACCTACACTTGTACTGTTTAATGTTTAAAACGATTCCGTAAAATATACTAAAAGGACGTAAACACGTAACACGGCTTGCGAAAGCCTGGTAATATAATGATAAGTGTCTGTGTTAAGAAAATACAGTAAAACTTTAACCTAATTATTTAGAGAAGGGCAAATACAAAAAAAAAACATAGAATGGGTAAAATAAACAACTCATTTCTGTGGGGAATTATAATCGCATCAGCAACGTGGAGCATTTCTTTGTATTTGTATTGGCTGCTTAATATGAGTGGTAAGTCTCTGTAAAACCATTATGCGATGGACTGAATTATTCACTTTTCTTTGTTTAGTCTTAATTTGTTATTGAACTTCTTTCCAGTTGAGAAATATTAACTCCTTATATTCAAGTCTTTTACTCCCCATTTTGTCAAATCTTAGGTGATGCGAGTTTAAGCAATGGTGAGAAGAAACCTCATTACCGGTTAGTCAACACCGATGAGAAGAATAGAATAAAAAACAATGACAAATCTATTGCAGCTCTAGAAGGTAAAGATTTGTTGTACGATGCACCTGGTGCCAGTAACAAATACTCTGGCAACATGTGGAAGTATCACAAGAACCGATCAGACTATCAAAGAAAAATGATGCTGAAAGAAAAGTATGCTAAACAAATGGGAATTAAGATGTCGGCAAAAGTTGACAAAAGTTTAGGTATGAAATATATTTATTTATGTTCGTTCAAATTTAGAAGGTATTACCCGTGGTCCACCTAATTTGACCACCCGGAAAAAATACTGCCCCTATTTTGAATCACTCAATTATGTGTTATAATATAAAATAGGTAGGCTAGGTTAGTTAAGTAACTTCAGTTGCCTGAAGGGCGAAATAACCAGAAAGAGGAGCTCCACTCTTGGTCCCTTGGGTGGAGCTCTATCGAAAACTAGGTAGACCATGGGAACGAACCGAAATTTATTTATTTTATATATTGTTTTGTGTATTCTTCTGAACTCTTCCAGAACAGAGAGCTCAACAAGACACAGCTACTGCACAGAATGCTCTTATTTGTTAGCTTTTCGTCTGTCCAGCTATTTCTGCAGTGCTCCTGTTTATACATACATACATATCGTCACGCCTCCTGTTTATAATTAGTAATAATAGGGGGTGTTTGCGCATGGGTACATTATGAGCAAAGGGGGGTCCACTGTTTTTTTCCTGAGTTCTTATTACATGACGAGAGATATAGCCATTTATATCCTATCTTCAATTTAAGTAGTTGTACACTCTTTTATAACATGTCTCTGATGTGCTTTGGGCATAGGTGGATGCGGATGTTGGTGGATACCAACTATCTCCACTTTACTATTCTGCTGACTATTGCCTAGGTAGAGGTATTATCGATGTGAATCAGCTGTATGTGTGTTTGTTTCAGATAATCAATTTGGCTTGATACGTAATGCAGAAGATGTTAGAACTCGTGACAAAGGCTACAATTTGCATGCATTTAATACCCTCATATCTGAACGAATTGGGAATCACAGAGGAGTGCCAGACACAAGAAACAAACTGTAAGTTATGATGCCATTTTCTTTTTCTACCTATCCCAATCGCTTTTGATTAGCAACAACGATAGTTCCTGGGCAAGAAGCTGGTTGTTTAGAAAATTTTATTGTATTTTGAAAGATAACAATCTGAAATAAACAGAAATCTTGATGGTAAATATCTTCTACACATGTTTGACACATTCAAATGTTGTAAATTACAGATGTCGTACACACAAATACCCTGAAAAGTTACCGAAAGCATCTATAATTATTTGTTTCTACAATGAGCACTTTGAAACTCTCATGAGATCTGTTCATTCAATATTAGACAGAACAGACCAAAAGCATCTTAAAGAAATCATCTTAGTTGATGATTATAGTGACATCGAGAATCTTCACAATGACATACAGAAAGCAGTGAATCAGCTCAATAACAGGATGCGCAAGGAGGAAGAAATGCTTGAAACAAACAATATTGATGTTGAGAATGTTGTAGATTATATTAATGATGATGCTAACAATGCTGACAAAAGAACAACTGATAGAAACACCTCAAAATATGGTTTGAATATAAGGCTTCTTAGAACTACTAAGAGAGAAGGTCTTATTCGCGCAAGATTGTATGGAGCTGACAACAGTGTTGGAGAGGTGAGATAATATTAGTCACTTGTTAATGTTTCATGAGGATAAACAGTGTGAAGAACATTAGGCCTCACTTGCAAAATTTTATAGTATACTAGCTGTTGCCCGCGACTTCGTCTGCAAAGAATTCGTTTATCGCTATCCCGCGGGAACTACGCAATTTTCCGGGATAAAAAGTAGCTTATGTGTTATTCCAAATCATAAACTATGTCTGTTCCAAATTTTATCCAGATCCGTTAAGCCGTACTGGCGTGAAAGAGTAACAAACATCCATACATCCATACATCCATACTTACAAACTTTCGCCTTTATAATAGTAGTAGGACTAGCTGTTGCCAGCGACTTCGTCTGCAAAAAATTTGTTTATCGCTATCCCGCGGGAACTACGCAATTTTCCGGGATAAAAAGTAGCCTATGTGCTATTCCAGACTTTTCTCTATCTACGTGCCGAATTTCATCCAGATCCGTTGGGCCGTTCTGGCGTGATTGAGTAACAAACAAACATCCATCCATCCATCCATCCATCCATCCATCCATCCATCCATCCATCCATCCATCCATCTATCCATCCATCCATACTTTCGCATTTATAATATTAGTTAGATAGTATACAAGAAATTCTGCCCCTCAAATGACCCCATGAGGCAGCATGGGTTACATATCCATTTACTCATATTGATAGTTATTGCCGTTATTGGCCTTTAGTGTAACATATGGTACTATGTGGTATTGCTGCTCAAACTAAGATGCAATTATTAACAAAACTTTAATTTTAATAACAAATGGTAAAAACATAAACATAATTATTCATATATTTTCATTTCACTTATTTAAATCAATTGGCTACTCTATTGGACATAAATATCTTACCAACTGATACTCTAAATCTAAACTTGATGTTTATTCAAACAGCTCAGTTGGCGATACTATTATACAAATATGCACATGTAATACTTGCAATCTATATGGTAGTTGATGGTGTAGCTTAGTTATAAAGTGTTGTTTATTCTCGTAGGTATTAGTGTTCCTTGACTCTCACATTGAAGTGAATACGGATTGGTTGCCGCCCCTCCTCTCGAGGCTGGCTGAGCATGTTGACGGGGTCAACGTCCGCTACTCGCCGAGGGCCGTGGCTCCAGTTATCGACGTCATCAATGCCGATACTTTCGAGTATTCGGCCAGCCCTTTGGTCAGAGGGGGCTTCAATTGGGGGCTACACTTCAAATGGGACAATTTGCCTAAGGGAACTTTAAAAAGTAAGTTATATTGGAAATTCATTACATGACTACCTTTTTTTAGGAAAAGCTATGAAGAACTATCACAATTATGAGGAGTAAAATTTAAATACCTGCATGTGTACTAATAATAATAATATTTTCTTTTATTTTTCCGAAGCTTAAGTAAAGTACACATATGTGATGTGAGTCTCATTAGTGGACTCTAGACAATAATTCATTGAAACAGCCTACTTATTATTAAACCTACAAATAATAACTTTGCAGCTGACGAAGACTTTGTGCGTCCTATCAAGTCGCCGACGATGGCGGGCGGTTTGTTTGCGATATACCGCCAGTACTTTAACTACATTGGCAAATACGACGCTGGCATGAACGTTTGGGGAGGCGAAAATCTTGAGATATCTTTCAGGGTATGTACTCGTATTGAATAGACATTATATATGTACTAGGCTGCTAAGAGTATGAAGGCTTTTAGCTATATGTAAACTATCAACAGTTACATTCAAAATTAACCTCTTTGTAGGTCAGTGAAAAACTTGATGAGAAACTCGAGATTTTTTTGATCATAGTAAATGTGTCTGCACACTGCGGCAAAAAGGGACTGTTTCAAAAGCACAGGTGTTCAGATGGTGTCTCATCCACCCAAGCACTGCTGCTTGGTCAAAGGATTTTTAGTAAGATGGTAGTAGCGATTCGGATGGACCTTATATAAGGTCCTACCGCCCGATCGCACGATATTGCGACGAAGTCCCAAGAGTCCTTAGGTTAGGCTGTAGCTAATCACGTACAGATTAACCCCCTTATTCATTAACGCTTATCACGCATATGTTAACTTAACATTCGTTTTTTTTATCCGTCACTTTGATATTTGCCTTTTCCAGATGCAGACAAAACATACCCACATTGTGTTATAATAGAATGTGCAACTTTTTGTGAATGAGGTGGCTAGGCTAAATGTTTTCCTCTTATACCTTGTACAGAATCACTACATGTTTTTCAGAGTTCCAAGTCTGACTGAAGTTGTCAACTTTCAGATATGGATGTGCGGTGGCACCCTCGAGCTGGTACCTTGCAGCCGAGTAGGACATGTTTTCCGGAAGCGGCGGCCCTACGGTCTCGGCGAAAAAGAGGATTACATGCTCCACAACTCGATGCGTATGGCTCAAGTTTGGATGGACGACTATATTGTACGTATGTCGATGATATAGGTTCACAGTCACCTGTAAAACAGTGACATGAATCATTGTCTGACAGACAATGCTCAGCCTGAACTGCTTAAGCTAGTGATTTGAAATTTGGCAGGAATAAATTATCTCTTTATGTTGAGTTGTGGAGGTGTACTCAGAAAGGATTTTTCGTGATTCCCGCGGAATAGGGAGCTAGCCTTCTTTTTATTCTGCCACGGAGGCGAAGCCGCCGGCATAAGCTCTTATCTTTATAAATTCGCTTGGTGGGATATTGTCCAGTTCCGTAAACGATATTTAACTCCTTTGTAATTCATATTTATATAAAGTATTACTTCAGGGACTTAACCGCCTTCCTTTATTTTGCGCTTTCCTTTGGAATTTTCCACCTTTTCGCATTGTGTTAAAATGTTTACGACTGCAGAAAACTTTATTATAAACTGATGAAAATCCAAAGTACAATTCAATATCATTTCCTGCGATTTTGGATAGCCTGTTGAGTTCAATTGTTTTCTGTTATTTGGTACCTACCTGGTAACAACTTCGGATGACACCTGTCATCAGAAGTTGTTTGTATGTCTACTAATTATGTTATTACGCCATGATGTATAACGATGCAATAAATCTTTGCAGAAAAAGGTTATTCAGCAGAACCCTTCAGCCGCCCATGTTTCTATAGGCGACATATCCGAAAGAAAGGCTTTAAGGGAGCGTCTACAATGCAAATCTTTTACGTGGTATCTTGAGAATGTGTACCCTGAACTGGAAGTTGGGGATGACACAGCAGCTAAGAGGAGAATGGCGGCGTTGAATGATCCTGACAAGAACAAATTTCAACCCTGGCATTCAAGGTAAAGTAACTGTACGAAACACTATCAGCAATTTGATCTCGAACAAACTGCACAGACAAATCGCAGCATGCAGCGAGCTTAAGTTACCAACACATGATTATTGACATGATAAAAATAAATTTACAGAAAGAGGAATTATACAGACTCCTTCCAAATACGTTTGAAGAACACATCATTATGTATACAGAGTGCTAAGGACGTTAAGAGCAAGGGTAGCGGTCTGCTTCTAGCAAATTGCATTAGGGCATTGAACCAGGTAAGATCACTGTCATCTTTCAGGTCCCTAAAGCATTGATCACACTTACCGAGTAAACGGTGCGTGAAAATATCGCTTGACTAAAAAAATTGGTGCCAGTTTTACACAATCGTGCAACAACAATAAATAAGCTTGCAGTCATCTAAGGCAGTGTTTTTCAACCTGGTTGGGGGGTCGCCAGAGGTCGAGAGAACTACTTCAGTAAAAAAACAATAACGTCGTATGTAATGAATATTTATAACGTAACATACACATACATACATGTTAAAAAAGCGAATTGGGGGTCGTATCATGAAAAATGTTGAAAAACACTGATCTAAAGTATAAGGATGTTTACTGATATTTGATTTTTGCATTAGTTGACGAGCAAACTGCCTTAGTAATAATCGAAATTGCTTCTTTTTAGCGCTAAATCAAATATACCTACACTTAAGCAGTATTAGCAGAAGTGTTCTCGTTTCATTGTTTTTGTTTTTGCTGTGTAATTTCAGATGTGGTTCGAAACGACACGCAACGAGTTAGTTTTGGGTAGAACTTTGTGCTTGGACGCTTCGGGCAATGTCGTGCCGGTCCTCGGCAAATGCCACGAGCTCGGCGGCGCGCAGGCGTGGAAACATAAGGGCTCGGTAAGCGCCGTTGTTTATTGTTCACTTCACTTCACTCTTTTGCTTGTGGCTACCGTGCATCTTTGTACAATTCTGCCAATGTCAAGTGTGAACTCCTACAGATGTTTCGTACAATATTGACTGCACATCCGACATACGTCATTCCTGATGTTGCTATACTAGCACAACATACAACCTTGTGCCACTGAAGTTTACGAAATGAAATGTTGGTAAATCATTTTTCTAGCGTTATTGAGCCTGGGGTCCGCTTTGACAACCTAATCCCAAGATTTGGCGTAGGCACTAGTATTCACAGAAGCGACTGCCATCTGACCTTCCAACCCAGAAGGGTAACTAAGCCTTATTGGGATTGGTCCGGTTTCCTCACGATGTTTTCCTTCACCGAAAAGCTCATGGTAAATTTCAAATGTAATAATTAGCTTGTAGCTTGTATTATTTTCTAGTAGGTATTATTAGTAAACTTACGGTAAATAAGGCCCTGGTATTTGTAGGATTTCTAGTGAAGAAATGTACTCGTAGTTAAGTTGGTCACTCTTTGCTGCTTTGATTACAGGCGGGGAGTCCTATCTACAACGAAGCGGCGGGCATGTGTCTTGGAGTGGAACGCGCCTACAGATCGGAACCCCTTCTCATGGTTATTTGCGACAACCAGTCGACCAACCAGTGGGATTTCGTCCGGTCATGAACCAACCCTAACGACTGGTAGCACAATGTCAATTAGAGTAGAAATCAGAGTTACGAGTAACTACATGCGTTTCCAATATAATGTTCGTTTATTTGATATTCAAAGAGATTTTATAGTAAATCTATTTAGTATAAATAGATGTTATTAAGGTCCTGCCTAGTGCTAGACTTATCCCCGAAATCTATCTGCCCGTTAGTATCGTAGATGTTGTTGAGTAAACAGCGAAAGTAGATACGATTATGCGTAAAGGGTATTCCTAACGAAAATTATATTTTAGTATTTATATTTATTTGTGTATGTATTCTAGAGATTGGGGAGACTTTATTTTCATATCTTATAAAAGCGACTGGGCCAAATCCCACGCGTAGTTTAATTGGCTTCGTTCATTTTTTTAGTGTGCTCCAATCCCAAAACCATTAGGAGGAAAACCATATCAAAACAACCAATCCGATTTCAAAAATACTTTACGATTGCAGATGTGTTGTTAAAGTACTTTTGACCTTTGTTTGACCTAACGACCCGATTTTTTGGCAGAATCGGCCATTAAATGTTTGCCACAAAAATGAAAATAAAACGTTTAGCAACGGTAAGTGGGTGGATTTTTGACGTTGTAATTTGTGTTCAATACGTTTAGCATGGCACACAAATTACAACGTCAAAAATCCACCCAACTGTCAGCTGTCACTGTCACATCTACGTCGTAACATTACATTCCTACTTAGGGCCTGTTTTACCACTCTGTTAAGCTCCAGTTTTCTTAAGTATCAGTTATCTACGATGACGTCTCTGTCTGGTTCGTAGTAATAAATGGAGACGGAATCATAGATAACTGACACTTAAGATAGCTGGAACTTAACTGAGAGTGGTGAGACAGACCCTTAATCTACAAACGTTAATAGTGGTTGTCAACCATAAGCAACCGGTTGCCATATAAAAAAAGTTCAAGTTGAAGTTGAAATAAAAGCAAATACACAATGGATATTTATAAAATATGTTTTGTGCCCAATGGCTCGAACAATAGCCCCAACAAAATCATTGTGAAAATCAGAGATTTGCGGAAGGAATGGTGTATGCAAGCTAATGTGGAATATTTACACCATGTATTGTTGCGAAGACCACTTTAATGTAAGTAGGAATCGGGAAAGATGTGCAGTGAGGGGTCAAACGAGAAAAGCAAAACAGCACGGAAAACAATAACAACACCAACGGATTGAACGATTCGAACACACGAACGTTGGTTGATGTTAACTTTACACACAATTCACAGATCTATGACGTTGACGTATACACAAAACCGTTTTTTTTTATTGCTGAACGGATCGTGCCAAAATTAACAAATTATCAAACAGCGAAAAAATATTTATCAATAAACAAAGCTACGTAAAAGCATAATATTCAAATTAGTTGCTTGGAATAGTCCATTTTATGAAATAAGGGCGTTAAAAGCACAGCTTAAAAAAACGAACAATGGCAATTATTGATCCGCTATCAGAATATGTACAATTATGAAACATGAGGAGGAATAAAGTACGATAAAAAATGAAATTCTGACCCAATTATATTTGTTTAATGTAATTGTGATTATTTTTGTAAATGTAATAGGTACGTAAAATTCAGTTGTTAATAGGGAATATTCATGATTACTGTATTTCATGGCTTTCCTTAAAAGCTCGCTTATTTATGTAGTAAACAACATAAAATAAAATTTGCAAATAATTATAAAAATAACCGAAATAATATAATCTATCAAAGATTTGTCTCTATATCTTTCTAGAAAAACGGAATTTTAATATTGTGTTTATATGGACGTTGTGACAAATGACGTCACATGTCACATCGGATCTCTCTTTCTAATCGCTGACTATTAGTAGTATTTTCCGTATTTCTTGATCGATATCACTTTTAATTTCACTTTTTGTCATCTCTTTTACGATATTTTCATATTTTACTAAAGGAATGTGATATTTTTTTGTGTATATTCCCTATTTACTTAATAAGAGCGTAATTGTATGTAAATAATATGCTAGTAACAATCTGTTTTGACGTTCTGATCGCGGTCAAACAATATTATAAGTAAAAATTTGACGTCAACTCACGATTAAGTCAGACGTACTGAAACCGTAACACAGCGTACGCAGTGCAGTGCCTCACTCTCTCCTCTGTCACTACTTGAGCCCCATGCGGCGCAGCAGAGCGGGGTGTGCGGTGTGAACGCACTTACCCTGCAGGGCCGGTAGGACCGGAACAACTCGGGTGGTTCCCCACTTATAATCGTGAGCTAAGCCGGCCTCCCGAGATTTTAAATAATACTAATATTAAAAAATATTTGATTATTAGGAAATATGACGTTTGGGCCTAACGGCACATGTACATGTAACTTGATGTCTCGCCCATTAATGTAAACTAAGTGTACGAAACGAGTGGCTGTATTGTTAAGATACTGATTATTTCATAATGTTATATAATTATATACTTATAAGTTTTTAGTAACGGCTTTTAAAAAGAAAAAAATTGAAAATGATTGCGGCTGTGATGTATGTAAACATATGTACCTAGCCAAAGTCTACTGTCATTATATCCATGCTCTAGTTTAACCCAGGCCATCACGCCCATTATTTTTATACGCGAAAAAAAAACTTATCTTGTCTTTATAATCTATGTAAGTATGTATGACATATTTTGATGATCGTTTTCGTAAGTCGTTACTTGGCCTCAGAATCGAGGTTGTTATAGCCCGTGGTCAAGCAGCCATATGAAAGAATGTCTTGCTATCTTAAGTATTGACTGATGTGAAAGTACCTACTCAGTGAATGTTTATAGTTATAGGTATATTTTATTTTTAATCGATCTCCTAAATTAAAATAAAATTTACCTATCTTATTTGTTAACTTTTAACTTATGAATCTCACTTCTTAAAAGAGGATACCGTCCATGTTTTAATTTTCTCATCAGTTTATTTTTAAACCATGGGCATACTTTTTTATCTTTTGGTTAGTGCTTCACCTTAAATAATGTTAATGATCGCAGAGTGAATAGACTCGTTGGCAGTGGATCGAATGATTATACCAAACTTACATCACAAAATACATAATATTATTTGACAATAATAGCTTTATAGTTGTGGTAGATCCGTAGTACGCCAACGCTACCTGGCCAGCCTGAAATATGGAAAAAGCAGTGGAAGTGCTCAAAACACCGACTAAACTATTATAGTACCTAATTGGAACTATTTAATGAATCATACAATGACGAAGCATAGAATGCACCAGTTGCTTCTCTTCTTTAGTTGATTTATGTATGTATGTTAATGAATCATAATAGTCCAAATAATCACACTCAACCTTGGTATATTTGAGACTGGCTAGCAACAAAGTGTAGTATAATTTTAATGTGACTGACAGAGTGAATGTTTTGAATCGGATCCACGGACTTAAATATATTTTTGTAGTGGATGACAAGCCTAGTGAATAAATGTAAGAGAACCGAGCGTGTCAATATTGTATAGACATCGGCACATTTTAATTGAAAAAGCTGCCTGTTTTTGAATTACTCAGATTAGCAAAATTCATCATTTTGCTTCTGTTAAATGTAACCCCTGCGCAATATGTGCGATTGACCAGATTTGGTCAACCCAATTTTGCCCAGAAATTAGAATTAGGACGTGTTTATAAGTTGCAAGAAAGGTCGATAGCTGTCAACAACTTATCTATGCTCCATGGTCGGAATTTTCGAATTTCTCGAATTGAATTTTTGTAATAATCATCCTGTTAAATAATATTGCTGTGTGTGTTTTCAATGTTTATATATTTTAAGTTTTTCTCTTCCACAATCAAGGCTGTCAAATCATTGCAGCTAATGCAGTTTTTATCAAATTTATTTAAGCTTAGTTGGATTTAATAGATTTATTATTTAGGTTATCTTCTAAATAATTTTCGAGTCTATGTGGGGGGCTTTGCTATCAGGGACTCATATTTAGGGACGCCTCAACTCCCAGTGTCAGTTACTAAACCTACTGGTTTCTAGGGATTAATTGGTAAGAAGTCTGTTGAATACATTCCATTAAATTTTATTTTTACTAGTGCGGTTAAGTAAAGAAGAAAGATGTTAGAATTTAGTTTGAAATACCGAGATAAATTGATTCATAATATTATGTAATGTTAATGTTTAAAAAGTTACAAACCCGTTACAGCATAATGCAAAGTCAAATGACATAGTGACAGACAGAAACAAGTGAATGAAGTTGATTTAATTTCAAAAAGCGTTAAAGAATAACTAAAGGGGTTATTTTAGGATGTGGTGATATTGAACGCTCAAGGTTAAAAGTGTTGAAAATCAAAGTTACATATAAATATGCTGCTTAATTAGTTTTATTTTTTTGATATTGTCCAATGTAAATAGATTTGAGTCAGTTCTCGAATATTTTACTCTAGTTATATTTTATTTGATCTGTTAAGCTGTTTCTCCTTATTCTTATCAAGGTTCTTACTGCACCGCCTATAATAATTATTGTAGGAAGGCCGCCTGCTTGATCTGATAACTGATTATTATTGTCTTAATAATAATTGCTTTTTGGGTTCTGTATGCCTGAGATATTTAGAGTCATATTTTTATAATAATAGCTACTTACTTTACAAGAAGATACAATAAAGTCTCGAACAAAATTTTGCTTCTTTTTATTTTATAGGTACGTAAAATGCTATTAAATAAAACGAAAGTTTTGATATGTTATTCAACATTTATTTTAACATTTAAAATTACATAAAAAGAAGGCTTTTGCCTTAAAAGTCTTTGATTATTTATTAATTATGTGCCTACAGAATGAATTTCATTTATAGAGTGTGAGGCAAGGAAGATACAACATCCAGGTGAAAATAATATGCTATCTAAGTGCATTCAAGTTGGGTAGTAGCAATAGTATGTAACAAATAGCATCACGCGAAATGTGTGCTATTGTACAAGCTGTTTCTAACTAAAACTCAACTTGAAAAATAAATAAAATCGAAATAGAAGCAGTGCCAACGTCGAATAGATAGCATATTAATACTAGATGTTAAATTAGAAATGAAATGAAATGATTATCTTAATTAATAAAATTAACAAACTGGATACGCTTTACTAAAAATTACACAGGGTAGGTACATAATTGCAATTGCATCCACAATATAAAAGAAAGAGAGAGTATCATCGTAATTTAATAATTTCGGTCGATATAGACAAGTTAACATCAGTAAATACGAATATGTCTAACATGGGTAAAATGAATGACAAGTTAATTTTTAGTAGGTATAATTTAGGAGTGCAGCAGTAATATTTATGGTAAGAAACTTACAGAAAGTTCATCTATTCACTGAAATGAATAAAAATAAATACAATAGAAGTACATACTTAGGAGAGTCCCCAGACTGTTTTGAGAACAAATCAAGCGGAGTTCTTGATGTTAAGCATCTCAGGATAGTCGACCAAGGAACTATTGTACCACACTTAAATTTCATTATCAGTGCGTCTACCTAGCACTAGACGCACGTGAGTCGCGTCACGCGCGTAATAGATTGCCAGTCTTTTTCTTATTGTTCCTTCTAGAAAGAGACGGAGTACCTAGTCTATCTCGCGCACGACTCAACTCTCGCGCTCTCGTGCTGGCCGGGTGGTTATGCGGCATAAGACATGAAACTATTTAAGTATGTAGTATCACTTACATGGTCAATGTGACAGCATTTTTTCTAATGTAGGAACTGTCGTACATACATACACAAATCATGTCTTTATCCCTTATTATTATTTGGCCGACTGTACATAGGTATTTGAACCACCACATCTTGTTTTACGACTGTCTAATGTTTTGTAGACATTAATTTGGCAACAATATGCATAAATTGAGGGCTAACTTTGGGTACATAATTTTTTTTGTAAATTACGTAGGTAAATTTTTCGAAGGTTCGTGGGTGAATAATTTTCACGTCACTGATCAAAAATGTTTCTGATAATTCAAAAAGATTGTGCTTAACGCCAATTCATGGGCATCGGCATAGGTAAGCTCTTTGCGTGCTTAGTTAGAATTTCCTTCTCAAGTATTTATTTTAATTCACTTCAAGCAATGATAATAAGAATAAGCTCAAGTAGGCTGCTCCCTACCTTCCGACGGGTCGGAGACTTAGCAACGGGTACCGTATTCCTACGCACGCTTCCACGTAGGTATAGCCCAGCTGCTGCTATGGCTCCTCTGGAGACGACTTCTAAGGTAGATAGATCTGTTTCCGTTTATTACATAGGGCTCTCTTAAACCACGATTGTACACTTGTAACCTAACCAATAAATCATATCTAACTCAACCGAAATTAGTACAGGTATGTATAAAATTCAGAATATTGTCTTTAATACGAACTTGCTAGAGTCACACTGACTGCCCTCGAGGTGTTTATATGGTTGATGGTTCGCTACAAGCAGTCAATGCCATGCCGCCGAGGGCGGTTCGATATCGAGTGCACGAATCATTGGTCCCATCACTTATTAAAGGAGTCGTTTTGCAGGCGTCCTATCCGCGCTCAATACTCTGTTATATAATTACCAATGGTTTGCCTTAAACCTCTAATATTACATTAAACGTGATGGCGATTGATATCTCTGAATGACCATTAAAAAGAGTTCTTTGAGGCGCGACGTAATGCTATCTTAACCTTAATGCCCGCTAAAATGACTCCTTTTAATCTACTAACACGCCAACAGTAGGAATAGATAGAGTTGGAAATTGATAAGATTTATTAGGTATAAATAACATTTTAACTTGGAAAATACTTTAGTCGAGATGTAGACACGAGGCGAAACATTAATAATGATATGATATTATGATAAAATTAATGATATCCTAAGTACCACTTAAGTAAAGAGTATCACCCGAGTGCAAGTAAAACGTACATCATTTAGATTGACCAGAGTAAGTTTCAATCCAATAATTTGAACGACGCGGAAAAGTAGTTGTGTAGCAGTAGACGAAAAGATGAAAAACACGCAGGTTAAGAAATTTTATTAATAATGTAATTTTTTTGCTGACCTTGGCATCGCAGTCATGTATTTTTCATCGTCTCGTTTACTGTCGATATTAATGTTAAAGTGAATAATCAAACCTAGAGTTCGACAACAAAGAGTTAAAAACGGAAACATGAGAAACTTAACATTTTCATACGAATTGTTGCCATAATCAAACATTTTATGCCAAAAATGTGACAATTACGTAGAAAGTGTCACCCTCATAATATTAAATTTAATAACGTCTCTTTATTTGTTGCACTCCACTAGTTATAATTCCATCGAAAAAGTGAACATCTTAACTATGCCACAATTTGATACGACAAGACTGTAATTAGGTAGGTAATTGTGCGAAACAAGTAGGTAGGTATCTATTTTGAAAGAAGTGTTATTTGTAATGGTACACAAGAGTAATTTTTTATTGGTGCTACTTTTGAGCTTAATTCAAATTTGAGACTGTATTATCTAACAATGAAATTACAACCATAATAATCAAGTTGGAATACAATTTTACGTTACACATATACCTAAACATTAAACAATAGTAGAATAACAATAAGTTTCATGAGTGACCGAAGTATGGAAGAAGAAACTTACTCTTTTTAATTCTACACATACTTATGTGGGTGAGCAACAATTAATTAAGTACTAAAGTTAAACTTTTATTTTACCATTTTAATGATGATGAAAGTAACATCGACAAATACTTATACGTTATTTTAAACTCGGTCGTGCTCTCCGTTCCGTTTATAAACTAGATCTAATGTAGGTAAGTTTTTGAACATGACTGTTATATTCCAAATGCTGGTAGACAGTTAAGTAAGTAATACATCTTTTATGATATCTAAGCACAAAAATACAAAACTGCTTGTTGTTGCAGTTGGGGTTGACCAAACCTTAACACTCGATCATCTGGCCAGACAGTATGTCCCACAAATGAGCTTTACTTCTTTTTAATATATTTTTACTTTAATTTACTAACCAATAATATTCTGTTAAAATGTCTATGTATCAAATTTTTTTTTGTTGATTTTTTAGTTTGTTTAGACCCGTGTAAATTATCTAGCTCATTTCTATTTTCACTTCACGGCGATTAGATTGAAGGTATGTTAAAAATTCAAACTGCCTCAACTAAATTTATACGCAAATAACAAATACAGAATTATCTACCTAATTGAAATTAGGCAAATATGTGTTTTTGTATTTAGATATCATAAGGGATCGCTGTCTAAAATACTTAGGTACTATGCAAATCTACCAGTACCTACGAAAGTTGTCGTAAAGAAAATATATAAGTATACAGAATAGTTAACTTTACTATCTGTTAAGCATTTAATTGATTTGGATTTTTAGTAGGTACGTGGGTTGCATTTTACAAGATAAACCATACAAAAGTTCACCCTAACGATTTACTCGAATGGAATAGTCGGAAATAATGAGCCCGGCGTTTAAGTAGAGTGCATTTGAAGAAACTCATCGTCATTCGTCACGTGATATCAAAATCACGTATTAGATGGTTCTTTTACGTCTTAGCATGACTTAAGTCTTTTTTATTTTTATCATAAAATCATTGTAAGTATGGACAGAATGTCGCGCAAAAAATTGTCCGCTTGTGACTGCCCCCTAGATGCCAATGGGCTTCGTACCTAAGTATATAACTCTAGTTTGTAAACGCCTTACGGACAGAGATACTTTAAAGTATCATACAAGTTTTTTTTCGTTGTACTTAACCCACGCTTAACTAAATACTGTTTCGTTCCAAAACCGCTTAGTACCACAACTAATATTAATTACAATTACTCTTTTAAATGAAATATATTCTTGCAGGGACTCACTTAACCTACGAGTTCCTTAGCTAACCTGTTTTCTTTTTATATATTTAGGAGCTTATTTAGTACAGAGAGGGTCGTTGGGAGCTAGAGGTGACGAGAGGTGCATGTGGCTATTGGTTGCAGCATTATTTAATGCAGACTTTGTTTACGCGAGCTTATACAATGTACAACGACAACAACATTTCCATGCAGAGTATAATTAATTACCTAACCATAATGTAATTGATTATTATAACACAATAACGCAATTTTATTAGTTGGTATGTAATTTACACAAAATAAGACTAAATTAGAATTTTAGAATTCCACATTTTCATGACAGTAAAACTAAGTTAAGTAGGTAGAAGTACAATTAATAATAGCGTATGGATACTGGCTGTTTCGCTGTAATGGTGATTCTGCCGTAATCTCTATGTCACTATCTGAAATCCTACATAAATTCAACCAATCGATGAAATATTCCGGAAAATATGAATGAATGTATTCTACCTAACGTTAATACCAACTATCCTATGCCGTGCTAAATTTTACAAATAAACACAGTAAACAATACAGTAATATAAATTTTGGCATTGCAGGAATTTACTCAACTGCAATCTTATCTACAAATGTCCAATTGGGTCTACTTGATATTTTGCAGTCCCATCTAGTAATAAAGTAGGTGGTTTCCCGACCTTTGACGATCGGAGTCACATGGAACGTTCGGTTAACGAAACCGTCTATCAATGTAGATGTAAATGCGTTCAAAAAGGCTTTGCAATTGTATTCTGTCGTTTGTGAATCTCCCAGTCGCTGTTGCTGATTCCAGTCCATGTCTTTTCGATTGCTGTGACGCGCACGCGGTTCCGTTATTTAGTTTACTTTAATAAGGGTGCGACCAAACTGCCGCGAAAACGCACCGTTTCTTCATACATTTTGTTGCGATTCCGTAACGTCACCGTTTTTAAGCGGCGGTGTGGTGGCACCCTAAAGCAACACAATTATTTCTGAAAACAGTTACTTACTTACAAACAGCATATAGGTACCTATTAAGAGTGATGAGTTTGTTGACATTTGGTTTTAATGAGAGAGCAAAATGTAATCGAATATTTGCGTTAAGTTCTGTTATCTTTTCACGCTTAAACTACTGGACCGATGTAGTTGAAATTTGGTATGCAGATATGTACGCTTACACCAAACCGCTGAACCTATATACTCCGACGATGCAATACTCTATGAGTAATATAATTTGTGTTCTAATTTCACGTCTGCTACAATTTTTTTGAAGGCGTTAAATACAAGCTGCCTGAAATACTAAGTCCACGCACACGAAGTCGCGGGCAAAAGCTAGTACCTAGTTAAATATACAGAAAGTTCTGATTTTCTTGGCATAAAAGTGGTCATCTGGTTCATTCTTGACCTGTTAATAATTATTGCGATTGATAACCTGTTTTCAGTTATGATTGGAGACTGCAAGATATAAAGCGTTATTATTACTGCATTAATTATTATGTTTAAAATAATACATGCTTAAAATTGAGTAACATTCATATTCACAACTAATCATGAGAGTTATTGCTTGCTACGAGAATTACACGTATGACCTCATTACCTAATTAATTAATAAATTATCAGTTAACACATACAAAGCGTTAATATAATAATTTGGTGAATGTCTTTGATCGGGATCAGTTTTTTTATGAAATTGGTTTCACTTTCGACATCATTTTGTTACTGAACTTTTCGTTTTTTATTAGAATCGTGGTTGAAACAAATAAAACTTTTTTTAAAGAATGTTTTCATTGTTATTGTCTACTCCAATTGAGACTTGTGTTTGTCATTACAGTACCTACAGTTACACAGAAAAACAAATCGTGTCTTCGACAATAAATCTATACAGGTAACCTACCTACAATTTTTATTGAGTTAATTGCAAAAGAGGAAATGAAATAAATGCTTTAAATAAATCCCGGGCTCGCACCTCTGAGTTTTTCGGAATTTATGTGCAGAATTACATTTGAAATTTGCCGTGAGCTTTTCGGTGAAGAAAAAACATTACGAGGAAAGCTGCACACATCTGCGAAGCAATTCAATGGTGTGTCTGAAGTGCCCAATCCACACTGGACCCACGTGGGAACTATAAACTACTATAAACTAAACCTTCCAATAAATGGAGGAGGGCCTATTTCATGCATGAGGCACGCTGAAAAGAATCAACATAACGATTGAGATCATATCGAAATTACATTCAAATGTGTTTTTTTTGGTATATTTGAGTAACGCAGAAGCCTAAATTAAAAACAATTTGTTTAAAAATCAACGTATGGGCTATCTAATAGTGCTTATTATTCAAAAAGGAATTGTTGCAAATCTTAACCCATGGCAAAATGTTTGTGGAACACAGATAATGGATGACGATGTCTATTATGTAAGTATATCGCTTCTATTTGGTCATCTACATTCTTATCCGAAGAAAACACGGTTTCTATTTTTTTACGAGTTAATGTTTATCGAGTCTTCAATACTTTCATGAGCAATTTTAAAATATATAAATTTAACTATTAAATAGTTGTTTTAATTTTTAAGGGAAAATTACAATATTTTTATTGTTTTAGCAAAGTTCCTGATTGCTCAAAATGTGGTGCCTACCTTTGGACAGCTGTTGATACTAGCTTTGGACTACTTTTGTAACTGATCCCGATTCATTGAACGTACCTACTACACACCTCTTCTGTCGCCCCGCTAGCTCGCTTCAAAAGGAGGGCACGTTATATTAAGTACATGTCATGTTATATTTTAACCTAATTGTTAAAGGAACAGCAATCATTTCATCGACGTAGGTGTTGTTCAATTGCGCCCTGTTACAGAATAAACATTAAATCTGTTTTTGTGTTGGGTTCTTAAAGTTGATAAGCTCGAGATTTATACAGAATTTAATTAAATTCCTTTGATAGATGTTGATAATGGCGTTGCCAGTTTGGTCAATGAAATAACGGCCTTTGTCAGGGAACGATTGGATCTTAAATTACCAATACACAGAACACAGATGACACTGAACATTCACATAGGTTGACGTTTGATCGTACTTACCTATTTCTATTACAATATTACGCACCTATAGAATAACATGACTAATTCGACTTTATCCAACTTGCAGATATTTTGATCACATGTCATGTAGCGTCCGGAAATATGGATATAAGCCCGTCCTCTCCCTCTGTCTCTGTGGCCTGTCAGGTCGACCAGCGTCGATCGTTTCGGATCACTATCAAAATATCTCTCTCATTAAATTCGCTTATTTATGATATCGATATTTACCGGATGCAGTGTGACCACAACCTTTCGTGTGCCTATTGAAGAAAACAAGAAGCACAGGGGGCATATCGCCCTGAAGATTTTTTATATCTCCGACATATATATAACCTTAACATTTAAAACAGGTTAAAAAAATAGGATTAGATTTGGATATACTAGGAAGGGGATGCTTGAGTACACGATTATAAATGTGAACAGAGCGCCAAATAGTATTAGCGTGTGATCTGATGGCTCACCACTTGACTGCAAGCAGACCGCGGTGCAGTTCACGTCGTGTACTGAAGCAGGCCCGAGTAGGGGTGCCGTAAAGGCGGTGAAAGTGGAAGATCGTGGGGCGCTAGGCGAAGGGCGCTGAAGTAGTGGGTGAAACGTTAAGGAGGTCGATACTCGAACCGGTTTGCTTTTTAATAACGATTTGTTATCCTCGCTTACCTATATTTATATCCTAGAAAAGTCAGCAATTGCGCGTTTCAAATCTTTTATTTGGACGCTTACGCTTGGTTCGTTCATTCTTTCACACCATGATTCATACAAAATATATCCAATCAATAAATTGAATTTAGTTTACAAATTCATATGTAAAAAAGCGCCATTACAGATGTTGCACAATGGCACATAATTGTTAGTGGTTCCTTTTATACGCCAGCTTTAAAGAGGACATTACTTTTCTTTTTCCACATAGGAACCAAATTCCAACCACATTTCATCCACACATGCTCTACATTAAAATAGGGAGAAATCTATCAAACAGATAAATTTTGTCCGTTCCAACCATGTTCAAACCGATCAGAGAATCGACGTCATGGGGACGAGTAGGTTTCTGAAACGCTGTCAAAAGTTATACCTATGTATGTATATGAAAACATTATCAACTGTACAATTAAATTAGTGCATACGTTGAAATCTATCCAGATAGCAGTTCAGAAACCTACGTTTAGCTCTGAAACCGGCGTCCCTTGCGAGCAGGCTTGTGCACTTGCTGGCCCGACCGCCTGAACCAGTCGCAGGACAGTCCTGTGGCCTAACAAGTGCACAGAGCAAATGGAAAGCCGCATGTTATCTAGAACATGCTCTAACCTATTATCTAACCTACTTAAAATTACCGTAACTTTAATACTGAACTTAATACTGCTCAATTTTTCCTACCAGTCTCAAATATTCAAAATATGGGATGTCAACGCAGTGTAACACAAGCAAACCATTCTTGCTCACGAAAAATAACCGTAACAAAGACTGGGGTGCAATCTTAATTTCGACCTCTCACCACACTGGATATATCGAGCAGTCGGCTGTTCATTCAGTATTGGAGCGCCTTATTTGAAGTTTAGGCCGAATATTTATTGGTTATAATTCGGAAATTATGACTTTCAGTGAAATCATTAATTAATTAAGTAATATGTAGACACATGTATTATGATCATGACTCGTTAAGAGTCAGTGTAAACGTTAATTAGCCATTGATTAACTAAACATCAATTCTATCCGGGTTGGGGTTTCCATCAATGTTAAATCCTATCTAAAGGGGATGTCGATGTGATATCCCATTGGTCTGACATATTAAATAAGCACGCATGGCTAGCGGTGCGTGTTGTGGGGTGGTTTGAAGCCGTGTGTCATGCGCTCGAGGAAGCGGTGCAGGTCGTTGAAGCGCGGGCGCTGGGCCGGCTCGCGCCGCCAGCACTCGTGCATGAGGTCGTAGAGCTCGCGCCGGCAGCGCGGCGGCGGCGCGGCCGGCACGCGCGCGCCGCGCCCGCCGCGCCGCCACTCGCTCGCGTTCGCCACCACCTGCAACATTGACACCCATTAGACGGTCAATGGTATGCCGATATAGGATCGTGGATTACAAAACAACCGGACTCGCTGCGATACACGTCAATATTTCGGCATACCACAGGGTTTTATATCCAAAAAACTACGCTGAGTACTAAAATCTTCATAATAAAATTGTACCTGTAGGCACTTATTTTTCTTCTTCTTCTTCAAGTGCCTCTCCAACTAGTGAAGGTCAGCGATTCGTTTTTGGAATGGTTCCCTTCTCTATTGCCTGCGAGCCTAAAAAGTTCTGTTGCTGAAGACATGTCCGTCCACTCCCTAATATTACGGAGCCACGATTTCTTTCTGCGTCCCACTCGTCTTTTGTTTTATTACAAATTGTTAAATGGCATCCTGCTGCTGAATGTATTTGCTACATTTTAGCATGAAAAGGTATAACTGTGTTTCACACACCTGGTCATCATCCATTTCTTCGAAAGGTTTAGCGGTGCAGAATGTAAGCACCTCCCACACAGTGACGCCGAATGACCATACATCGCTAGCTGGCGAGTACATGCCCTGAAAAGGACAAACGAACATTGAAAGCAACATCACAATAATAAATCTACAATAGATGTCGTAAGACGTCGTATTATAAAATCAAGCGTACCATCAGTAAGCTTTCCCAGGCCATCCATCTTAAGGGGAAGCGTGAGCCATCTGGCATGACATGGTAGTCACTAACGAACTCTTCGCAGAACATGGCGTAGTCTGACACTTTAACACTGAGTTCGTCACTCACTGTTACGTTTCTGAAACAAAAAGGGTTACAATAACGCCAGCCGTATAAGGAATTTAGAAGCTGGGCTGAACATTCGCTATTCCGGAAAATCATAATTCTAATACCTAGTATAGTATACTTTGATGTAAATATACGCTCTTACCGAGCAGAGAGATCCCGGTGCACTAACTCGAACGACTCCAGGTATTTCATTCCGGCGGCGATTTGGCAGCATATGTGAATCAAACTCGAATAGCTAAAAGAAAAAAGGATTTTTAGTGACGAATCCTACTAATATTATAAATGCGAAGGTTTGTGACGATGTGATGATGTGACGATGTGACGATGTGAGTGAATGAGTGTGTATGTTTGTTCCTTCTTCACGCTAAAACGACTGGGCGGATTTGGATAAAATTTGGAACGAAGATAGCTGGTACCCTAGATTGAAATATAGGCTACTTTTAATCCCGGAAAATTGCACAGTTCCCGAGGGATAGCGATAAACATGTCAATTGCTAATTCTACGCGGACGAAGTCGCGGGCAGCAGCTAGTATAACTATAATTATTCTCTAAATAAACTTCGTCTGCAAATTTTAATAAGCCCTGATTCGCGGAAGATACAGACGTAGTTCCTTTCCCATCGTGAACACACGATTACTTCCGAATGATGCCGACGTGTAACTCATAGGAGTTTGTCTGAAGTAGCATGACAATACCATACAAATACGAACATTTCCGAGTTAATACGATGAGGAAGAATTTTGCACGACATCTGTACCGCAGGACGTTGATAGTGTCGTCGACGGTGCCCAGGCAGAGGGTGCGGAAATGATTAGATCGGGGCAACCATTTGGGTTTCAAGGGCGCAGTTAGGTATTAGGTACAGAAGCTCGTACAGGCTAGTTTCGGTAGTGGGTAATTTAATATTGCGTACTTCAACTTGTTGTCCGGTTTCAATATCGATGGCAAGGGAGCAGCGTTGCCGCGATCGAGGGCCGCGCACGGGGGTTCGAGCAGACTCAAGCCGAGCACTCTGGCGAGCTGAGGATGTTTCAGCCCAGCGCCCCATGTCGCTTCCCTGGCAAACGCCGCTCTGAAAGCGTAACATCTTTAAGATAAAATAGTTTTCTTTTTTATGGTGGTTACAGCATGCGACTGCAGGCTTCATTTTGGAAAAATAATGCAGCAAGATCATATTTTATTGCTAATGCACTTCGCGCCTCTTTTTGATGACAACATTAAGTAATATTCATAAAAAAACCGGTGTTCTGCCTTTTCGCCGAATTTTTTTTGATCGAATTTTTTTTTGGCAACCAACATTTCGCCTAATGTTCACTTTGACAACTACTTATTGGCAAATTTTTGTTTGCCAACCTCTCATTTGGCCGAATTTTTATGAAGACGAATATCATTTTGATTTTAAACTTTTGGAATATCTTTTACATGGCAAATGTTACACTAGGCCGAAAAACTTATGATTAATTTGGATTAGTTTAGATTTAGATGCGGCTTAGCCGCGAACATGTTTGTTTTAATTTAGAAACAGCCTTTATTTTACATTAGAATGTTTTATTTTTTATTAATGGTTATGTAGTACCATTTGGTTATATAAAAATGTCATTTTAATAAGTGTCCATGTAAAAAAAAAAACAAACGTTGAGTTGGCAATCGTGAGGTTGGGAAATGAAACTACTTAATTATTTTAACAAGTTACCATATGATGATTCGGCAAAATGAAAGTCGGCCAAACGTTGGTTGGGAAAAGAAATTCGGCAATAAAATTTTCGGCAAATCAATAGAGAACCAAATAAACCGCATTTGTAACATTAAAACGGAGACTCCAATGAATTTGCACATTACAGCAAAACGGAGAGCATTAATTTGTGTTTCAATAAACATTCATTTGATACCTCACATCATTAAGCGATATTCTCATTGATCCCTAAAATTAACCAACTTCAAAGTCAAGTCCCTCAAAGTACACCTACGTGTTGATTTGTATGTGGGTTTACAACTACTATTGTTTCAAATTTCAATTGTTTACGTAGAACCATTACCTCGACGCGTGTAGGAAATATTTATGTAGCATATGAAGCGATTTCAATTGTGTTCAGTGTTTCTGCTGTGAAAAGACACAGTCACTGGTAATATCGTGTGATAGGACAAAGAACTCATAAATATCTAACACCACTCTATTCGCATAGCTGTCAGATGTTTTGAGTGCTTTGCCTTGTCTGACATTATTGCCGGTGACTGTACGTACAGTCATGGGTGACGAATGGTTATAAAGACAGAACGATACCAAAAGAATACCCGCTTTACGTACCTATAGGGAACATAAAAATCTACCAATTCGTCGGTGTGATTAATAAGCACACCGATATCAAATAACAGTTTTCTAGTACTAGTGTCTCTGGGCTAAACTAATGACGAACTTATATCAGTCAAAAACCGCCGAGATAAATTGAAGAAAAATAAGTCAGTAAAATAATGTTAGGCAATAGAATCAATATAAATATCCTGAAGCCATTAACTACTGCATTTATGACTTTTTAACACATGCCAAAGGTCTACGTTGCATAACTTTTTTCTGTTATTTTTATTAAATAATGCTAGTACTTTTCGGGATGGATATTCTGTACTCTATATTTTCGACCTAAATACACGCTTTTACAATGTTTTATAAGCCACGCATAACCGATTTTTAGTGCTACTTTATTTATGGTTAATAAAAGCCAGTGGAGCGTGCCTATCCGGAGGTGAAGGGTACGCACTTGATATCGTTATGGCAGCCGCGCCACAGCGTCTTGACAACGACAAGGCGGCGGCGGGTACCGGTCGGTGACTCCTCGTCGCTCAGTTCCTCTATACCATCCGTCTCGCAGATCTGGAGCTGCAAAACAATAATCATCTTTACAATCAAAGGCCTGTCTACGATGTGTCACAGCCCCTTATTTTGATAGCTAAGAGAGCGGCACATGACCAACCTCGTTATATATTCGTATCGAGGGTAAATAACAGAGGGATACAATGACGGAATCGAAATGCGTACGAACTAATTGACGAAAGTTTATCTGACGAAGTTTTAGGCAAAATAATCTTTCGTTATCCAATAAATTGCGCACATGGTTTAGCAGATGATATAAAATTTAAAATGTAGCATTGCTAATAGGTTATTTTATTATGTAAGCATTTTTCGAGAAACGATTAGACCAAAATATGAAGTACACAATTATAACCTTCTTATTATTTATTTATTTATTTATTTATAAGCCTTATTATTCCGAATTCGCTACAATTTCAGTAAGTACATGTTGTTGTTGTTGTTATTGTCGTTTATTTATTAAATTGTCACGTAATTCGGCCTTCTTATTACAGTACTTCAAATTTAACTTATTTTTTATTACTAGATTGCTTTTGACAAAATGTTTAATGGGATGTGTAGATATCGTCCAAATCGGATAACTGGCAAAGATATCGAAGGACATAAAAAGTACAGTCGTATCGTATATATGAACCTACTTTTTATGAAGTCAATTGAAAGCCTCTTAAATGGAAGTGAAAACTCGTGCAACGTATCTACTTGAGTGACCGAACCTTAATTTTTTTTAGTAGGTAACTGTAACATAATTATCTGTGGGTTATTTGTTCATAAATCGACTGAGTAATGCGGCGGAGCTTACTCTACCTGGCGCAGAAACCAAAGCGGCTGAATTTTTAAACCATCCTCAATCCTGTGCAACCAATTACGATTCGGATTCGGCGATTGAATGCCAAAAATGGATATGCAAATGAAATTCTGCATCCGACGCTTCGTTTGAATCTGGTACGCCGGGAATGAGAGTTCTAAGGAAGCTTAGACATTTTTGTTTTTAACGTTTTCCGGTTAAGGCCTTACTTTCGACTTAAAAAGCTAAATAAAAACTCTCTACTAAGAGCACAGGTAAAGGACTTTTATCTCTTTGCTTATGAACGTATGTTGCATATTAAAAAACTGGCCAAGTGCGAGACGGACTCAAGCACCGAGGGTTTCGTACAAAAAAAGATTGATGGACATAAAGCAAGATAGATTTTTAAATCTACTCCATTAGTTAGGTATGCTATAAAAGCTAACTACATACCAACTTTGAAATGTCTAGGACAACTGGAAGCACCCCCTATTTTTTGGAAGTACGGCAATTTGTAGGGAAATACCTATTTCAATGACTAAGTATATCTTTTGACTGAGTTGACTTAGAGGGTTGATTTTCTCACAGCTCCAAGGGACAGCAGTTCTCAGTATTCTCAGTAGTACCTCGACACGTTTCTGAGAAAAAGGGTCTTGATAGGCAGACGGACGAACGGACGGACAGGGAAGTGATCCTATAAGGGTTACGTTTTTTCTTTTGAGGTACAGAACCCTAAAAACGATAGAACGATAGAAATTTACATTTTTATTTCGTAGTACGTGAGAACTTTCCACAGAAATAGTTGATGTAATATAGCGAGGGGAGGCCAGAGAATTTCCTGTATATTTCGCAAAAGCCTACTTTGGCCCAGTTTCTAAGTTTACCGAGCGTAGAGAATGGCTTCGCGCCTAGCGGATTTACAGGCCTTGAGAAAAAGCTCCCCTTTGCTACTCAAAGTGTACCTACTTAGTGCTTAAACTAGTGTATACGGCGTGTTTAAGTCTATTAAGGTTTTTAAGTCTATTAAGGTGCTTTAACGAAAACACAATATTGAAAGTCAAGTTCTTCTAAGTATTTCTTGCAGTTCACAAGTTCACAACGCAAACAACTAAACCACTTCACAAAAATGCGAATAAAAGAAGTGAACCTCTAACTAATGGAATTAAAGTACATATATTGTTTGTTCAGGTGTCCCGCAGTTCCGTGTGCTTCCTGTAGAACAAACGCGTTCTCCGGCAAACAACGGACTACACAAAGAAAGGGTGGGTTGTCAATGTGCGCGAATAAGAATTCCCAGAGGGAGTAAAAGTAATACTTAAGGAATGCTGCACACAAGTACTCTTAACTACATGTACCTCAAGCTTGTGTGATTACCTACACATACGAGTAACAGTATTTTGCCTTTCTTATATTCAGGCCAGATAGTTACTTGATTAAAAGTTGAAATTGTGATAGTTTTCCAAATCAACGTGTATAATTGGTGGCAACGCTATATAGGTATACGTTGGTTGGGAATTGAGATTAGAGCTAAAATATTTTTCAGTAATGCCAAATACAACACAACCACAGATTCAGCTTGTTTACAGTGCATAAAGCATAGTGCTATGAAGTTTATTAATTAATATCCCAAACTATGCATATAACACTGGAGTATCTGTTATATATGAATTTACGTTAGGTACCTGCTTTACGTACAAGCGGTATTCCGCTTGGCACCAGTAACCGTGCACCGGATGGAGCGAAGTTAATAAGATTAACAGGGAACCATGGCTAGTCATTTTTGTTCCGATTTTCAGCGGCTTTTCTTCTGCTCCTCTCGGTTTGTACGGCGCAAACTTAGTTATCGTGCTCGCTTTTTAGGGTTTCGTAAATCAAAAGTAAAAACAAGAACTCTTGAAGGGTCTGACTGTGTCGGTCCATCTGTCTGTCAAAACTCATTTTCTCAGGAACACCTGAGTGATGACGATGAGTTTAGCGTTATATTACAGTCTTGTCCAACAGTAAAACAGCGATCAGAAGATAAAACTTTTGAAGTGTCATTTCGTATAGGTACTTTTAATCCGTGGGAATCAAAACCTAAATTGAACTTCCTGTTGTCATGATTATGAAATTTAGTAAGAAGTTAGGTTTCATAAGACGTAAAGGAAAATGTCTGAAAATCAGGGACCCGCGAAAACATTTACCTCGCTACTCCACGATATTATATTAATTCGACTCACTCATTTTTGACCTCAGTGAAACCTCAGTGAAGTGCGTGAAACCGACTCGCACTTGGCTGGCTTTTATTATTGTCGCAGTGTCTGAGTAAGCGCGGTGAGCTTTAGGTAAGTACTGGAGGCAAAACTTGACTTCTGTGCATAACTTTCATACTTTAGCCCATTAACTTACCTACAACTTTTTATTTGATTTGACCTAATTATAACTTGTAAGAAATTACACTGAACCTAGACATTTTTTCTACACCGATTTCAGACCAGGCTCCGTTGTTTTAGAAATATCATAGACAAATTAAAATCTATACATATAATAAAATTGTAACAGGTCGATGTCTGTACATAGGAGATATTAAATAAAAAATAAACTGAGGGGCCTCTATAAGCGCCATAGAAGCCAAAAATACAATTTTTAGAATTTTTGTCTGTCTGTCTGTATGTTTGTTACCGCGCTACGCAAAAACTACTGCACCACACTGAATGCGGTTTTTTTTATTGTATTGCTGGAGGTCTAACTTAAACTCCCATGTCGCGTTTTTTTCGAAATTCCACCTAGAAGTCGAGATATAAAAGAAAAATGATGAGAGATGAGAGATGAGATTTATTGGGATACCAAATGAAAGAGGAAGGAGTCCTGAGTTCAAAAATGTAGTACATGTAATATGTTATGATAATACTAAGCAACAGAATAATAATAAATTTTACTATGGGTTAATTAGTTTTGCTATTCGTTAATAGATGTCGTTACGCTATATGAATGAAATTATTCATATATATATTATCTATTATTCAAATTATAAAAAGCCGTGGTAGCCTAGTGGTTTGATCTGTGGGCTCTCAAGCAGAGCGTCGTGGGTTCAAATCCCGGGCTCACACCTCTGAGTTTTTCGGAATTTATGTGCGAAAATTACATTTATAATTTGCCATGAGCTTTTCGGTGAAGGAAAACATCGTGAGGAAACCTGCACACATCTGCGAAGAAATTCAATGGTGTGTGTTAAGTTCCCAATCCGAACTGGGCGCGCGTGGGAACTATAGCCCAAACCCTCCAATACACGGAGGAGGCCTATGCCATGAGGCACGCCGAATTTCGCGACAATTTAATAAATAAATAAAAAATAAACGACAATAACAACAACTTACTGAAATTGTAGCGAATTCGGAATAAAAAGGCTTATAAATAAAAATAAATAAAAATATTATCTTTAATTTGTTATGTACCTAGGAAGTATCTATTTTCAAGGTTCCTTAAAGGAAAAAAGGAACCCAGGATCACTTAGTTGTCCGTCTGTTCGTCCGTCCTTCTGTCTGTCAAGTTCCTTTTCCTCGGGAACGTGTAGGTATAGGTATAAAGTAGAAATTAACAACCTATACTTAGATCTGCGGTCCCTTGGAGTTGTGAAAAGATTAACCCTTAAATCTATACAATCACAAGGTTCAGTCATTAGAAAGGGTGTTTCCATACAAATCGCCGTGCTCTTAAAAAATATTGGGTAGATAGGTACCTCCAGTTGTCTTAGAAATTTCAAATTTTGTATGATGGTGGGTCATATAGCACAACACAAATTAAATAGAAAATCAAAAATATTTCTTAAATGCCTGCCTGTGTAAAAATCCAATATAAAATGACCTCACACTGCTTACATTTTGCTTAGGAGCAAGGCTCTGCTAACACTGGATATCGTATTCACTTGCCGAATTTATACAGAACCTTCGGTGCGCGAGTCCGACTCGCAATTAGCCGGTTTTTACAAAAAATGTTTTATGATAATTCCTATCTCTACTAATATTATCAATGCGAAACTAAATTCGTTTTTCTGTCTGTCTGTTACGCTTTCATGCCTAAACCACTGAACCGATTTTATGAAATTTGGTACATACATACATATCGCTTTTTTCCCATAGGGGTAGGCAGAGACTACTTTGTTCCACTTGCTACGATCCTGACATACCTCTTTCGCTTCATCCACATTTGAAATTTGGCACAGAGATAAAATTGACCTTGAGAAACGGAGGAACTTTAGTTTTAGACGTTTGATTAGACACAAAATTAAATAATATGTGTTTCAGCGGTTTAAATAAAACCTGTGGAGGGGGGCAAAATGAGTTGACAATTAATATGGTAGGTAGTACCTATCGTTTGAAGGAACCTTTTTTTTCATATCTTTAGGGCATGAAATGGTGTTAAAGTCACTTAGAAAACTAACAAATCTTATAAATAACTAGGTACTTACTGTATGATGTATGATTTTTTAAAATATAAATTAGCCTAATTTAGTGTCCCACTGCTGGGCAAAGGCCTCCCCGTATGTAAAACTGCGTCTGTCTTTTGCCTTCTTCGCACTTAAGCCGATGAACCGACTTAAACGAAATCTTGGATGGATATTGTTATGGTCCCGGGGAAGGGAATAGAATAGTTTTTGATCGCAGAAATTGCCAAAGATGTGAAGTTTACTACGAAGATGCAAATATCCTAAGGGTAATATATTTAATTTGTGCTCTAATTGAATGTTTGCCTACCACTAAGAATAAGCTACCCAAAATACTAATTCTACGCAGACGAAGTCGCGGGCAAAAGCTAGTATATATATATATATATATATATCATAAGAGTTTTCAATGATTCACGGTTACGTTCATTCGAAATATGATTATTATCATTCGAAATGTGAGGATTGGTTTAAATTGTCGAATGTCTAGAAACCGGTGATTTCGTTGTGTAATTCTCGTCCAAAATCAATTTCGGGTGGGCGAAGTGACACGGTGAGTGTAGTGTGTTTGAATCGAGTTTCGAGTGAGAACGGTTCCAGCACGCACTCGACGCGCTAGAATGAAGGTACCTAGATGAGCTCGGTCTACCCAACAATAACATCCACCCGCAATTTCTTCAGTCTACCCGTGATCATGATGCATGTAATTGCGTCGAAATATCGGGAGCTCAATAAAGGTAATCGTGGTTCATATCCCGTCTATAGGTACCTAATATTTTAAAATATAATATGTTCATTACTCTCAATCAATAACTAAACATGATTAAGGCACAACATAAGGACTTAATGTTATACGTTATTTCGATGAAACGGACAAAACTTGCTAAACGTTATATCGGAACAATACTCGCAAAGGAGTCAGTTTGAACATTAACAATTTCCTCTCTCAACTTTAAGGGACGAAGTACACGTTTTAATTATAATTTAATATCGTTCCATTTTAATGGAAAACTGGAGTGCTCTATCGCTCTTCTTTTTTCTTTCAACGAGCAGTTGGAGCTCGTAAAACTTGTAGGCAAATAAATTCTGGAGTAATTGTTATGTTCCGTTATTGTATTTACTCGTTTAGAATAAACCTCTATTAATCAATAAGTTTCGTTGTTTGTTGCTGTGTCATTTTAAATATACTATGCATGGCAGCTCTTTATTAAGAAGTTATGTTGATGTCTAGCCGTTTCTAGTCTGTTTTTGCGCGAAAGTAAAAATATCAATTTTGTTTATGAAGTAAATTCTGTTGATATACATCCAAGTTACCGCTGTTTTTTGTACTCAGCATGTGCTTTAAATTAGATTAAAGTAAACAGTGATTGCTAATTGCAGTCATCGGGATTACATCTCCTGCTACGAGTCTATGAACATTATATTAACATGAATTTTAGTGCCTCGAAAATAACTGATAGAGTCAGTGGTATTATGGGATGGTTTTGATTGATGCACCATGAACACCATGATGATAAGAATCATAACATAAAATTAGGAATAATTTAATTTTGTTACCGTCTGATTAAGTTTTCAATTTAGCTTTCAATTCAAAGAAATTACATAGTGCAAAAAATAAACTAAGGGCCGCAAGCTATTAGAGCGTTGGTCGAGGGGTGTGAAGCAGGTGAGGGGGAGTGGGTGAAGCCGTGAACGCGAAGAGCCCCCCTAAATGCTAGAATGAGCAGATTGCATTTTCTTGCTACGGTCAGTAATCAATTTTTATGAGCATTTTTGTGAACCGGCGGAGTTTAGGGCTGCCCGGGCAGCCGCGGCGCGGCGCCATGCTTGCCCGCCAATAACCCGCGACGTGTTATATTCAACTTTCTAACGTTCACATTCTTTACTTCCCAAGCTTGCTAAATAATAGCAATACCGAATGCAAGTTTTTTGACTTCACATTAATCATAATCACAAATTACCCGAGTACAATGTGGTCGCGCACGTCACCAACAAAACAGCATGGCCGCGGTTTAGACAGGAGCACTAATTTGTTATTAATTTATTACCTAGTGCATTACATACATGGACACCGGCAATCACGATGAGGGGAGTTGGGGAAAAAGATCAGTTTATTTAATGTTTCTGATTATTCAGACAGTAAGTTTATCCGTCTCCACTATTGTTCCAAACTCAGCAGTACATCATGGTGCATTTGGTTATATGTTAGTGTTTGTGTCCTTGTATATATTATTGGGTGTTCCTCTTCTTTACATGGAATTAATAATCGGTCAATTCACGGGACTGAACTCTCTTAATATGTGGACGGTACGCCCATTTCTATCTCACCTTGGCTATATTGTAATATTTTGGCAGGTTCTTATTTTAATTCAGACTTATATCACTGTCATATCCTGTCTTCATTATTTTTTGATAAGTTTCGAGAATCCTGTACCATATTATACGTGTGGCTATTGGGCTACGAAAAATTGTAATATTGTTGCGCGTAACTATACATTAAACCAGAATTGTTTGAGATTTCCATATCCCGAGGAAACAAAGAAATCATGTGAAGAGATTTACAACACATTTCCGGAGTATCAATATAGGAGACTTGTGGTTTTGAAAGAGCAACAGAAGGTCGGATACAATATACCGTGGCAGGTAGTCCTGCCATCGGGAATAGCGTGCACCGTGCTGTACTTGAGCTGTTTTAAACGTAAAAAATCTATGAAGTGGTTTCTTGCTGTATTTACAATATACCCAATGCTTGGCTTCTTAATACTGATGATGGGAACATTGCTCCAAAAAGGAATCGTAAAGAACTTTGAGGAAGCCTTTGACGTAGGATGGACTAAGTTTATAGAAGATTTTAATTTAAGCCGTATGGTGAATCAAGTGATATTCTCACTGGGCCTGGGGTCCGGGCTGGCGGTGAACCTGGGCGCCAGCAGCTGGTTCCGCGCGCCCTGCTACGCCAACGCCGCCATCAGCGTGGCCGTGGGCGCCGCCTTCACGCTCCTCGCTGTCTGCACTACGACCATGATGTCCTGTCCATATGCATACCGATATTCTTGTTCCCCGGAATATATTTTAACAGCCCCTCATTTGTCCCTTTTATATGAAAGAATTCCGAGAATGCTGCAGGAATACGACACCAATTCGTTATGGCTAATACTAGTATTCAGTTGTCAAGCATGCTTTGGACTGCGAACAACTGCAGTAATATTTTTCAATCTTTTAGAAACTTTTGCAGAAAAATATTCAAAAGTAGCTAAATATCCGGGCATAGTATCTTTTTTCGGCGTTAGTGGCTTATTTTGTACAACCGTATTTTTTGGTAAATATATACGATTCATACAATTGGGGTCACACAGGCGATTTGTTCAGTTAGTATCTGTTTTTATTGTTTTAGTAGAATGCTTCGTTTTTGTGATGTGGTATGGATTGGGTACATTTTGTGAAGACGTTCACTTTATGCAAGGCATAAGGCCAAAATTTTACATGAGATCAGTCTGGGTAGCGTCGAGTGTACTGCTGGTTTATACTTTCTTGAAAGGGTTTTACACCGAAATATCAAAATTTACACCAGACTCTTTGAAAAATTCCACTGGATTCTGGATTTTAACATTATGTCTGGGCTTTGCTACGTCAACTACTATTGTAAAACTGTCATTGAGTGCGTGCCGGCGGCGGTATGGGACGGCGGTGGCGCTGGGCAACGGGTGGCGCCCGCGCAGCGAGCTGCTGCAGCGCAGCCGGGCCATGTTCTCTGCGCAGGCCATGACCAAGGAGTACCTGTACCGCCAGTACCATCTGCAGGCCGGGATTGTAGAAAGACAAAAAAGGGCTAATCTAAATTTTCGATATTCTAACGAATAACACAATTTTATAATATTACGCTTTTGCACAATAGGCTTAATTCCACGTGTCCGTTTTTTCTTTGCCATTTTTTCATACCTACTTACCAAACAAAACTTTGCTTGAAATACTAAATTATTTCATATTGAAACTTTTTACCCTGTTTCTGACTGCGTTTAAATGACTATAAATCGCAAATAAAGCAATTTATTCGATGAAATATAAAGCGTTTCTCTTCTTTTGTCTCATTAAAACCACTATTTGATTAATTTTTAAATTTAAGCTTCATTCAACAAATAATCAACAATGGTGGTAAAATGAATTCCGATGCGACGTCCGTTATTTGCGTTGTTGAATCAGGCTGAAGCGGCGCGTTTGTGCAGATATAATGGCGGGTTTCAATAATCCGAACAGACAGATATCGCCGTTCGATTTCCCATCTCCATTAGAGATTCCTGATAGATGGATAGTTGAGATTATCCATTAGTTAGATACCCGGACGCTTCGTCTAACAATATCATGATTAAACAAAGATTAACCAAGATTATACGGAAAATTCTACGGTAGGAATTGGCTGCAGATTTACGTAATAGGTATAAAAAACATGTGTCGTGTTCGTGTATCATTGGACCGCTTTAGTTTTGGCGAGAAGTGAAGCAATTAAGTACATGAGTCGCGGCAGCGGCCAGGCGCGCTGGCGGAGCCCTATTCGCTCACCACGCTCCACGAGGCGATTTAATTTCAGATCGATAGATCAAAAGGTAAATTTATGGCCTCCGATTATTATTTTTTTGCCTATTTAAAAAAAAAAACTGAGATGACCAAAGAAGGCTAGCGACCTTTTGTTGTGGTACTCTATAATGGCATTATTTAACTGTGAAAAATATTGTTTATTAGGTACAACAACCTTTCATTTTGGAAAAAAGAATGCTAAAATTCACTACTTTATAACCAGCGAAATTATTGAAAATAAAGAATGACTGAAAGTATACCGGTATTTCACTGATGACTCATGTCAATAATGCGTGGCTATATAAGTATAGGTTCCTAACGTACCCAATTGGCATTGTTATTTTATTTAACAGCTCTTTTACATTAGGTATTTAATACTAGTGTCTACTTAATACTACTACTTCTAGGTGAGCATTTCTCAAAAAGTTTTTATATTTCATTAGCTACGCTGATTTGCAAAAAAAATTGCAGATTGTTAGAGCAGCGTATTTTTGTTGAGCCTTGAGAATAAAAAAGTACAACGTGATTTTTTTTGTAAATATACCTAATTACCTACCTACTAGGTTTCCAAAATAAAGCATTTAAAAAGAGTGAACAATCCCAAATGCTTTTGTATGTCCGGCTGTAGGTACCTACCTATTACGTAGTGTACGTTCTCCGCTAAAAATAGAATTTATCGTTAAGTGTAGTTTTTTTTTGCGTATTTTTTTCTTTATGTTGCAACGGTTGAAAACGAAAAATAATACTTTATTTCAACTATGTCTAAAACCACACTTCGACACGCAAAGTCCTACAGCTCACAGAGCCACTAGTATAGTATAATCCGTGAAGCGACCCTCGTGTAACTTAAATAAGGTTAAATTGAAATTTTAAAAAGTTGTAGGAAGCATGTAAAATGCGGGACAGCGGTATTTTATTTTGGTCGCTGGCACGACGGCCGCGGCCGCGGCTGCGGCAGGAACGCTCGGCAAACAACGGCGAACGGCGCGTGCCGTTGTTGTTTTTTCATCAAGCATTTGTAAACGGAAAATTATTCAGTTCCTAAAGATATTAAGACTATGTAGTTGTATCAAGACTATGTAGGTATAATGATTATGATACACGCGTTACAATTGTTGTTTTATAAAAAGTTATGATAAATAATTTTAAAAAATCAATTATTCGTTCAGCTTCACTCTTCAACTTAAAGTCTTATTACTATCATTGCTTATTACCTTTACACCGGTCGTCACAGACAAAGCACGGTATAGGTACCTACATGCGCCCTGCAAGACCAAGACGGCAGGTGCGCGACGTTCCTGGACCGGTGTGCTTGCCGGCGGCGGCACGCGTTTACGTACACCATTGCTCAGCTCAACTCAGATTCATCCGCTTACTGTCGACGTCAAAACGGGGCACTTCCGGTACCCGAACCCGCAAGTGCGCCGGGGCCGGGAACGGAAAAGTTACGGTCTTGGTACGATACATCAGCGAAAACGTTTAGTTAGGTATAACCTGTAGCAAGAAAATCTCCGCGATAATTTCATGTCGTATTTTTTTACTTCGTCTACAAATTTCCCCTAAAAAATTGACGCATGTCAATTTAAAATTCCGAATTTATGTAGGTATACGTTTTATAGGTTAATTTAAGTATCGAGTGTAGATTGCCGGTCGTCACAGCTGGCCCGAGATTACTCTAACGGCTCCCGATTAATGAGAAAAGCCGTGCTCTGCTCGGAACGATTAGTATTAGTTCATGATTGATTATAAATGTCAATTAATTTTGATTAATGACACAGGGGACAACAGCAAATCAGCCTTATTACGTACATACAAGGTAATTGGTCGGTTCTCATATCAGAGAATTATATGTAGTAGAAACATGGTAGAAAGTACAATTATTGAAATTTTTAAGCTTTATGCCAAGAATAAAAAAATACAAAAAAGGTGGCGCTCTGATTCAATTTCCACTCTTGAGTAAGAGTGAGAATGCACCAAGTTATAAGAATAACCATAAAATAAGTATCATGCCACTTTCGTATAAAATGAGCGACAGACGAGCGAATAGAATAGGGCATAGAGATCAGTTTGATCAGAGATCAATGTCATAATATTATAGTGTCCCGCTGCTGGGCAAAGGCCTCCCCTTCTTAAACTACTGTTATTCTCATCTAATAAAGTAGACCATTAAAGACTACTGACAACAGACAACGAAGGTGGTTTATATTTTATTTTAATTTCTTTCCGTTCCTCAAAGCTACTAGTTACAGTTTGACAAGGCTCAACTAGCAACATGAGTCGAATCAACCAATCAATGAAATAGTCTTTGACCAATGTTGCTAGTTTAAACTTTTAAAATTGTAAGTAAACGTGTAGGTTCGAGAAACGGGCTAGATAAAGTTTACAAAAATTGTTTACACATTAATTTAAATAGTACTGGCTGAAAATACCGATGAGTGTATACATCCAGGTTCTTGATCAAACACTCAACGTGACATCAGTTTGACACAACACAATGTATGACAAAAAATGAAGTGACAGCGTAAAAACCACACAAAAATATTTATACAAAATTTATAAAAATGGATGGGTTTCTATCGAATTTAAAAAACAAACTTGCGCCAAAACGTGAAGAAGGTGAGGATTATTTTTAACTACGAGCCACTTTGATACTGATTATTCAAGATAAACAAAACTTCGTCTTCTTCTTCAATCTTGATTCTTTGGATGGTTTTTGGATAAAATACTTATTCACCATTACAAACAAAATCCTTAGTCAACCATAAACAGCACTGGAATGGTAGATCGTGTTTTAATTTCTTTAGTTTGAAATGTTTGTATAGATCATAATTGCTATTTTACATTTACAGACCAAGAGCAAGAACGAGATAGGAGCAGAATTGAAGAGGTGCATGCTACTCTTTCTAAAGTCGATCCAAATACCATGGACAGCACTATGGTGGATGTGGAAGATATGACATCTCTGACTGATGTCTCCCACGAAGCCGTCAAAGACAACCTGCTCCCACCAAAAGACGAGGCAATAAATGCAACAAACTCCCATTCAACAAACGCCCATTCTGCTCTCAGTGCTGCTACTGTTGTCGCCCTCAGTATATTCAAAACACCGGCAGAGACTGAGGACCCCGACGACCTTTCCGACCCTCAAGACGATATTTTCATATATTACGACTGATATGCTTTTCAATAAATAGAACAACTTATCCCACAATGTTGCAAAGTTTTAAATTTACACAGCCTGTTTATCGAAATTACTTATATATTTACTTAGAAAATGTTTGACTTTTAAAATTTCTTACAGTTAACATCTATATCCTTAAAAAAAAATTAATTTTATTTATCAAACTGATTGCCGAGCTGATTAAGTCCGCGTTCATATACACCCCCTTGCAAAAAAATCGGGCACACATGGTTTTTCAGATTTTTAGGCATTAAAAAGCTTAGAAAGTAACCTTTTAAGCACATAAAATACAAAAACCATGGGTGCCCGTTATTTCTGCAATGGGGTATATTTGGAATTTTGTGTTGAATTCATATTGGTAGCCTTGAACATTAATTTTGCAATCAGCAATGATAAGGAACTCCTTTAGCCAAACATAAAGCAAAGTTTAGCTACTGAATAGTTTTATTTGAAAATGGTTCGTCTTCTTCTTTCTTTTAACTGTCCAATTGTGAACCATTTCACCTATTCACGCTGTTATTCAAAAGTTTCCTCTGCATTATCAGCTTTCATTTCAACCTACTTAAGTTCTTATGAGCCTTGTAATCTACCTGTATAAAGTAAAATAATAACCAAAACACGTAAAGAATACTCACACTCCCATATGGGCCCTCCCCGAGGAATGTAACTGGTCTCATGCGCCCCCGCGGGAAGTCTAGCAGGGGCGCCACTCCGTTTGGGGGCTCGGCTTCCGGCAGTTTGATACACGTGAAGAGCCCTGGGGCCGGCCTCTCGCGCCGACCAGTGCGTTCATCTGGGTACGTCTGAGGACAATGGACTGTCTATATAGCGGTACTCAACTTCATAAGACTATTTACTGACTAGGTTTTTTGGATTTTTTTATGAGCGTGTGCTTTTCTATTTATCGTGCCACGATCTACTAGAACAGTAGACGCCGGTTGATCGGTTGGCTATCCTCGAATAAAATAACCCAGATGGAACCACTGACTTATACAGCTTTCTGCAGCCTTCCGTACCATCAGTAGAATTACACAGTAGGATCGCGAACACAGAAGCAGAACAATCTTCTTGGAGAGGGTGGATAGGAGTGATTCTGCTCGCAGTTCAATTGCATAATATATGCTAGATAACATATACAGCAACAATCGGTGACGGTACAGTCTGATTTCCAGTCGATGCAAGTAAGTATAAGTCAAGTTTTGAATTCTTTGAAACTACATGCCTCAAAACTCACAACTAACTTTCCACCAATGCATTGGAAATAATCCAAAAAGCAGTCTCGACAGACATCATAGTACGTAAATATGCTTTAGAAAAAAAAAGAGCGGCGCAACAGTCTACCTATGAGTGGTTGTATTTTTGATCGTAATGTGTGCTTATCTTTTCGAGAACTGAACATGCTTATTAGTTTGTAAGTAGTGGCCGTTATACATGATTATGGTCAGGGGAAACGCGCTCTCGTAATTAATTCTTAGTCGTTTTTTCCCTATACCTACGCAAAAACTCGTCGACGCTGTATTCTCGTGTTATATTAAACGTATACGTACGATGTGCTTTCCTAGTCAATTAGCGTCGGTTGAAGCGACCCAAGTTATTACCAACCGTGTGCCGCATTGATCAGTTTTTGTTACGCCATTACACCGTTAATAATCCTCTATAGTACGTTCATTTATATGAGTCAGTAAATAACACAGGTTCCCGACTTAATTGCTACTCCCCCTCCCAAGATTGTGCTCGCATAATTTATACTACACATGAATTATTGGCGATGTTTAGGTGTGTACATTATATACGGCCCTGCAGCGATTATAATAACAATGTACCATTATCAAGGAAGCCATGGCTTTAAATTTTATGTTGCCATGCTAAGTTATTTATTCTACAAGTTAAGTTCATTCAGAGCTAAAAAATAAAGTAAATTCTCTTATTCACACACTATTCAGAGGCCAATGATAATAAACGTGTAGTCTTTACATACCATAATATTTCCGATTAACATTGGATATAAGTTTACAGTTTGTTTTCCTTGTCTGCTTTATTATCTAATACTGTAGTAGGTAACCTGCAGAAAATGTGACCCAAAAAGCAATAAAATGCACTTCCTTGCCGATTTGATACAAATAACGTATTTTTAGAATCTTTTACAAACATTTTCTTTCCGCATCCTACAAATGTCCCTTATCCGAGATCTTCATCCTGAGAGAAACAGATTAAAAACCCTTTATAAACTTCCCTTCTTTTGTAAGTATTATTCACATAGATGAGACAGAGAGGCATGGCTATACTATACATAGATAGTTGCTCAGGGATTTAGTGTTGTGAGTAGAGTAGAGAGTGTGGGTTTGTTCACTTTGGGTTTGGGAAACAACAATGATACTAGGGCAAGTATCTCTCTCTGTAAACACGATTTGGAAATTATTGTACATAAGTACTCCATTTTTTCAAAAGTACTCGTTGACCGTAAAATAAATTAGTACAGATGTAGTGCAAAATGATTTTACATGACATTTCGTTGAATCCCATGCGGTTTTCAACTTTAATGTCATATGAATATGGTTTTTATTTATAAAACAATTTAATCTGACAGCTGCGTTGTGTACACGACTTTAAAACCAGACAAAAGTCAACGAAATGTCATAGAAAAACTTTATGCGCTAACCTGTTTAGGTGAAAAACATAAGTAAATTACCTGTTGTCTCGGAGGAATAGGACACAACAGGTCATTTACTTATATTTTTTCCTCCAAGCCTGTTGTATGTGTGAGTAATGTGTGCGAATAGACAAATTGACGTTCCAAATTAGAAAAATGACTCGAGTCCCATATCAATTCTGTACACTACTACATAATATAACAAACAGGTCATTTTCTAAAGTCTTTCACGTTTACCACCGAAAATCGGCAACATTACGAAAGCCAAATAGAAAGTAAGTAGGATAAACTATCACGGGACCATAATAACTTATTCAAGGTTTTGACCAGGTTTTGACTGATTTTAACACCTGTCATTATGATTCTTGCTGCTGTTATTACGTTATTATAGCTTTAATATCATTATAGGCAAATGTTTCTTTGTCAAATACTATAGAGGTAGGTACTTCATTTTTTTCAAACTTGAAAGAAGATAAACAATCTTGACATGTCTTTTTATTGAAAAACAGTAACTGGAACATACACTACCATAAAAATCAAATCATTATAAATTATTAAAGGGCTTTAAATGGTAACTTGCTGGTTTGTATTTTTAAAGTGTTTTCCAATGTGAAAATATAGAGGGTATATGATAGAATTAACCTATTAGTGAACTCCGTGTATTGATATGCTAGGTGATACGAGTTAAATAGTAAATTAGTAAACGAACGAGCTAATGAAAAGCAGCGTCCCGGCTTCAAAAGCGTGAGTACCATTCAAAGGAACGAAAAGACGGTTCAGTTTCAGTTAGACGCGCCTTTTCACCACTTGCAGGTATTTAATTCATTGGTTACGGAGGCCCGCTAGTAGGTACTAGTTATTTATATTAAATAGCATATTGCATGCCCGTGGAGTAACGCCCTGATTAATGTTCACCGGTCGAAGCGGGGAACGTCACGCGTTCAGAAACTACTACGGTTTGCTTACTTAGGTACGGTTTGGAAAAACCCACAACACCGTACAAAATGCTTACAGTGTTATTACAAAACAGTTAAGCAAACGTTGAACACACGTCTAATAATCTATGACATTTGTCATAGATTATTTTATAGACACGTGTTTAAAGTCTGTTTAACTTTTATGTAATATTTTTAAATAATTGATTGAATCACGCGTTATTTTTGTGCATAGATATTTTTTAAATTGCAACTTTGTGAGCTAAGCTCCGGAGCTAAGTGAAAATTATTAGTCAAGTGTAATTATGAATCGTGTTTTTGTATATTATGTTTGTTTTAATTGCGAAACTTATCACTGGTATTTGGTATTTCACGATGGAAAGCGTATCATAAAACAATCTATTGCTTCAGAGCAGATGAAATTTAAAAAAGGTATAAGTACAAAGTATGTAGTTTTTTGCAAATATACCTTTTTCGATCACAGCGTTCATATACAGTCAAGGTTAAGTAAGTGATTAAAATCAAGATTTCAAAACATCTAGCATGACGCCCCAGATATAACAGTTATACGAAAGAGTCAGTTTTAACTGATGTTTTAATTAGTCAAAAGAAAACGATCATAGCAACATCGTGACACAGAAACGAAGTGACAAATCAGTGCTTCAAATCGAAATACACGATGTCATAATTATGCCTAGGTACTAAAACTGCCACCATGGGATTGTTCATTTTTTTACAACATACCCTGATTTGAAAACCATTTCGAAGTATGGGGCTTGCGAACTGTTTTATCTTACTGGCGTTCAAAAATACTCAAGGATTACGGATATTTAGCAAAAAAATGATTTGACCTTTATTCGACCTTACCGAGCGGCTGTTGGTAGTTCCAAAAAATAAATCAGCAAATATCTAGTTTATCTATTAAATTTAAATGTCAACTAGAGTTATCAGTGTCACCCAATGTCAGTAAAGTAAATATTGTTTTGTTGAAAACTTAAAATTGTCGGTCGATTTAAAACGAAATAATGGAAATTACAGAAAATGCTTCGTTCCAACCTGAATAATAACTCTAAAAACAGCTCCAAAACAATAGTTCGCACGGATCCGAGAAAATTTAAGAGAAAAGTGGTGTCGCGAAGTAAATGTTGAATACTTCAAAGTTTATAAGTACACAATATTGTTGCGAGGATCATTTCGATGTAAGTAGGTACCAAAACACAATGCCACATACTTCCACATTCATAAATTTTCAACTCATTATAACCATGATCAGGATTTAACGCAACATACAATAAGCTTGTAGGTAAACCAAAGGTAAACAATATATTTGACATTGAGATGACAGTCACAACAGTTATGACAACTATTTTTTTTAATTCCAAAGGATTGTGGGAAAATTGCCTATTTCAGCCGGCCGTATATAATTTACGAAAAGTCGTATCTGATTTTTTTAAGCAATTATATTAATTAAATTAAGCCATGAAATGACAAAATATTCAAATTAGTTTCTTAAAGTGCTCCATATTTTCTAAAAAAATTATAAAAAGGGGGGGTTAAAAAAAATGAACTATCCCAAATTGACTTTATTTAAATTAATTAATTTTTATTCATGCCTACGTGCTACAAACAAATAGTTCAAGAACGTCACAATTATAGAAATCACACCCGTTGCCCGGGTCGTAAGCCGAACAAAGCTGCTGTAAAACATTAACAAACACCGGGTACAAGTCGCCTTAGTCATTTTAACGTCCTATACTCATTTATCATTTTGAAACCGTCCACATAATACCCCTAATGAGTAAAATCCAAGCATACCTTAGGCAGTACCATTAATATTACAAACCCGAGCTCCCCTTCCAGATGAATGCCGCGGCCGCGAGCGTCCCTGGTCGAGGATAGTTTCAATATTGAATAAGCCGGAAATTTTAATTCCTCTTTTGTGAAACTATTTTTTGGGAAGGAAAGAACGTTTTAGTTATTGTTTAAGTCAGTTTAAATTATTTAATATTCAATAACTCTTACACGGTAGATAAATATTTTGGTGAAATAAAAAAGCATTATTCTCGAAAGTGTTGTCCAAAATTAGAGAAATACTGTACTGAAATTAATATTCGAGTAGGGTAGAGGAAAATTGAAGTTTTAATTATCTTGTCAGTCGGCTAGTTAGTTGAAAGTTTAATTTAAGCCGTAGTTTTGCAGCAATACACAGATTTTTAAAACTTTCGAATGTTATTCGTATTTTCAAGTCATGTATGTGATTTCAAATGCAGCCTATTTTGCGCACGTTCAAATTTAAAGACTCGAAACGTAAGGATTAAATGCATAGTCAAACTTGGTCAAATTATTTCCGTTGAGCAGGTTTCGTGTCACATCCCTACAAACAGATGGAAAGTGGGGTGTTGCGGGGTACGTGACATATTCACACAGCACCGGGGGCGGGGGTACTTACAGCAAGCGAGCTGCGGCTAACGCGGCGCTCTCTTGTAATAGAGTGCTGGTGCGGTGCCGGGGAGGCAGGTGGGCCAAGTGAGCTAAAACGATGCATAAAACATAAACAGCGCGTCGATGAAATTCTTTTTTCCCGTTTCGAGTGTACTCGTATGTATCTAATCCGATCAATCGCGTTACCGGTCGGGGGAAGCTTTCTCCGCTGTCTTGTTTTGATACTTCGCATTTTATCTGTTTATAATAATTCACTCTCAAAATTTTGCATCATGCTCCGCTAAAGTACAATTTATATCAATAAGTAATTTAACCTCACTTTATAAGCCGTTTAACTTGTGTAAGGCTCATTAAATTTAAACAAAGTTCAATGTTAAAGTTAGGGGTTTCCAAGGATTCAAGTCCAAATTACAAAACCCGAGTTCTCCCGGTGAAAATCCTCATTATCTAAGTTGGTATTTGCCTCAAAGGGTCTCATTTAGTGCACTCTCATTTTACTCGACCTTCCCAACAATAGCTACCAAAGTATTTCATTTTGAGACGTTCTTCCCTTACATTTTTGGTAGAAAATGCAAATCTTGCATGGTATAATAAGTATATGTGATTATAGTGAGTACATAGTTTTAATAAGAGGTTTTATTTTAGTTTTAAAATTGTTTTATGTTTTTACTACTATTTAAATATTTTTTTTTAATTAGACGCGATAGTTTTTTTTAGCAGAAAAGCAACTGGTGAATACACATGCAGGACACAACATGGCGCCGACTCTCTGCTCACTGACAGCTTTTGTAAGTAATTCTGAAGCGTAAATGTAACTTATGCACGTAAGTAGTCGAGATAGCTCCGTAACACAGGAACAACATCCAGGGGGAACTGGCGAGAAAAGTTGCCATGGTTTATATATAATAATAAGTCCGCCTCTATTTGCTGCTGAATATTTTATACGGCGAGTGAAAGAGCCGGCTAAGTTATTACTGCAGTGTTGCGGAGTTGCAGATGTATCGCGGGAAGTTGTGTGTAACGTTAACAATATTTACATACTTATAGCTTCTAAATAGTTGCAGAAAACGGTTATAGTTCAGCAAACAATGAGAAGTTCCCTAACGTCTTAATTATTCGCTGTAGTTAAGTTTCCAGTATGTGCCCAGTCGAGAAGCAAATATTGGTATTTTGGGTATGGATTTAGATTTAAAATACCTAAATTCAATTATGTAACTCGATTTAATAAACTTCAAGGTCAAAACGGACTCCTAGTCTTTTGGTACGTTGAATGCCTAAGTTTGTAAGTCAAATAGATAAGCAGTGTGAACATCATGCTACATGTACGTCCTCTACACGCGCGCCCTGTTTGGTAAATAAACATTTAACGTATCATAGTTCCTGCCCGGCCACACATCATTAAAGTTCTGAGCTCCTGCGACAGTATTGCACCCTCTACAGTAATTAAAAATTAAGCTCTGCTGGGCTCAGGTGTCCTTCAACAAAATGCATTAATTAAGATCGTTGAGAAAAACCGTGAACAAGCATGTTGTGTTTACATAATAGTGCTTAATATAACCTTAAAGTTATTTTCTCCATAAAAATGACTTTAAGTACGTAAGCTTACTTTTTTTACCCTCGTCCCGTAAGATGGTGTAGGTACTCAGCAGAAAGATACATAACTAATACAATTTTCATAAGAATATGCGAATAAAACATAAACATAATAAACACATAATTTGCCGTCAATTTGTTCCAAAGTAGGTACGTATTAACATTGTATCTATTCTCAAGAGCGGAATAAGTACATATTAGGAGTCCTCGATAAACTCGCGTGAAATCGTGTTTTCATACATAGACGTAGTCGTCTTCTAATTTATAAACAATCCAGCAGATTTAAGCAGAAATTTGCGAATATTGTTGAGTCTGGTTTTAACTACTTGCGGTTTTTAGTTCATCGTTTTTTAGGATTCCGTAGCCAAATGGCAAAAAACGGAACCCTCATGGATTCGTCATGTCTGTCTGTCTGTATGTCACAGCCACTTTGTTCCGAAACTATAAGAACTATACTGTTGCAACTTGGTAAGTAGATGTATTCTGTGACGGTTCACAGAATACATCTACTTACCAAGTTTACCATTAAGATTTTCACACAAAAACTTCCAAAGTGGTAAAATGCCCCCCCCCCCTCCTGTAACTTCTAAAATAAGAGAATAGAGAATGATAAAACTAAAAAAATATATGTATGATGTATATTACGATGCAAACTTCCACTGAAAATTGGTTTGAACGAGATCTAGTAAGTAGTTTTTTTTAATACGTCATAAATCGTAAATCGCATCAAAGTTACAACGAACTACAAGAACTTTTATATTATGTTACTCGCTGCTACGGACTCGCACTTGGCCGGTTTTTTACGGCTAGGTACAAGAGAACATAGCTCTAATATTTCATATTAACTAATTGCAACTTGATACCTCCACGCGTTCTTGAGAAAAAGAGATCTTGTGACAGACAAACGGATAAAAAAGTAAAAAGTACTTCCGAAAAATAAGTTAAAAAAAACAAGAACCTCGCGGCATCCCTATACCTTAATCCTTGAGCGGGCAGCGAACATACGTCGCTCGAGCACAAACTCCCAGTGTCATTATAAAATACGGCCCGCAATGTGGATTCACTTTGAGAAATGGAGGGCAGACTTGGAAACACCTGAGTCCCGACTCGTGCCTTTGTGTACGTTATTTTCCTTTCTTTTGGCCACGCTGTGATGTAATGCTGCGTTGTTATAATTAGCTACTTAATGTAACGGCTAAAAATAATTACATAGTCTGAGTTCGAAGTTGCAAGTACTCGCATATGTACGTTAAATATCAAACGAGGCAAATGTTTATCTGCAGATATAACTGCAGTGTGTTGAGATGGATGTATTAAGTAAGTATTGTTCACAGCCATTATCCTAAAGCTGGTTAATAAACTTAAGGTGTTTCTATCACACGCAAAATACGCGCCCAATTTCAGAGTTCAGCTAAGTTTCCGGTAGACCTTTATTATTATCACAAGTTTGCTTCAAACATAGAGCAGTGCTTTACGTGTGGACAAGGTAAACAAGCTCAGACTTCATGCAAGCCTTGGGTAGATCGAATGGGGGCTCAAAGCAGGAACTGCGCCACTGGCGATTTTACGCGCGTACAAGCTAACGAATTTATCTGTAACTAAATTGAAACGGTTAGTGAACGGAATCCATCATGGAATGCTCGATATATTCGATTTTGTCGCGACTGCAGCTCGGCTACGGCGTTTGTTACTACATCAGTAGGCTCAAGCCAAGCTGGGCCAATCGCTAGTGAAAGCTAAATGTGAACTAAACACGCGCGATCTTGATTAAATTTCGTCGTCGCAGTAAAGTATTAATATCGGTGTTCGCGCAGGCACTACGGTGGCCGTAAAGAGCGCTCCCTCTAATTTGTTTACGGCGGGCAGGTGTCGCGGAGCTTATTCTGCCCGAATGTTCAGCCCTGCACCTTCACTTTACCCATGTTCTCATGAATTTTCAGTGTCGTGGGGTCTTGTTGAATAGAAAAATAAAGTACCTACTTTTCCAATAACAAAAAAAATTAAGCGATACCACCAGGAATCGAAATTTTTTGACGTGAAAACGTCTTATAAATCAATGAACACCGGCTGCACGCACGAAAAAGTGTCACGTTGTCACGTTCCGCGGGACGTCAGAGCTAGCAGTTTTAATCGATGTTTCTTTATGACGTTGTCACGCAAAACTATCGTCTGTAAACCGACTTTACAGACACGACAAGTTTTTATTCAGAAATACCATTTCCGTAAAACTACCCAATTATAGTCCAGCACTATAACTACTACGATCCATAAATTCAAGACGACTTTAAGTATCAATTCGAATATAAATTTTTGGTTTGTTCAAGTTTTTCCATCCGTTAAAGAACACCATTGAACTTCCTCGTTCTTATAAAAGTAACACCTAAACGAGAATATTTGAGTCAGATATGGACAATAGTTGGGAGTTTTTGGACTATAGTTGAGTAGTTTTACGGTTCCTTACTTCAATTCAATTTCTATCATAAAATTCTGTATGTGACTCGTTAATTTGCTGTAATAGTTTTCCTTTTATGTATGTACAAAATTTATTTTAAAGTCGTTTTACAATACTAGGCCAAAAAAATGTTCTTCACTAATAAATTAAAAAAAAGTTTAATATTTCGTAAATGAATTCCTGCATCAAAAAATGGTGTCTGCAAGCTGGGAATATTTTTAAAAGACCGTTACAACGACATCCCACACGATGGGATAGACGAAAAATAAAAAAAATCATCCTCACCTTACGGGCACACCTCCCCTTGTCCCAAAATAGTAGAACCACGAATGGGATGGGGCAAAGTGTTCAAAACTAACAATAAAAGAATGACGGAATAACTAAAAATACGTGTAATTAAGTAATTTCATGTTTTGTTTATCACGATCTATTATTAGTAACCCATTTTACTAATATACTCGTACTAATAACAGTTGTCCATCTACTAAACATTTGATAGAGCCATTTGGTACGTATTTTCAACGAATAATTAAGGCTAATTATTGATAGCTGCTCGGCCTCAGCGTATCACGTAATAATAATAATAATAATAAATTCTTTATTTGTTACACAAAGTTAAACTACATACAAACACAAACAGCAAAATACAAACTAATACAAGTTTAAATCTCATGCTGCTCCTTCACAATAAAATTAAGTACCAAATACCATCAACAATACACCAAGCAGGCAAATCTACCGCCCGGCTGACCGCGCGCAGCGCAGCTAACGGGGGTAAGGCGAACAAATTGATTCATCGTCAACCATACAGGCTGATCCACAATAATCACGCAATATTACGCCTATTTAAATTTTAGTAAAACGGAGTGTCACTTTCTAGTAGTGGATTTAATACATCCAAAAAGTGTCTGTTAAGTATTCGTTTAATATTTTCCTCCTTCAGAATGATTCTAATCGTCAATGGCAACTGATTGTACAGAAAAGGAACTTTGCACTGAAGACGCCGGGACCCATACAGGTTCTGATAACGCGGTGTACTGAGGAAGTTCTGTTCACCTCGACGTGTATTTTTATCAGTATGGTACGCTATCTTTACAATTTTTTCATTATATAAATTTTCAACTAAGATAGCATACCTTACCTTATCATGTACGGGTAGCACCCCACAGTGGTAGAATAATTCCCTATAATTGTTTTTAAACTTTTCCTTAATCTTAGGAGGAACAATATTTTTTAGTAGCCGCAGTTGCAACTGATAAATCCTATCTAACTGCGTCTTACATGTAAGACCGTAACTACTAAGCCCATATGTTATTATTGAATCCCCCAGCGCTTTGTACAATGCTAACAGTATTCTATACGGAACCCTATATTTGACTACGCAGATTTTCTACAGAATCGCCCGTAGCTTATCACATACACCCTCGATGTGCTCAGACCACCTCATGCGGTCGTCTATGACTAAGCCCAGGTATTTATGTTTTTCAACTACCTCTATCGAAGGACACTTACAAGGCGCTGCGTTTGATCTCGCTATCCCATGCAGACAAGAGTGCACATGGCCTACCAATCTAAGCTGATGACATTTTCTATTTTGACTCGAACTAACATACATGAGTTTGGTTTTACCAGCATTGAGAACCAATCCAGCGTCATGTGACCATTTAATAATATTAGTAAAGTCATGTTGCAGATGTTGAAGAGCAACGTCTATGCTATTATGAGCTGCCACTATACACGTATCATCCGCATATTGGAAAATTTTACAATAATCTATGACATTCACCATGTTATTGACATAAGTGATATAGTGAAGCGGGCCCAGCACTGACCCTTGCGCTGTTCCCTCACCGACCAAGACCTGTTCACTCAATGCATCCCCTACCTTCACATGATATGAGCGATTTTTAAGATAGCTCTGACACCATTTCAGCAACGGACCCCTAATACCATTTTCATCTAGTCTTTCAACAAGCACATCGTGACGTAGCGTATCAAATGCCTTACTATAATCAATAAATACTATTAGAACATGTTTTTTGTTATTAAGATATGTCATTACCTGGTCCGTGAAAGACGACAAGAGCTGGCTTGTGTTTTTATGTGGTTGAAAGCCGTATTGAGTATCAGTGAGAATGTCATGGTCCCCATAAAAGTCATAAATTTGCCTGCTAATAAATTTCTCTACTAATTTATCTATCGTTGGTAATATTGTTATAGGACGGTAGTTATCATATTCTTGTTTAACGCCGCTTTTATAAATAGGCCTTACTACTCCTGTTTTCAAGTCATCCGGATATTGATTGGATTCTATACAAACATTAATAAGTTTCGCAATCACGGGTGCAATTTCTTTACACATAGTCTTAATGTCAAATGGACGTACATCATCTATGCCTGGCGCCTTTTTTGTATTTACTGATTTTATCAATTTCTCGACATCACTAGCAGTTGCCTTTTTAAATCGCATTGAAACATTTACTGGTGAACTAAATTGCGCCTTAGATAAAAGGCAGAAGTTACACTGCGGTATAATATTTCGTAAACTATCCGAAAAAGAATAGGCAAAGTTATTAGCGATATCGGTGGGTTTCACGCCTGGTCCCTCGAATGTATTTAATAATACTGTATCTAATGATTCCTTTTCTCTTCCGAACATCTTGTTTAATATATTCCACAATTTCCTAGGGTCATTTTTACTATTTTTAATATCCTCATAAATGTACCTGTTTTTAGCTTTTTTAATAATTTTATTTGCATAATTTCTAGCTTTATTGTATTTTACTTTGATTATTTTATTCTTTGTATTTTTTAACCACTCATTAAATAGCTTATCTCTATATTTACAGGCTTCATCAACCTTTTTATTGATCCACTTATTGCCTAATCTACTTTTATTTGTTTTTATTTTTAATTTGACAGTCGCATTTGGCAGTCGTGAATTGAAGTATTTGAATATTCGAAGATATTATACTTTCCGTTATTCAATTATTACTGGGATAACAGTGCGAAGTATGAGCGCGCTCAATATTATCTATTACAATTAAGTAGCTTTGTTCCTCACGATACTGATTGCTTTATCAAATGTGTCGAATTCTCACTTGCAAATTGATTCATCGGAATTTTCGAATGAAGCTTAACAGCTCTACTATTAGGTATTACGAAGAATAAACATTTTCCATATTTTTCAAATACCTTTCTTGAGTGACTCCTTTTTTTGCTAAGACCATTTTCTCTTCTTTTCATTTCATTTCAAAAGTTGAGTAGTGTAGGTAGGTACCTACTTTTTTGAATAATCCCGTACCTACCGAAATTAATCCTTGCAGTCTTAATAAATTTGTAAATGCTGCCTTTCGTGACTCATTTCATAAATTGATTTGAAAAACATGCCAAATATTTAAATTAAAAACCATTCCGAAGTTACGGAATGCAGCGAAGAAATGAAGTTACGCTCGAAACGGATTTAGAAAGGTACTGCCAAATTTTATTACAGAATGTTACTGTCATGTTTGTAGACAGGTACAGGTACGTATATACTCGTAAGAAAGACTCAGTGGGTAATTGTAGCTAAAGAGTGGGGTCCGCTGCGTAATGAACGTGGCGCGGGTGCGAGCTCCGTAGTTATAAATTTCACTCCAACGCGGAGCCAGCCGGCTTATCCTGCTTTTGCGATTTCCAAACGATATGACTAAAAGAAAAGAAAAATGTATTCTATAAGCTAATAAGTAATTGCACCAACAACGGTAGTGAAACAGTGAAATGTATTTCGAAATTTACATAAGTATTAATTTAATATTCTCAGTAAGTACTGTAGTCGTACGAAATACTACAAAATACTAAATGAGAGTTGCATTACTTTGATTCTCGATGACGTGTATCAAGTAAATATACGACAAAGCACAACAAAGGGTCTGCATTGAATGAATTGTTCATATACCTCACATATATCACGTCTTTATCCCGTACGGGGTGGACAGAGCCTGAGGTAACAAAACCTTAAGGCAACGTTTAGCATGAGCAAGGGCGAATGAGCAGGAATGAGTTGTTTATTTGGATTATTTAACAGTGCGATACATCCTCGTATATCACGTGTGTATATTCACATAGGTATGTTAATTTTGTCCACAGACAATTACAAGAGTTCCATAAAAGAGAAAAAACGGAAAACCAAAGTATTTTTTGTTGTACTTAATCTAGTTGTGATCCGTGAAACATTATTCAATTTTAAATCGCACTTTGGAATGATAAAACTACTAAGGGTGAATTTTCAAAACGTGTTTTTTGGATGTCCTACGCTAGAAAAAAAAAACTATGCCATATATGTACCAAAAAAATATATATGATCGTATTCTTTGCCATTATCTAGGACGAGGCAAAGCCATTAATTAATTAATGATGATGAGCTACTAATCCCCGAAAAAAAATAATGAAAGTTCGAAAATTCACGATTCACATAGCTGTGAGGTATGTCACACGCGAAGTTTAGCTCAGACAATTGAGTACAACTTCGTCTATGATTGTCGTAATTTATTTCTGTAAAAAGCATTTTAAAGAGCTCTTCCTGGTGAATTATGAATAACAAACATGCAAAAAACTCGTTATTTAAAAATGCAGGGATAGGAAGGAATGTGTTTGTCCCGCGCGCTAGCGTTTTTAAATGACTCGCAAATACCTGCTGGTTACTGATTGGTTGAGCTCGGTCATTCTCAGGAAAACGTATTCTCAGCCTAAACTCCGTCTTGATTTTGAGTTTTACATTTATGAATATAATTGAAGTAAAATGTGAAAATCTATGCTACAAGAAGCTTTTTTGTGCTTTTGGCCATTAAATAAACCAATTAGTTTATGATTTATAACACATTGATTTTTTACCAAGACGGAGTTGAGCCATCGATATACATTAAATATTAACAAAATATTACTTATTTGTTCAAATTAAATAAAAAGCTAATACTATGATCGAAAAATAAGATATACAGCATGTAACGCGAACCCCGTGTCATAATTCACTGGAACATGAAGATCATGTCAATAGAAACCATAAATAAATATTTTCAAAAATATGTACTTCTTGAACACGAAAACATCGGTACTCAATAGTGAGTGCTATAATAAACGATTTTTATGTACAAAAACAATCAGATTTTCTTTAATTTTTCTAAACTCTTATCAAAAATACGACGGAGTTTAGTCTACGGAGCTTAGGGAGAAAGCCATTTTCGATTTTTTATTTAGTAATGGATGCATTTAAGGGAATAGCAGCAAACAAGTCGTTAACATAGGATAACGAGCTATAATGATAGCAAGACAAATAGATACAGAAGAATACCAGTAAAAAATAAAACAACTAAACGGAGTTTAGCAGAGACGGGAAACACAAAACGGAGTTTAGATATATATGTTCGTAATTTTGGCCCTAAACGCTATGCCTGTACCCGACCTAGACGACGACGGGGACCAGGCAGAACACTAGCGTATAGCCCTATTGGGTTGCGCGTAAGCTTACAAATAGTAGTGTAATTTGCAATTTTATATCCATTGACGGAGTTTAGATGGAAGTTCGCTCGCGCGGTAAAAAAATCAAAATTATATGAGTAAGACCTTACCGCTATTGTTAATTATAATTAATATGTAGTCCAACTAGTTGACTTGAATAACAAAACACCTAACCTTGGCTACCGGCAGTTTTTATAAAGTTACACAAGATTTTGTTCTCAATTTTGGAGTCCGCTCGCTAAACGGAGCTTAGGAGAATGGGGTTTTAGTATTTTTTTTTAATAGTTATAAACATATTATCGTGCAAAAACTTATTGTGCGAGCTAGAATGGGACGCATACTAACTATGAAAAATAATAAAATGTCTAAAAGGCCTAAGAAAGCCTGCGATATTTGCTCGGACGTTCAAAAATTGCCTGCTCTGAGAATGGCCGAGCTATGTAACGATATTTTTAAGTTACTACGTCGAAGACATGCTAGTTCGCATTCGTTTACAAAGCAAAGTGGACGCGTATACTGCGCTGTGATTTTTAAAAATAGGTAAGTTTGTGACACGATACTTTTGGTCAGCCTATAAGGTAATTTGTGTGGCTAGTAAATATTGCATGTTCAACTACTTTATAGATATGTCTATTTAAGTGTTCTATAGTTTAGAACATCGAGAATGAACAGGCCTATTGTGATTTACCTAAAGCTTATACTTTCGACAGAAAATATTAAATGCACTTTTGCCGTAATTTGTGTGGCGTAATTTGTGTGCCACTTTTGTCCACGCAAATTACAAACGCGCCACACAAATTACATTTTATGTCTTATTTCAATAGTATGAGCATTTTTTATGATGGTTAAAATAACACTTGTTATCTTTAAATTCCTACCCGTGTTAGTTTATATATGTT